>CM072522.1:38940224-38942724 GCA_036898135.1 Oncomelania hupensis | reverse complement strand
CGCCCCAGACAACTGAGCACAAACCGCGGGCGACCGTGTTGGGAGAGAAGGGATCTATTAGTTTAAGTGCGTGCTTGGTGCGTTTGTATAGCAGCCACTCCACCGTCTAGGACAGGTTGACATTTTAATGCGAGATGGAACCCCATTCAGACGGGTTAGTTATTTACTTGTTCAGAGAGTTCAGGATGATCTGACAGGATCGCAACACTCGGTCCTGATTTGGCTCGGATGAGTCCGCTGGACCTAAAGCAATAATCATGTAATGTAATGTAATGTAATGTTATCGCAACAACAAAATAAACAATTCAAGTACTGAACGTCAGTCGGGCAGCATTGCGGCCTGTACAGGCTCGAAGCCCGTAGACGGCGTGGATATAAAGAAGAAGAAGAAGAAGAAGAAGAAGAAGAAGAAGAAGAAGAAGAAGAAGAAGTAGAAGAAGAAGAAAAAGAAGAAGAAGAAGAAGAAGTAGAAGAAGAAGAAAAAGAAGAAGAAGAAGAAGAAGAAGAAGAACAACAACAACAACAACAACAACAACAACAACAACAACAACAACAACAAGAAAGAGGAGAAGAAGAACAAGAACAAGAACAAGAAAAAAAATAAGATGGAGAAGAAGAAGAAGAACAACAACAACAACAACAATAATAATAATAACAAAAACACCAACAACAAGAACAAGAAGAATGTGGAGAAAAAGAAGAAGAAGAAGAAGAAGAAGAAGAAGAAGAAGAAGAAGAAGGAGAAGAAGGAGAACAAGAAGGATAACAAGAAGAACAAGAAAAACAAAAAGGAGAACAAGAAGGAAAAGAAGAAGAAGAAGAAGAAGAAGAAGAAGAACAAAAACAACAAAAACAACAACAACAATAACAAAACAACAACAAAAAGAAGGAGGAGGAGAAGAAGAAGAACAAGAAAAAAAGAATAAGATGGAGAAAAAGAAGGAGAACAAGAAGGAAGGAAGGAAGAAGAAGAAGAAGAAGAAGAAGAAGAAGAAGAAGAAGAAGAAGAAGAAGAAGAAGAAGAAGAAGAAGAAGAAGAAGAAGAAGAAGAAGAGGAGGAATTAGAAGAAGAAGAAGAAGAAGAAGAACAACAACAACAACAAAAGCAACAATAACAAAAACACCAACAACAAGAACAAGAAGGAGGAGGAGGAGGAGAAGAATAACAAGAAGAACAAGAAAAAACAAGAAGGAGAACAAGAAGGAAAAGAAGAAGAAGAACAACAACAACAACAATAATAATAACAACAACAACAAAAAGAAGGAGGAGGAGAAGAAGAACAAGAACAAGAACAAGAAAAAAAAGAATAAGATGGAGAAAAAGAAGGAGAACAAGAAGGAAAGAAGAAGAAGAAGAACAACAACAATAACAAAAACACCAACAACAAGAACAAGAAGAAGAACAAGAAGAAGAACAAGAAGAAGAAGACGAACTACAACAACAACAACAACAACAACAACAATAATACTTTTTTTTTAAGCTACAGACAAAGAGACACTGTGCCCCTACTCCTTTAGGATGAGAGTATAAACCGAGGTGTAGTTTGTGCACTCACGCATTCCACCGCGCGGACGTTAAAGATCCTGACGCTCATGTCCTAGACACGTGAGTGCCGGCTATACACATCCTGCAAGCCCTATCACTCAACAACTGGACAACCGTATTCCAGGAATACCATTCATTACAGTTCCCATTCCGACCAGACCAAAACCCACACAGCAGGCGGACGCCAGCCCTCCTCGGCAACGTTAAGACGTTTGCTGTTTAGCTACCACACGTAGAAACACAGACACAACAGTACTGTTAACCCATTATCAGTTAGAACCGCTAGGGCGACACCTGATACTCTCAACCCTGACAAACAACGACTTCACAATGGAAAAGAGAGAGAGTCCATTCTTCCCCCCCCCCCTCCCCCTCTCCTTCCTTTTCCTTTCCCACCCCCACTCCTCCCCTTCCTCAAGATAAAACAACAAACAAACAAGACTTCGGAAAAAAGGGGAGATAATTCCCGGAACAAAACAGCAGGGGGGGTGGGGGGGGGGGGGGAATCACTCTCTGGACAAAACTAGAGGGCTAAGGGGGCATAATAGATACCCTCGCCGTTGATTAAGAAGGAAGGGCGACCACTGCCACGCAATCGCTCTTCACCGGAAAAGTGGGCAAGCTGCTGCCCCTGAAGGTGGAACGGGGTTGCTCCCCTTGAGGGTTTTAAGGAAGCTTCCTGCTGATTGGTGGACAGCGAGACTGGTCATAGAGGGGTTATTTCCTGTCCTGTTTAGCCTTGGTTGCTGCCCTTGGTTGCTTGATTGCTGCCTTCAACGGGTCCTGAACGGTTGAGGCCGTTGAGGAGAGATAACTAAACCACTGTTCACAATTATATTCTGTCGACAGATTATCCTTCCAGAAGAGAAGCAGAAAAAGAAGAAGAAGAGAAGAAGAAGAAGAAGAAGAAGAAGAAGAAGAAGAAGAAGAAGAAGAAGAAGAAGAAGAAGAAGA
>CM072522.1:38925224-38932724 GCA_036898135.1 Oncomelania hupensis | reverse complement strand
TTACTACTACTACTACAACTATTACTTTTACTACTATTACTACAACTACTACTATTACTAATACTACCACTACTACTATTACTTCTACTGCTATTACTATTACTATTGCACTACTACTACTTCTTCCTACTTCTACTTATTCTTTTTCTTATTACTACTACCACTACTTTTTTTTCTTACTACTACTACTGCTACTACTACGTCTTAGTTTTCTTTCTACTACTACTACTACTACTACTACGTCTTAGTTTTCTTACTACTACTACTACTACTACTACTTACTACTACTACTACTTCTTCTTACTACTGCTCCTTCTTACTACTCCTCCTCCTACTACTACTACTCCTACTACTATTACTACTACTACTACTATTAATGGAAGGCATAGGCGCCTAAAGCGCGCTGCGATCTGCAACCAACATACACGCTCATGTGTTATAGATACTCCTACATACACACACCAAACACGTATGGCGGCCTACTAGCGCCAAAACCTGATAATTACAATTATCATGGGATAATTACAAATATCATGGGATAATTACAATTATCAAGAGATAATTACAATTATCATTGAAAATTACACAATATGTTCGTGTGATCATGTTTAATTTTCAGTGTTGGCTCTATCAATCCGCCTGGAAATGCGCCAAAACTGAAAATTGTAATTATCACATAATAATTAAAATTATCACTTGATAATTATAATTTTCACGTGATCATGCTTAGGCTTATTCTTGTAAGGCGGCTTACTAGCGTCAAAACCTGCAAAACTTACATGTATCAGAGATAATTGTAATTAACACGTGTTCTGTGTAATTCACAGAGATACCGGTAATTCACAGTGTTAATTACTAATTTTCAGTTTTGGTCACGCTTTACTAGGGCCAAAACCCCAGGCGTGCTGGGAACAGTGCCGCTGCCGCGCATGCGCATCGCGCATCGGGCATCGGGCCGCGCATGCTCATCTTGATATTTATAATTTTCAGTGATAATTGTAATTATCTCTTGATAATTGTAATTATCGCTTGATAATTGTAATTATCGCTTGATAATTGTAATTATCTCATGATATTAGTAATTATCAGGTTTTGGCGCTAGGAAAGCATGGCAAATACTGATAATAATTAATGAACACTGCGGATTACCGACATCTCTGTAAATTACACAGAACACGTGATAATTTCAATTATCTCGTGATAATGGTAACTCTCGGTTTTGGCGCTAGTAGGCCGTCATACACACGCATTCATCACTCAAACATCAGGCGCAAAAAGGCAAGTCGCTATTGGATTTGTTTGTTTTTATTTAGTGAGATCCTTTGTTCGTCAGCGCCTTGAGCAGCTCTTGAGCTGAAAAGAGCGCTATATAATAATAATAATAATAATAATAATAATAATAATAATAATAATAATAATAATAATAATAATAACAGCACAAGGAGAGTTAGCTGACAATGAATCAGGAGCATGCCTCAAGTTATAAAATCCAAAAGTGGAGTGCGTTTCCCAAAATCAACAAAACAAACTTCTATCATTAACGAATCTAGGAGGCGCAAATGTTCATTGTTATATCCCTACTGTGAAAACTGAAGGAATTGTGTTTCATCACATTGAGCCACAAGATTTGAAAAACAACAAAGATATAATAAAGTTCACTTTTTTAAAAACCAAGAAATCACAACAACAGATTACTAGAATTGTTTTCGCCACAGACACATTGCCATCGATTCTGAGAACAAGTAACAGGGAGTACAAGATTTTTCCTTATTGTCCTCCTGTCATCAGATGTACCAGATGTCAACGTTTGAATCACTCTCGAAAAAACTGCTTTGCCAAACAAAGATGCTGCAGGTGCGGTGAAAATCATGATAGAAAATCATGCTCAACCAGTGCCCCGCGTTGTATTAACTGCGGTGGCCCACACTCTGCTGCTTATCACGGTTGTGATAAAAAAGTACTGTTGAAAAATGCTCAAAAAGAAAGATCAAAAAAGTACATGAGTCTTCAAGATGCCATCAACAAAGTTACAAAAACAAAGAATCATGAAGTATGCAAAGAAACGTATGCAAGCATTGCATCGAAGGTTCCTTTCCAACCACCAACTTTTGATAACTTTGTTCGAACCACCGTGATTCCGATCATCAACAGCAATAGTCAAGAAGACCTTAAACAAAATTTGGAGGACATATACAGAATGACATACAGAGGCTCACAAGTACAAATGAATCCAATCTTGAAAGAAGAAACCATTGAGCAAATACGAGCAGTCTTTGAACTTCCTAGAGTCCGTGAAAAGAACAAAATCGATGAAACATTAAAGTTGAAGTGCCACATCGAAACCATTCCCATTCCAGATGTAGGGGAAACAACAAATCATACACCATCTGAACAACTACAAACCTGCAAGGTTGCAAATGATGCGCTAAATCTGGTCATAGGCGACTCGACAATCAAGGGACTGAAAGAAGAGAAAATAACAGACAAAAACATGAACACTCAAATTATCTATGTTCCGGGTATCACACTGGAAGATGTAAGCAGTTGGATTCACACTATGGAACAAAATGAGATTATAGAACGATGCATTATTCATGTTGGAATCAACAACTGCAAAACCAGAAACATTACAATGAAAAATTGGATGAAATTGATTCAAAATGTTAAAACAACATTTCCCAAGGCAGTCATTCACTGCTCTGCAATCATCCCTCCTAGAGGTCCTCTAAGAAGAAAGGTCGATGCATCAAATGATGCACTGAGTATGGCCTGTAAAAGGTGTGGTGCGGAATTCCTTGACAATGATTCAGGTTTCCTCACTAAATCCGGAGCAGCAATAAGATCATTGTACCGAGATTGTATACATCCAAATGCGAAAGGATTGGATGTTTTGTCCAAATGTCTACTGCGTATTCTCCAGTAAAACTTTGACTGTGGGCTGTCCGCTAAATTGATGAAATGAATATTAGCACAGTACCTATTTCACTTTAGATACTCTGAAATGAAAAGTGGATTTAGTGTCTTGCAATGGAATTGCCGTTCAATTCATGCAAACATGATATATCTTAATCAGCATTTGATTTTACATTCTTATCACGTTTTATCATTACAATCATTAAAAGTAAATAGAAATAAATTACCAAAGATAGATGGATATTATTTTCCTCCAGTCACACCATTTGTTAAAAATAATATGAAAATACAAACGGCAATATATGTCCGAAATGATTTAGAATATACATCGTGCAAACCTCCAGTTGAGTCAAATGATGGCAAAGATACTTTTTCTTCTATGATAAAAATTAAAATCAATAATACTCTTCATATCAACATCGTGTGTGCATACATCCCCAAAGGACCAAAGGAAACCAATTGTGACTGGTTAACCAATATTAATAATAATGAACGATGGATAATTACAGGAGACTTCAACTCTCATTCTCCAGTGTGGGACTCAGACTGTGATCATAATACTAATATAAAATTTACAGACAATATTATAAATTCTAATCTTGTTCTTTTAAATGATGGAAGACCAACTAGGATTCCTGACTGTTTTAATCAAAACTCTTATGCTATTGATTTAACATTAATTTCACCTGAATTGGCAGATGACTGTATTTGGGATATAGGTCAAGACTCGCTGGGTAGTGATCATTTACCAATAACAATAACTTTAAATGAAAAACCTGAAGTAGATGAGAATGAAGATGATATTCCTACTTTTTCATATGGTCGTGCAGACTGGGAAAAATTTCAATCACTTTTATTAAATTCTGAAAATGATTTCATGAAAGACGATGATATTGAAAAAATGTTTACAAAATTTAATGAAACAATCATCTTTGCAGCCAAAGGATCAATTCCTATCATCAAGAAACATAAAAATAATAAACATAAAGGAAATCTTTGGTGGAACCAAGAATGTGAGAAGGCAGTACAAAATAAAAAAAGCACATATAAAAAATGGTGTAAAAGTAAATCAGAAATAGATTTTCAAAATATGAAAAAGGCTAAAATAGCTTGCAATAAAATTATTGCATTAGAAAAAAAACAATACTGGACAAAATTTTGCAATAATGAAATAACTGAAAACAATAACATTTCAAAAATCTGGAAAAAAGTTTCACAAATGAAAACTGGCTTTCAACTTCCTCAATGTCCAATTAAAGTTGAACACAAAGAATTCATTTCATGCAAAGGTAAAGCTGAAGTGTTTGCTAAAATGTTTTCCAATGAAAGTAACAGTCATAATTTAACAGATAAAAATTTTAAATTTAGAGAAACAGCTGAAAATTCAGATATTTATAAAGATCCTGAAGATCAACTCAACAACAATGTAATTAATGCAGACATTTCTCTCACAGAAATTAAAGAAGCGCTACAAATTTTAGGAAATAAAAAATCTGCGGTAGGATGTGACGGGATTTCTTATACACTTTTACAACATCTTCCAGACATGTGGTTAAATTATTTACATAAAATCATACAAAAATGCTGGGAAACAGAAAATCTGCCAAATATTTGGAAAACATCTATAATTATACCTATATTAAAAAGTGGAAAATCACGGAGAGACTCAGCAAATTATAGACCAATAGCTCTTACTTCGCATGTTAGTAAATTAATGGAAAAGATTATTCTCAATAGGCTGTCATATTACTGCAATAAACACAATGTCATACCTATTAATCAGGCAGGTTTTCAGAAAGGCAGATCTGTAGTAGATCACATTGTTAAACTCTCTACACATATTAAGAAGCAATTTGCTAAAAGAAAGAGTTTACTAGCAACCTTTTTTGATATACGAAAAGCATACGATCGAGTATGGCACAAACGATTATTGTATAAGCTTAAAAACATAGGATTATCAGGCCACATATATCAATATATTAAAACATTCCTTACAGGAAGAAACATGATTGTAAAAGTTGGAAATTCTTATTCTAACAAACATTTTATAAATATGGGAATTCCACAAGGCTCGATTATATCACCTATATTATTTAATTTGCTTATTCATGATTTACCAAAAAAATTAAGTAAAAATATACACATTGTTCAGTATGCAGATGATATCGCAATATGGACTAACGTATCTTTGAGGAAAAGATCTTCTTTATATGAAATTAAACACATACAAAATGTATATCAATTAGAACTAAATAACATTTGCCTTTTTATGAATAATAATGGCCTTGAACTATCTAGTGAAAAGACAAACATGTTACTGTTTAATAATGGTCAAAATCCAAAAATATTTCCTAAATTTTATATTGAAACACAAGAACTTAAATATGTAGAAGAAGTAAAATTTTTAGGTGTATATTTCACACGAAAATTAAATTGGAAAAGACACATCAATTATTTAATACAAAAGGCGATGAAAAGTTTTTATCTTATTAGAGTAATAAGTAAAAAATCATGGGGTCAAGATACAAAAATGTTAATTAATTTAGCTTGTACTCTTGTGAGATCTCAACTATCCTTTGGTCAAGAAGCATTCTTTTCTGCACATAAAACGTACTTGAACAAATTACAAAGTTTAGATAGTAAGATTATAAAAATAGCACTTGGTGTACCGATTCATACTAAAACTACAGATGCGTATGCAGCAGCAGGTGTTTTATCTTTAGGAGATTATAGAAAACTTGCATGCGCAAAATATTTAATTAGAAGTCATGCAGTAGAAAATAATATGCAAGAGGATCTAAATACTAGATCTGATATCGATTTTCCAAAGAGAACAAAAGATGTAATTTCATTACAAACAATTTCAACATATACTCAGGATATTTTTAATGATGCAAATATTTTACCACAACAAGTTGCGCCAAAACTCATTAATGCTCCATATCCCATATGGGAAATGGAAAGCGCACAATATAATATTAATTATACTAATTTTAAAAAACATGAACATCCTTATTTAATAGCTACAGAGGCCCGAGAACATATAAATGAACATTATTATAGACATTTAAAAGTTTATACAGATGGGTCTGTAATTTCTTCAGGAGATGCAGGAGCAGGATTTGTAATTCCAGACCTTAAAATTATAAAATCTTTTTACTTGGGTAAAAATCATTCAGTATTCACTGCAGAGCTGGTGGCTATATTAATGTCTCTTCATACATTAATTAATACACCACTTGCTTTGTATGGTATTCTCATATGTGTTGATTCACAATCGGTGTTATATGCATTAAATTCTAATAAAAATCATGACAGATATGATATAATATTTGAAATACAACATCTCATTCACTCTTTGAAAAGCACAGGAATAAATATAAATTTTTGTTGGCTGCCATCACATTGCGGAATAATACATAATGATGAAGCAGATAGAGCAGCAAAACAGGGAGCAAAAAATATTAATGCTATTAAAATTCATATTAGATTATCAGTTAAAGAAATGTACTGTATAATTAATAATATTACTAAAAAAGAAATTTCAGATTCCTGTTTAATTAGTATATCAGGAGTCCCTAGACATATTTCTAGTTTAGCATTTAGATTATATTTAAATTCTTGGAAAACAAAATTTTGTAAAAATATTACTTGCATTTGTAATGAAAATATAACCATCCCACACTTAATATTACATTGTAAAGATATAAAGAAATATTTACCTAGCAGTTATGATAAATTAAATAGCACTCAAGACTTAGACTTAAAATCATATGTAAATATATCTAAAGCACTAATATATTCTCCAATTGGTCAATTCTTATAATAAAATAATAATAATAATAATAATAATAATAATAATAATAATAATAATAATAATAATAATAATAATAATAATAATAATAATAATAATAATAATAATAATGGAATCATGCGCCTATCATCACCAAACGCTTAAAAGGCATGATTGTCAATTGTATGCAAAGTATGAGGTAAAAAAAAAAATTTGATTACAAAGGACAACTTATACGTCAATCATAAAAAGGCATAAGTTATAATGAAGATGTCATTTTCAAGATAGTATTCATTCACATGTTTTCCATTTATCATTGAAATTAAATTTATAAAATATACTGATTATTTGAAACGATCCATAGAGTTCAAATTTAAGTTTTAATAGAGGTTTCATCAAAAAAGTTTATGCTCAAAGAATTAGGTTAAATAGTTATATTTTTCATGACTTATGTTTTACTCATAGATTGATCTGTAAGTATTTCGCAATTAATATATTTTAAAATGCATTCTCCGCGAAGATTGCAATAAGCATATATGTTGTCATATTGCTTTCTTATTCATTCGTACATCATAAACAAGCAATAACAATACATTTCTTTTATATAATTATGTCGTTATATTAATTGTTGTTCATATTACCTTCTTTACTTTAATTTTAAGTTAATCTGTTTCTAATTTAATATGTTGTCTAATATCACAGATGTGAATAGACGTTAAATTAAATAAATAAATAAATAAATAAATAAAATCCCTGCTACCCCGAGTCATGCAGGCGGGCAATCGGGCATTTTC
>CM072522.1:38900224-38920224 GCA_036898135.1 Oncomelania hupensis | reverse complement strand
GATCGCGCTTCATCACAGGCGCTCCCAGTCGGGTCTCTAGACTTTGATCAGTCGTTTTCAATAGTTGTAAAGGGAATCCTATCCTATCCTATCCCGTAACTCGTAGGTCGTAGGGGCACCACAGATGATCGTTTAACCAGCGTACTCCATCTTTCCCTGTCCTCAACAACCCTGATTGTTTCGCTCAGTGTCAAACCAGTCCATTCTCGAATGTTGTCCTCCCACCTCTTTTTCGGTCTCCCTCTTCTTCTACCTCCTTGCACTGTGCCTTGCAGGATGGTATTTGCAAGACCTGATGATCTGGTGACGTGGCCATACCATCGGAGTTTCCGTTTTTTCACCACTGGTGAGCAGGTCATCGTGTTGTCTAATGGCTTGTGTGATGGTCTGTCGGACTTCGTCGTTGGTGATGTGCTGGGTATAGGAAATGCCCAGAAGTCTTCTATAGCACCTCATATCATCTCCCTGCTTTTGTATTCTTCGTTGGAGATCTGCTGTGAGAGTCCATGTTTCGCAAGCATATAGGAAGATGGAGATGACAAGGGAGCGCAGCAGCCTTACCTTGGAATGTAGACTGATGGTCCTGTCTTTCCAAATTGGCTTCAACCTCACCAAGGCAACAGTTGTTTGTGCGATCTTGGAGAGGACTTCCTGTCGGGACCCATTGTCTGATACAATGGCTCCTAAATATTTGGAGCTATGCACTGTGTTGAGTGATTGGCCTTGGACTTTGATGTCCATGTTGATGCCATTGATGTTGTTGGTCATCATTTTGGTCTTCTCTGCACTAATTACCATTCCATAGGCTCTGGAGGCGATGTCAAGCCTCTGTACCAGCAGTTCAAGTTCTTGTTCCTCTCCAGCCAATCCATCAATGTCATCCGTAAAACGAAGGTTGGAGATTGCTCTTCCCCTTATGCTGACTGTGGCTTCATGATCTGCAAGGGCATCCAACATGATGCGCTCTAGGAAGATGTTGAAGAGTGTTGGAGAGAGTAGGCATCCTTGACGCACACCGATTGTTGTTCTGAACCAGTTTCCAATGGCGCTGTTGTGGAGGACTGCACTGGTAGCCTTGTCATACAGGCTTTTGATGACTTCAATGTTTTTAGGGACGGTTGTTGTGCACACTCGTGGTTGCCCACAGAGCTGCATGCTACACTTGGTCAAACGCCTTTTTGAAGTCTACGAACACATGATATAGATGTTTGTAAAGGGAAATAATTCATAAATTGCAATTAAACTGTTTCCAATTATAATAAAGGGAAATAATTTGGGAAAGTTCGCTCAATTCAATTGTGATAAAGAGAGGTAATTTGTGAATAAGCTTCATAATAAATTGAACAGAGAAGGGTAGTAACGTGCACCAAGATGCAGAAGAGTACGTGGGTATTTTATGCCTATGTTGGTTGGTTAATAATGCTATAATTTACTGTTGTGTAGATCTTAGCGTACACTGATACTGGCATCTCCACTAGCACTATACTAACCTTGCTGTGTGTGTCGTGGCGTGGGACTTGACTGTAACAACTCGGGAGCCCTCTGTACAAATCGCTAGCTGTACTATGTAGCAGTCGGACGTGTCGTGTTGACCGTAAAACAAAAAAAAATAAAAGAAAAGAACCCTTCATTGTCAAGTACCTCAAACGGCGACTACGGTGAAATGTGCTTCAAAATTATAGGTGAGATCCACTTTCACTTTTTTGCAAAGGTTTGTCAAAGTTCGTGTCGTTAAAATCACTTTCGTGCCGTTTAACCTCAAAGGAAACTAATTTGTAGCTCACCCGAATCGCGGTCGGTCACGCAGGCTTTGAAGATTGAAGGAGCACGCAAACTTTTTGTATTGTCTGTCTTTCTTCTTCCTCCTTCTCCTCCTCCTCCTCCTCCTCCTCCTCCTCCTATTTCGTCTGTTTGTCGATTTGTCTTCTTCTTCCTCCTCGTTTGTTCTCTTTGTCTGCTTGCCTGCTTGTGTATCTGTCGGTCTGTCTGTCCGTCTCTCTCTCTCTCTCTCTCTCTCTCTCTCTCTCTCTCTCTCTCTCTCTCTCTCTGTGCATCTGTCTTCCGTGCAGTCGCGGTGTGCTGCACTTCAAAGGTCAAGGTCGCTGAAGGGGTCAGATCCTTGCTAAATACATGTTTGCACATCTTAAAAACAGCTGAAGGCATTTTCTATGATAATATTTGATATACAGGGATTTCAATTGATGACCATTTATTTCGTGTCGGTTGGTCTCTCAGTCGGCCCCCATTGGGGTGCCAGGGTTTTCTGTATAAATAGTATCGCCACTTTGTGGACATGTAGTGCTTTAAATTAGCACTACTTCTGTCATTCTCATTTGTTCTTTCTCGTTCCTAATCTGTTCTGTCAATCTACTATCTTCTTCGTTTGACCAGTTGTCACGAAGAAAGGGATTTGGGGGAAGGGGGTAAGCTCTTAATCTCTAGCGCTGTGTTATCTCCTTTGATAGATCAACGTGCGATGACATTCCAGAGACTAAAGCAAGGCCAAATTAATAAGTGATAAACAGAGTAAAGACGAGATGGAAAGTAAATGTACTAGTTAAGAAATACACAGTCAAAGGCCAGTCAAGGAAATTGCGATTTCTGTCACTACCTACTTTTAATAATTTGAAAAGGGAGAGTCCCGGTCAGATTGTTCTGGGGTGATTCATCGGCGTGGCGTCTCTAATACTGAGTAGTCTGGTGATATTGGGGAAAGTCAATCTTATGGGTACTAGAGCTATCGTAGACTGATCACATCATCGGGTGAGAGAGTATCTGTATGGGGGCCAGAGTTTCTGTGATGATCTGGCGAGTGGGGGGTCTCTCAGGCTTAGGCACTTAGCTGGGGACTGCAGTGCGGCGGGTTGTCCAGGATCCTCTGGATGGCTTGCCAGTGGTGGTGCAAGATGCTGTTCAGTGGTCACGCGAAGATGACTCACTGACCGCGAGTGCAAGTAGTGTTGTCTTTGTTGTGGCACAGGCGTTGAACTTGGCTTACGTTGCTAGTCAGTTCAGAAATAGCGAAGTCCCAAATCACGCGTCTCATTGACCTCCCGGGTTGTCGGGGGCCTGCAGCGGGTCAGAGATTGGGAGGTGATACCAGTCCGGGGCGATGCGTCCGGCACAGGAACCCGTCTGCAACGTGTACAGACGCTGTATCAGCTGGGGATAGGGATAATGCGAATTCTGGGCCTGTGGTTATAGTCACCCTTATCAGAATTCAAATTGGCTTGACCGGTCATGAGTGGAGCCGGTGCAAATACCAACAGTCAAAAATGCTACTAGATTTACTGGGGCAAAGTGGAGGTTATGGGCAGCCACTAGTAAAAAGATACATTCGGCGCATTGGATGGGTTTGGCAACAGGGCAAATCTTTATACATTTGGGAAGCATGGTGGAAGGTAATAATAAGGGTACAGGACAAATGGGATGTAGGTCTGGGCTGTACTTGGGATTCTAATCTATATGGAGGGGTTGGCATGGCATGGAATATCCTACATGGGGTAACGGAGTATACAAGCATAAATTCAAACATGACATGAGATATATACAAGGTAGAAAGTATGTGCAAGGGAGAAAATACAAGTCATAGCAATACATCAAGGCAAAATTATAAACATGAACATACATACTGACTGGACGCATGAACATGATGGTAAACGATAGGTGATGGGGTTGCTATATGACAAGGAGTAAATTCCCTCTCTTACCTTGGTTTAAGACGGGTGGAAGCACAAGGATACTGACGAAACTCAGGGGTCGCTCGGTGATGGCGGCGTGGATTCGCAGGTTGTGGCTTCGAGGTAGGGAAGTTAGCATCTGACCCTAAGTCTTGGTCAGTAGCAGACTTTAAGCAGGGCGCCCTCGGGGGCGGGGCTTAAGAGACTGTGCGAGCTTGCTAGGTAGTGATGGCTGGTCAAGAGGAATGACGGCAGGTCTGAGGCGATCGTCGCTGGCTGTGCGGGGTTGGTCGAATGGTTGCGGCCAGGCCTCAGGGATGCAATTGTCCGCCTCGTCACAGAGGCCCCCCCAAGGAAAAAGGCGAGGACGTAGGACTCGACGAAGGCGCGGCCAATCAGCTCTGAGGTCGGCTGCCGGGTGCGACGATGGGTTGCGAGGATCCGGGTGATGCGGGCGATGCAGGGTTCCGGGTACGATGGCGGATGCCCAAGGCTGGGGTCCGCGGAGCTGCCGGGTTTCGGCTACGGTTAGTGGGCGGCGGCAGGAGTGAAGGCTGGGGCGTCGGCCCTCAGGGGCGACTCGATGGAGTCGGTTGCGGGGTGACGGCTGAGGAAGTCTGGCGCGGGGCGATGCTTTCCCGCGGGGCTTGCGTGGCGGCGTTCTGTCGAAGACGTAGGGAGAGCGGGGTGGAGCGATGACTCCGGCTGTTGGCGGAGCCTCTTCTTCCGTTCTTACCCCTTGCTGCTGGGATAGTGGGACGGGGTACGGTTTCTGGCGGACGGGAGTGGGGTCCGTTAGGGTGAGTCGAACTTCTTCCAGGTCCGTCCTCCCAGGAATGTCGGTGAGGACTTCCCTGTACTCTGCTACGATGGCGCGTAGCTGGCGTTGCTGGCCGGCGGGGAGTGAGGGGTCCAGAGAGACGTCCCGGAAGGATTCCTTCCCTTTGAGCGGAAATTCGGCGACGCCGGTCTCTGTGCCATCCACTTCGACGGCCAGCGCGACCGTGAGTAGCGAGTGGGAGTCTGGGGCGGGTGCAGGTTGCTCCAGGTACCGCTTGAGCAGATTGATGTGGTGGGTCCTGGGTTTTCCGCCTTACCTCGATGCGATAGGTGGTGCGCGAGAGCTTCTCGAGCACCGGGTAGGGTCCCTGCCAAGCTATGTCTAGCTTGTTTGTGCCGCTGGGGAGAAGCAGTAGGACTTGGTCTCCTACCTGTAGCTCTCGGTCCCGGGCGCGGCGGTTGTGGTAGCGGGCTTGTCGCTCTCTCGCCTTCTTCAGGTTGGCGGAGGCGGCTTTCCATGTTGCCTTGAGGGTTTCTTGTAGCTTCGTGACGTATTTTGTGGCGTCGACCGGTGCCTCGTCCAGTTTGGCGTCGGTCCAGCTACGTCGTAAGGCGGCTAGAGGTCCGGAAAGGGGTCTTCCAAAAAGCAGCGTGGAAGGCGTGTATCCGGTGGAGGTGTGCGGGGTCTCTCGATACGCGAAGAGCGCTGACGCGACGTATGTGCCCCACGCTTCCGGCTGTTCGTCGGCGATCTTGCGGATGATCGAGATAAGTGTCCCGTTCAGGCGCTCGACCTGTCCGTTGCTAGCGGGGTGGTAGGGTGGAGTCCGGATATGGCGGATGCGGAGTAATTGGAAAACCTCCTGCATAAGTTTTCCGGTGAACTGGGACCCGTTGTCGGTCAGGATGTTGTCCGGGAATCCGACTCGAGTGAATATGGTGACGAGCGCGTCGGCGACACGGGCGGCGTCGATCTTCGGGAGGGGAACGGCTTCGCACCACATCGAGCAGGCGTCGACGAGGGTTAGTAGGTACTGGTTCCGCTTCTTGGTCCGCGGGAGGGGTCCTACAATGTCAACAGCCACTCGCTGGAAGGGCGTTCCCACAACGACGGTGGGGCTGATAGTGACTGGTACGGTGTGGTGGCGGGGCGAGTATCGTTGGCACTGGCTACAGGACTTGACGTAGCGCTTCACGTCGTCGGTCATCCCGGGCCAGTGATATTGAGCGCTGATTCGTAGAGTGGTCGCTCCTATGCCCATATGTCCGCTTAGGGGCATGCTATGGCCAAGCTCCAGGATTTGGGGGCGAAGTTGTCGCAGGTACGACCAGTTGTGTATGGTCGTCCTTCTGGCGGAAGAGGAGTCCGTCTTCGACGAAAAAGTCCCCGGACTTGGGTGGAGTGCGTGCGGCGGGAAGTTTTCCGTAGCACTTGCGGAGGGTGGCGTCGCTTTCTTGGGCTTTCCGGATCTGTTCCGGCATCTGGTTGGGGATCGGGGGTGGAGTCGCGGCTGTCTTCGCCTGTGCGCGCGTCTGGACGGCGGCCATCGATTCCACAGGCTGGGGCGGCATCCCCAAGAAAACGTATCGGCATCCTAAAATTAAGTCGTACAGGGGCTGGTCCATTACTGCAGCTTGAATGGTCCCCGTTACGTACCGGCTGGTTACTTGGATCCGGGCTATAGGGAGCGTGGTGCTGGGTTGGGACGCGTCGGCCAACTTCAGGGTGATAGTCTCGCCGGTCAGGTCTTGTTCCCTGATGAGCGAGCGGCGGACGACGGCGTCGAAGGTAAGTCCGGTGTCGTAGAGACAGTTGGGCTGGGCGATCGTTGACTGTCACTTGCTCGGTGACGGCAGGTCGATCGGCGGGAGTAGCGACGGGGGTGACAGGGGTCCCGTCGGGGGTAACTTGGCGTAGGGCTAGTACGGTACCTTGTTTGCGACGCTGGTCGCTGATGCGTCGAAAACATTTCTCCCGGGTGTGTCCTCTGCGTTGGCAGTAGCCGCAGAAGAGCTCGGTGCTCCGCTTCCCTGGCTCTGCTGTGAGGGTTGGGCGTCCTTTGGGCGGCGGTGGACGGTGGTTCGTCGGCGGGGCAGGCCGGCGAGGCTGGTGGCGGGTATCTGGCGACGAGGGTGCGGGGGGATCACGGCGAGGCTGTCTGTCGTCGGGATGGGCGGTGAGGTACCGATCCGCGACGATGATCAAGTCTTCAAGGCGAGCGGCGCCTTGTTCGGCGGCGAATGTCCGGAGTTCCGCCGGCATGGTGCCTCGAAGTTGCTCGGCGAGCATCAACTCTAGTAATCCGTCGTAGGTTCCTGGGTTCGTCAGTTTGCTCAATCCATTTATCCCGTAGCGTAGCTAGACGGTCGGCAAACTGCGTGAACTTCTCCCCTTTCTCTCTCCGGGAGTTCCGGAAACTCTTGCGATAGTGCTCACCTGAGAGCTCAAAACCATGTAGTAGGGCTCTCTTGAGGGCGGGATAGTCTCCCTCCTCGGAAGTCGGTGTCTTGGCTAGAATCTCATAGGCCTTTCCCTTGAGGCCATGACTGAGCTTGCGATACCAGTGCTGGGAGTCAAGACCGTTTTCCCCTCGCGACTCGCTCGAATCGGGCGAGGTAGACTTCAATTGTTTCGTCCCGATCGACGAATGGGTCCAGGGGGAAGTTCATCCCCGGAATCGGCGGGGGGGGTGCGGGTATTCCGGTGCTGGTGGCGAAACTGGGGGCGAGGAGCGAATAGTCTTCGCTAGCGGGCGAAGCGATCCCTAACTCGCGGCGGTCGCGCTCAAGTTGGAGGAGTGCTTGGCGCCGTTCGCTCCCTGTCTTTTCTCTTCTCTTCGAGTGCCGCGACCCTCTCGTCCTCCTCCTTCTTCCTTGCGGCGGCTCTCTCCTCCTCTGCAATTCTCTCTTTCGCCTCCTCTCTCCTCCGCTGGGCGGCCCTCTCCTCCTCTGCAAGCTTCTCCTTCGCCTCCTCTCTCCTCCGCTCGGCGGCTTTCTCCTCCTCTGCAAGCTTCCGGGCGGCGGCCCGCTCCTCAGCGGCGAGGCGCTCTTTCTCTTCCTCCTTTTTCCGGGCGGCGGCCCGTTCCTCCGCGGCGAGGCGCTCCTTCTCTTCCTCCTTTTTCCGGGCGGCGGCCCGTTCCTCCGCGGCGATGCGCTCTTTCTCCTCCTCTTTCTTCGCCTCTCGCTCTTTGGCCCTCTCCTCCCTCTTCAACTTTTCCTCTGCCACGTCGGCCTCCACGTTCGCCAAGACGTAGTCTTTAAGTTCGGTGCCGGCGAGCCCTAAGCTCTCGCCAATACTCTTGTACTTAAGAGCAAGCTCTCCCCGGTCGGCCATGGTAAGAGAGGTAACTTACCCTGCAAAAGGTCCTAACCGGGATGAGGGCACACACAAGGGGTACACTGACGGGAAACAGGGGGGTGGGCTGGATGAGCTACGATGAAAACTGCAAAGGGGCGAATACAACACAACCACAAAGACAAAATGCAATCAATCAAAAAATCACAAAAATGAATGCAAGAAAAAAGCCTGTTGAGAGATCACCACTCGGGAAAACCAGTAAGGGACCTATGGGCTATGCTAACTACTACTAAGCTTGGAGGGCTGGGGTGGAAAGCTAGCTAAGTCCTAAGTCTAGTCAAGTCGGGATGGGAGCCTAAGTCTTTGTCTTGTCGGGTTGGAGGGGGGAAACCTAAGTCTTTGGTCTCGTCGGGTTGGAGGGGAGAAACCTAAGTCTTTGGTCTCGTCGGGTTGGAGGGGGGAAACCTAAGTCTTTGGTCTCGTCGGGGTCGCCAAAATTAATGTCACGAAGAAAGGGATTTGGGGGAAGGGGGTAAGCTCTTAATCTCTAGCGCTGTGTTATCTCCTTTGATAGATCAACGTGCGATGACATTCCAGAGACTAAAGCAAGGCCAAATTAATAAGTGATAAACAGAGTAAAGACGAGATGGAAAGTAAATGTACTAGTTAAGAAATACACAGTCAAAGGCCAGTCAAGGAAATTGCGATTTCTGTCACTACCTACTTTTAATAATTTGAAAAGGGAGAGTCCCGGTCAGATTGTTCTGGGGTGATTCATCGGCGTGGCGTCTCTAATACTGAGTAGTCTGGTGATATTGGGGAAAGTCAATCTTATGGGTACTAGAGCTATCGTAGACTGATCACATCATCGGGTGAGAGAGTATCTGTATGGGGGCCAGAGTTTCTGTGATGATCTGGCGAGTGGGGGGTCTCTCAGGCTTAGGCACTTAGCTGGGGACTGCAGTGCGGCGGGTTGTCCAGGATCCTCTGGATGGCTTGCCAGTGGTGGTGCAAGGCTGTTCAGTGGTCACGCGAAGATGACTCACTGACCGCGAGTGCAAGTAGTGTTGTCTTTGTTGTGGCACAGGCGTTGAACTTGGCTTACGTTGCTAGTCAGTTCAGAAATAGCGAAGTCCCAAATCACGCGTCTCATTGACCTCCCGGGTTGTCGGGGGCCTGCAGCGGGTCAGAGATTGGGAGGTGATACCAGTCCGGGGCGATGCGTCCGGCACAGGAACCCGTCTGCAACGTGTACAGACGCTGTATCAGCTGGGGATAGGGATAATGCGAATTCTGGGCCTGTGGTTATAGTCACCCTTATCAGAATTCAAATTGGCTTGACCGGTCATGAGTGGAGCCGGTGCAAATACCAACAGTCAAACAATGCTACTAGATTTACTGGGGCAAAGTGGAGGTTATGGGCAGCCACTAGTAAAAAGATACATTCGGCGCATTGGATGGGTTTGGCAACAGGGCAAATCTTTATACATTTGGGAAGCATGGTGGAAGGTAATAATAAGGGTACAGGACAAATGGGATGTAGGTCTGGGCTGTACTTGGGATTCTAATCTATATGGAGGGGTTGGCATGGCATGGAATATCCTACATGGGGTAACGGAGTATACAAGCATAAATTCAAACATGACATGAGATATATACAAGGTAGAAAGTATGTGCAAGGGAGAAAATACAAGTCATAGCAATACATCAAGGCAAAATTATAAACATGAACATACATACTGACTGGACGCATGAACATGATGGTAAACGATAGGTGATGGGGTTGCTATATGACAAGGAGTAAATTCCCTCTCTTACCTTGGTTTAAGACGGGTGGAAGCACAAGGATACTGACGAAACTCAGGGGTCGCTCGGTGATGGCGGCGTGGATTCGCAGGTTGTGGCTTCGAGGTAGGGAAGTTAGCATCTGACCCTAAGTCTTGGTCAGTAGCAGACTTTAAGCAGGGCGCCCTCGGGGGCGGGGCTTAAGAGACTGTGCGAGCTTGCTAGGTAGTGATGGCTGGTCAAGAGGAATGACGGCAGGTCTGAGGCGATCGTCGCTGGCTGTGCGGGGTTGGTCGAATGGTTGCGGCCAGGCCTCAGGGATGCAATTGTCCGCCTCGTCACACCAGTCACCTACCTTTTTTTGTTGAAAACTCTCCCCAAAACTCCTCGTCTGTGTATGGGACCTGTTGGGTCAGCTTGGGGCTATTAGGCGCTTTCTGCTAAATGGTCACTGAGCTGGGTATGGTATATTCTATTATTATATTTTTTTTTATTATTTAGCAATTTAGCCATTTTATGTGCATGTGTTTCGTTAATATTTTATAATGATGACTATATTCTATTTTGTTTTTGTAACGGGGTTTCGATAAGTTCAGAGTACAGCCTCAGCATCCCCTTCATGACTTTATTGTAAAGTGACCGGCGGGTGAAGTGCCTTCTATGTTACCACCGTTAGGGTTGTTTCAGCAGATCTTTTATACGGATTGGGGGCGAGTCCAAGTCCAAGTTGGGGTCCTTACTCGGCTTTTTGCAGTCCGCTTGCCCCAATAAACAATAACTCACTAACTAACTAATATGTCAGTCGGTCAATCCGCAGGATCAAATTGGACTGTGATCTATCTTCAAGATACATTTTTTTTAGACTTATCTCAAAAACGACTCGTACGATTTTTATTGTTATTGCAATCGCCTCAACAGCGGGTACACAAGTGTGTGCTTATCACAACCCCCCACCCCCACCCCCACCCCACCCCCCAACAAAAACAAAAACAACAAACAAACAAACAAAAACCACTAGCACATACAACACCAGAGGCAACAATTACAACAGTTTTATTCACACATTACATTACATTACATTATTATTAGGTCCAGCGGACTCATCCGAGCCAAATCAGGACCGGTTTATTCACACAAAAACACGCTTACCAAGCTACCCACAATCACATTTAACAATGATGAAAACGAAACTGAAAAAGAAACAATAAATAAGATAAGTATTTTTTTAGTCTTTTTCCGTACATGACTATGCAATGTCACAAGTGGCTGTGGAATGGTTAATTATTTAACTAAAAGAATGGTTCAAGATATTTACCTATACACTATGCTTAATAATATTGTAAACAATTATAATAATATTTGATCAGCGGCTACAAATTAAACAATAGAAAATGCCATTCTTCCTTAGCTAAACTATACATGTGGCTTCATACAACTGGCAACTGTCACATTGTTTTACCGTTCGTTTTGGAGCAAATTTACAGGGAATTACATGACATGGTTATTGCTTTAGGTCCAGCGGACTCTTCCGAGCCAAATCAGGACCAGAGAAGTGAAAGAGGACTCACCCATGATCCGCCTAAAAGATCTGCCGAAACAACCCTAGTGGTAACACTGAAGGCAATCTACCAGCCGGTCACTTGACAATAAAGAAATCCCACGCAGGGGACGCTGAGGCTATACTCTAATTTATCCAACCCCCGTTTACAAAAGCAAAATAGAATACAAACATCATTATACAATATCAGCAAAACACATACATATAAAATGCCTACTTTGCTAAATAATACCATCATAGGACGCCCCAGTGACCATTTGGCAGAAAGCATCCAATGTTCCCAAGCTGATCTAACAGACATCACACACAAATTAGGAGTTTTGTCCCGGAAGAGTTTGTCCCGAAAAAAGGGTAGGTGACTGGTCTAGCGAAGAAGAAGATAGTATAGTAGACTGATAGAACACAGTAGAAATGAGAAAGAACAAAGGAGAAAGACAGCGACAGTGGGAATTTAAAGCACTAAATTTCCAGAAAGTGGGGATACTATTTATACTGAAACCCCCGGCACCCCCACGGGAGTTTACAGGGAATAAGAAATAGACTTTATCGTTACGGGCTTCGTAAGTCAGAGTCCCGCTGGAGGTCCGTCAGCGACCAGCGTGGTTGCCTTAGATGGTCAGAAGTCAGTTGAGGTGCCAGGTTGTAGAGAGGGCTACTGTGTTGTTACGGTCAAGGCCCACGCCACGCCACGACACACAGCCTGGATGGTGCAGTGCTAGTGGAGATGCCAATGCCAGTACACTGAGACATACACAACAGTAAATGATAGCATCATTAACCAACCGACATAGGCAAAATACCCACATATTCTCCTGCATCTTAGTGCACGTGATTACCCTTCTCTGTTCTAGTTATTATGAAGCTTATTCACAAATTACCTCCCTTTATCGTCATTGAATTGAACGAACTTTCCCAAATTATTTCCCTTTATTATTGGAAACATTGTAATTGCACTCTATGAATTATTTCCCTTTAAAACTGTTGAAGACGACTGTTCAAATTCTATTTATACATTATATATCTTTTCTTAATCGTCGACAAAAGAATCGTTTTCATTTATATTTTACTCCATTTTACAGGGTCAGCAAAGCATGCAAACTCGTCATGCATACATTACTTCTCTTCCCAAATGTTGAAAAATAATTATCAAATTATATTATTTATTTCCCTGCATTCAAAAGCCTATTTTCTTCAACGATATTGCCTTTCATTCAAATATATAAAATATATACGTGTTATGCAAACATGCTTGCCCCCCGAGCAAAATGGCCTCCTAAGGATCGTTTGCAGGTACTTAGAGACCCGGTTTGTATATCCTCGGTCCTGGAAAGACGACACAATACAAAGACCAGACAGGTCTGAGTAGTCACAGTTGTGCAAGCAGCTCTCTTCTTTCCGCACAGGACATCGGCTCCAGGATGACCGGAACCGCCTCACAGGACCGCCACAGAAGGACGACACGCTGCTTGAGATTTGGCTCAGCACAGCAGTTTTATGTACGTGCACTCTCTTATTGAATGCGCACATCGCTCACTGCAAAACGTACACGGCACGTGATAATACACCTATCCTATCCTATCCTATCCCATAACTCGGAGGTCGTAGGGGCACCACAGATGATCGTTTAACCAGCGTACTCCATCTTTCCCTGTCCTTAGCAACCCTGATTGTTTCGCTCAGCGTCAATCCAGTCCATTCTCGAATGTTGTCCTCCCACCTCTTTTTCGGTCTCCCTCTTCTTCTACCTCATTGCACTGTGCCTTGCAGGATGGTCTTTGCAAGAACTGATGATCTGGTGACGTGGCCATACCATCGGAGTTTCCGTTTTTTCACCACTGTAGGCAGGTATTCGTGTTGTGCAATGGCTTGTGTGATGGACTGTCGGACTTCGTCGTTGGTGATGTGCTGCATATAGGAAATGCCCAGAAGTCTTCTGTAGCACCTCATCTCCATGCTTTGTATTCTTCGTTGGGGATCTGCTGTGAGGGTCCATGCTTCGCAAGCATATAGGAAGATGGAGATGACAAGGGAGCGCAGCAGCCTTACCTTGGAATGTAGACTGGTGGTCCTGCCTTTCCAAATTGGCTTCAACTTCGCTAGGGTAGCAGTTGTTTGTGCGATGCTGGAGAGGACTTCCAGCCGGGACCCATTGTCTGATACAATGGCTCCTAAATATTTGAAGCTATGCACGCCTACCCTCATACTCATACAGCGGCAATCTTTACCAATTTAAGGTGTATGGTGACGAGGGCAACACTTAGAAAACACTGCATGTGTTCTAATTACACTATTTGCAAACATACCAATAAACTTTTATTTTCGCTTCCTCACCTTCTGTCCTCTATAACAGGTTTAGAAAACCGAGTGGTGACATATGTTAAAACTAAAGCTACTACTCAGACTTTTCGGTCAATAACATTTGCAATTTTCCGGATGTCAATCAAGGACGTTGCTTTCCGTAATTTTTTTCTTCTTCTTGAAAAGGTTGTTTTGTTTACGCTGTATCTCAAAACCAGCTACGCAGATATTGTTCATTTTGTTTATATTGTTCAAGAAGTGGTTATACTGTAACCTCATGATATAAATTCGCTTCTTAATGAACAAAACCGAGACAGAACAGCTCCACAAACACAATTGCTTTTGAAAATAGCTTTTATTATTATTATTATTATTATTATTATTATTATTATTATTATTATTATTATTATTATTATTATTATTATTATTATTATTATTATTATTATTATTATTATTATAATTTTTGAGGATTTTTATAGCACACTTATCTCGCCGTACTTGACCAGACTCTAGGCGCTGGCCGATACAGGATCTAACTCAAACCGCCCGAGACGCCCACCCGCAGCCTTTGGGCGCATGGTCTGACGCCAAGACAGCTGAGCACTATACTGGCCAGCCAGGGATGGGGGAGAAGGACCAAGTGCAGGCTGGGTGTGTTCTTGTTACCGGCACTCACCCGCCTAGCACATGAGCGTTAGGATCTTTAAAGTCCGTTATGATGGAATGTATGCGACACACAGACTAGACCTCGGTTTATACTCTCATCCGAAGGAGTAGGAAACGGGAGTAAAGTGTCTTTCCCAAAGACACAACACAATGGCCCGGACAGGGTTCGAACCCGGGACCTTCAGATCCGCAAGCCAAAGCACTACCATTAGACCACCGTGCCTCACCAAAATAGCTTTTGTGGTGGTGGGTTGGGGTGTGGGGGGCGTGTTATTGTTTTATTTTTAAGCTGTGTCTGGAAATACATTTAAATGGTTTGCCGTCTTGTTTCAATGAATGCATATCTTCCCTTAATTAATCAACAATCCAATTAAATGAATTCACAATTAGTTATGTGAGTGAGTGTCTTGGAAATACATTTGATTGGTTTGCCATCTGGTCTCTAGCACCACGCCAGTGGCGTAGCTAGGGGAGGAAGAGGGGGGGGGGGTCCAAATTCGAAAGTCCACCTGGGCCCCCACTTGAGGAAGGCCCCCAAAGGAGTGTGCGAATTTTTTTTTTTACATTAAATATTAAATATTACGCCACCGCCATGTAATCTTGGTATTCACGTTGTTATATAAGTTAGTGAATTTAGACTTATACATTTATTAAGTACATTATCTCATGTCATGATGTCGAATGTCAAAATGCAGGGGCCCCCAAAGAGGCCAAGCTCCCCGGGTCCCCAAATCCCTAGCTACGCCACTGCACTACGCCAGCTCTTTAAATCAGCAATCCGACAAAAATTGATTTACAAATAATTGAAAAAAGGCTTATGTTTCAACGATGTGTGCGAGTGTCTGTAAATGCATTGGAATGGCTTGCCTTTTTCGTTTTTTAGCTATGCTTGTGTGAGTGTCTGGAATTATCTTGGATTCTTTAAATTCCCACTGTCGCTGTCTTTCTCCTTTGTTCTTTCTCATTCCTACTCTGTTCTGTCAATCTACTATACTATCCTCTTCTTCGCTAGACCAGTCACCTACCTTTTCTCTTGAAAACTCTTCCTGGAGAAAACTCCTCATTGGTGTGGGAGGTCTGTTGGATCAGCTTGGGAATATTGGACGCTTTCTGCCAGGTGGTCACTGGGGCTTCCTATGATGTTATTATTTTGCAGTTTAGGCATTTTATATGTGTTTTGTTGATATTTTATAATGATGTTTGTATTCTATTTTGTTTTCGTAAACGGGGGTTGGATAAATTAGAGTATAGCGTCAGTGTCCCCTGTGTGGGATGTCTTTCTTTTAAAGTGACCGGCTGGTGGAGTGCGTTCAGTGTTACCACTAGGGTTGTTTCGGCAGATCATTTATGCGGATCAGGAGTGAGTCCTCTTTCAGCGAAGTTGTGGTCTTGCTTTTGGGGTCCTGATTCCGCTCTTTGCAGTCCGCTGGACCCTGTAAGCAATGAATACCTAACTAAGTATCTTGGAAATACATTGGATTGGTTTGCTCATCTTGTTTCTAGTACTGCGCCAAAATTCCATTTCTCTAAGCAACAAGCCGATGACATTGATTACAGTGCCTTGCAGTTTACCCCCGTCATCACCACTCTCACAAAAGATCTCAAATTTCTGACGTTCTGATTGGCTGTCGGCAGGTGGTCGCAAATTACTATGGCAACAAGAAGCAGTACGAACCGGTTCCTGGGAAGTCCATTCACTGGGCTGGGGGGGAAGGAAGGACGCTCCACCGGACACCCCTAAATGCGGATTCGACGGGTCCAAGTGTCCACCTGAAGGTATAAAATCGAAGTCCTCGAAACGAAATTTTAAAGTTTTAAATTGTAAAATTTAAACTCCATGTTTTCTGCGCCTGTGATGACGACAACGACGACGACGACGACGATGATGATGATGATGATGATGATGATGATGATGATGATGATGATGATGATGATGATGATGATGATGATGATGATGACGAGGATGATTGGTGATGAAGAAGACTTGGAGGGCGCTTAATCCACAATGATCCTACTTGGAGCGCACAAAACACAGCAGATTCAACTGCAGTCGACTAACATAGATGAAAACACACAATGACCCTTGAAGAAAACAATAATCTAAACACTGAAGCAACAGCAATTATTTACACACACACACGCACACAAACACACACACACATATTTGCAAAATATCAGAACTGGGTTTATTTAAGAATATAGGAATGGGAAAGTGTTGTTGTTTTTAACGGAAAGAGCGCAAAATTCCTTGTAAGAATCTGATGCAAAATTGGCTTTTTCCGTCTAAAAAAAAAAACTAGTTCCTAGCACTCCCTTGTACATAAAACACTCTTGTGCACTACAACTGCACTCCAATGCACTCCAATGCACTAAAAGAGCACTCCCGTGTACTAAGAAAAAAGTGGGGTCCTAGCAAATGAACCCATTTGTAGGTAAAAGAGGCAAGGTCTGGTACCCAATTTGTACGTTTATGCAAGCACACACACACACATACATATAAAGAGAGAGAGAGAGAGGGAGAGAGAGAGAAAGAAAGAGAGAGAGTAACCCCTGACGTATATCTAGCTCATCAATGGGTGGAAATACCCACCCACACACACACACACACACGCACACGCATACACACACACACAGTAACCCCTCATCTATATCTAAATCATCAGTGGCTGGAAACGATGTGTTTGTTAGACGTCGGCGTAAACAGAAGGAAAAGTGTCAGTCTCCTTGTAGTTCCGGAGGAAGTGGATTCCAGATTGTAGGAGCAGAATTTGAAGAAGACGAAAAAAAAAAAAGACCTATAGCCCAGACGCAGGTCGTACGATACTATCAAAATATTCTAAAGGTAAATACTAGAATCTGAGTCAAGGGAACACCTACCCAGTATGACCATAAAGTTTAGATTTCAAGTTTCGAAAATATTAGATACTCTTAAGAAAAAAGAAATGTTTGAATACAAAAGTCAATTGTCGGTCCCTTAGGGTGCATTTTAGACGTTGTTTAAGTTTTTGCGCTAATTTGATGTGGACCTCAGATGTACTTGGACTAAATATGCCAGCTACAAAACATAGTTCAACTTAAATCTTAGTATGCACGCATGACCTTTCAGGTTATTAAGGTTTTCTCACGGTACTCCGGTTTTCACCTCCCATCAATAATGGTATTAAATGCAGTCAAGTTGACGTTCAAAAAAAAATTAAACTTTAGTTTCCTTTTCAGTCTGCCAATAAGCGATCTCTCTGCCTTTACACCGCATGTTTGAGTGATGGATGTGTGTTTGTTGTGCGTGTGAGAGGATGAGAAACAGAAACATATGAGCGTGTATGCTGGTTGCAGATCACCGCGCTTTAAGCCTGATGGGTGTTTTGGGGAGAGAAAGCGCCTGTAGAGATAGCATCGATGATGATGATGATGAGGATGATGATGATGATGATGATCATCATCATCATCATCATCATCATGATGATCCACCCATTGCACCAAGCTACCAGCGCACTCAAGATACACCTCTAATCTTCGCTGCGTAGCGTGAACAGGATATATCGTAATATCGCCAAGATACCCTTTTTCTTCGCTTCCAGCGAATACTCAACCGACGTGAATTACTGAAAACGGCACGTGAATAACGAATGGTTTTATTCTATCCCCGGGACGGAGAAAATACAGTGCGCGGGAGTGCTCTTTTAGTGCATGGGAGTGCAGTTCTAGTGCATGAGAGTGTTTTAAGTACAGAGGAGTGCTCTAACCGGGACGGAGAAAATACAGTGAATTTGGAAGAAAGTTCGACCTATTTCGTCGCCTATAGGAGACGAACTAGTTCAACTTTTTTAGACAAGGGTTCGGGTAAGGGTTAGTTGTCGATCTATCCATAGCCCTTGCCCTAACCCTTTTCTCTACAAAAATGCTCTTTTTCCGTCACAACAGTGCTTTCCGATTCTTCAGTTCATCATATCCAAAACGAGGCTGAGATATATTTCTGTTCCGCAAGTACGTGTAGCCTAAGCCGCTAGTAGCGGACTCAAGATAGTATCTTGAGGATGTTAGGATATAACCTGAAGCGCTACTCAGCGGACCTTTCAACGTATCTTGAAAGCGCTGGTAGCCATGCGCATTACCTCGATGATCATGATGGTGGTGGTGGTGATAATGATGATGATGATGATGGTGGTGATGATGATGATGATGATGATGATGATAATGATGATGATGATGATGATGATGATGATGATGATGATGGTGGTGATGATGATGATGATGATGATGATGATGATGATGATGATGATGATGATGATGATGATGATGATGATGATAATGATGATGATGATGATGATGATGATGATGATGATGATGATAATGATGATGATGATGATGATGATGATTGTTTTATTGTGCAGAACCGTTTCCGGAATACGGCATCGTCATCATCGTGCTGGGCTCCATCCTCTTAATCGTCATCATCGCCGTCGTCGTCATTTATAGGTTATTTATTTACTTATTTATTTATTTATCTATTTATCTATTTATTCGTTTTTATTTAGCGCGCTTGTCCGGCCCAAGAGCTGCTCAAAGACGCTGACCGATTCAGGATCTAACTCGAGCCGCCCTAATACGTCCATTTGCACAATCCTGCGCGACCAGGTACGGGAGGAGAGGACGGGCGGGAGGGAGGAGTGGGTAGGGGGGTGGGGAATAAACATAGAGTTCAAGTTCAAGTTCAAGTTCAAGAATACTTTATTACCTCAACAGAGAAATTATGAAATACAATTGCTGATCGGTATTAAACATTAAAACAATACATACATAGATAAAACAAGTACACAGTAGACTACATCTATAGTAAATTTCAAGTATGAAATGACATCTCAAACATCATCACAAACATCAAAATCTTATACAAAAATATTACTTAGCGCTTATTTATAAACTCAATAGATTTTGGAATAAAACTGTTTTTTTGTTCTTACAAGAGAACATTTAGGCACACGCAGTCTGCGACCAGAGGGCAACATTTCATAATGCTTTGCTAAAACATGTGAAGTGTCTTTCATAACCACTCCCGCCTTCCTCACCACACGGTATTCATGCAGTTCTCTCAAACTGTTTTGTCTTTCACCCGTCACTCTCGCACACACTCTCACCAATCTGTCAAGCACCCTCTTGTTCTTTACACTTAGCCCTCCAAACCAGCAAATAAAACCAAAAGTCAAAACTGATTCAATAAAACAGCGATAGAAAGAAGAAAGAATGGGTCGGCTGATGTTCAAAGAACGGAGTTTCTGAAGGCAGTACAGTCGAGGTCGGCATTTCTTTTCTATCGCAGCTGTGTTTTGGTCAAAGGACAGTTTGTTGTCGAGAATCGTCCCCAGGTATTTGTAGTTTGTCACTCTCTCCACTTTCGCACCGTCTATGTACAGGTCGGGGATGGGGGCGGGGTCTCGTCGGAAGTCGATCGTCATTTCTTTTGTCTTCGTCACGTTAAGGTCAAGAAAGTTGTCTTTGCACCATGTGCAGAAGCGGTTAACTTGTTGAAAATAGACAGTGTCAGAATTGGAAAGGTCTTCGAGAGCGGTGTCGTCGGAGTATTTGATGAGAGGTGAGGAGTCAGAGCCAGTACAGTCATTAGTGTAGAGGGTGAACAGAATCGGTGACAGAACAGTACCTTGAGGAGAGCCAGTAGAAGTTTTTAGGGTGCCAGAGAGAGAGTGTTGAAAGGAAACGGCTTGAGCATTCTTAGTGTAACTGTGGCCGGGCGTTCACCAGTCTAGGACATGAGCGTCAGGATCTTTAGATTGCTTTCTGCGATGGAATGCGCGCGTGCTCAGACTAGATGGAGACGGCGCTATACAAGCCCTTGATAATATAATCATCGTCGTCTTCATCATCATCTTCACCAGCATTATTGTGATGATGATGATGATGATGATGATGATGATGATGA
>CM072522.1:38395224-38897724 GCA_036898135.1 Oncomelania hupensis | reverse complement strand
TTCACTGCTGGAGAGTTGACTGCTGGAGAGTTGAACAAGCCTAGATTTTTAGAACTAATTTTGGGTCCTATCCTATTCTATTCCGTATACAAAGGTCGTTAAGGCACCACAGATGATTACTTAACCAGCGTACTCCATCTTTCTCTGTTCTCAGCAACCCTCATGGTTTCGTTCAGTGACAAACCAGTCCATTCTCGATTGTCTTCCCACCTTTTTTTTCTGTCTCTCTCTTCTTCTGCCTCCCTGCACCGTGCCTTGTAGGTTGGTTTTTGCAAGGCCTGATGCTCTGGTGACGTGGCCATACCATCGGAGTTTCCTTTTCTTCAACACTGTGAGCAGGTCATCATGTTGTCCAATGACTTGTGTGATGGTCTGTCGGACTTCGTCGTTGGTGATGTGCTGGGTATATGAAATGGCACGAAGTCTTCTATAGCACCTCATCTCCATGCTTTGTACTCTTCGTTGTAGATTTGCTGCGAGGGTCCATGTTTCGCAAGCGTATAGGAAGATGGAGATGACAAGGGAGCGCAGCAGCCTTACCTTGGAATGTAGACTGGTGGTCTTGTCTTTCCAAATGGGCTTCAACCTTGCCAGGGCAGCAGTTGTTTGGGTCATGAATTAGTTTTCAAAAAGTCAGGATACTTCCCATTTACCCGTTGCCCACCAGCCAAAATGGTGGATCCTGTTTTTTTCTTCGCATGAAGGGGTTTTCTCCTGAAGACTTCAATCAGGCGTGTTATCTCATGCTTTGGAAAGTCAGTTCCCTGACTTTCAGCAAGCCCTGCCGGCGATACACTGACGGGCGGAGAACACAGCGACATGGACAATCTAATAGGGCACAAATACAGGGAGTCCTCGAGATACGACGTTGATCCATTCGTTGGACGCGTCGTAACCCGATTTCATCGCAAGTCGGAACACTTTTCTTTGATGCACTACCATCAGAAGAGTCTGACTTACGTTTGGGAGCCATAACCAAGGCCGAAAAACGATAAAACACGTGAGAGAGATAGACGGCGTAAACAACCAAAATGGCGTTTGTACAGTGACTGAGCGTATGAAGCTACGCCGTCTTCCCAGCCGTATAACCACAACAAAGCGTATTCTTCCGCCGCTCGCCAGACACTAGCTCCCGTTTGTTTACGTCGCTTACGACGCTAAACCGCGTAAGACGGAACGACGCGTAATATTAGTTAATATATTTTTATGGGGAGGAGCGTCGTAACCACGAAACAACGTAAGTCGAGACCGGCGTAACCCGAGGACTTACTGTATACAAATGCAAACCATTAGGTGCGGAGAAGGGTTAAGGGAGGGGGGTAAGAGGAGGAGGATTGTATATGTTTCTTTGTCATTCCCTCATTCCACGGAGGATTATAAATTATATCCTTCTCTCTCTTTCTGTGACGAGGCGGGCAATCCCCCTCTGAGTCAGCTGCTAAACAGTCATTCCTCACACACACAGCCAGCGACACCCTTCACTTAATCAGCCATCTTTAGCCGGCTCGCTCGCCCAGTCGCCTAAGCCCCGCCCCCCGGGGTAACCCTGTTTAAAGTCTGCCACTAACCAAGACTTAGTGTCAGATGCCAACTTTCCTGCCTCGAAGTCACAACCTGTTCGAATCCACGTCGCCATCACCGAGTGACCTCTGAGTTTCGACAGTACCCTTGTGCTTCCACCCGTCTTAAGTCAAGGTAAGAGAGGGAATTTACTCTTTGTCATATAGCAAACCCATCACCCGTCGTTCGCCATCATTTTCATGCGTCTGTCAGTATGTATGTCCATGTTTATAGCTTTTTGCCTTGATGTGTTGCTGTGACTTGTATTTATCCCTTGCACATATTTTCTACCCTGTGTATGACCCATGACATGTTTGGATTTATGCTTGTATGCTCCGTTTGCCCCATGTGTAAATATCCCATGCCATACGGTCCCTCCATTTAGATTAAAGTCCACAGTACAGCCCAGACCTACAGCCCATTTGCCCTGTACCCTCCATTTGCTTTCCGCTTGCCCCAATGTATAAATATTTGCCCTGTTGACTACCCCATCCTATGCGCCGAATGTATTTCATACCAGTGGCTGCCAATAACCTCCACTTTGGCCCAGTAAATCTAGTAGCATTGTTTGACTGTTGGCATTTGCACTGGCTCACCCCATGACCGGTCAAGCCAATTTGAATTCTGAGACGGGCTATCATAAACCACAGGCCCTGAATCCACACCATCCCTATCCCCAGCTGATACAGCGTCTGTATACATTGCAGACGGGTTCCTGTACCGGCCGCATCACCCCGGACTGGTATCATCCCCCAATCGCTGACCCGCTGCAGGCCCCCGACATCCCGGGAGGTCAATGAGAAGCGTGATTGGGACTTCGCCATTATCCAGACGGTTAGCCACGTAAACCGATTTCGGGCCCTGTGCCACAACAATCACTCGTGATCCAAGCGTCATCGCGTGACCACCGACCTACATCTTGCTACCCACGCTACTGACCACGCAAACAAGCCACCCAGAGTATCCTGGACAAATCGCCGCACTGCATTCCAGAGCTAAGTGTTCTAGCCTGAGAGAATCTCCCCTCGCCAGATTATCACAGAGACTCTGGCCCCCATACAGATACATTCTCGCCCTGTGATGAGATCAGTCTACAGTCGCTCTAGTCCCCCAAATACTGAATACCCCGAATATCACCGGACTACTCCGTACTAAAGACGCCACGCCAATGACTCACTGTAGAACCATTTGACCTAGACTCTCCATTTCAAATTATTAAAAGTAAATAGTTATAGAAATTGCAACTTCCTTGACTGGCCTTTGAATGTGAATTTCTTAACTAGTGTAGCCCTCCTTTCCATCTCGTCTCTACCCTGTCTTTTACTTATTAAGTTGGCCCAGCATTAATCTCTGGAATGTCATCGCACCATTAATCTATCAAAGGAGATAATAACGCGCTAGAGATTAAGAGCTTACCCCCATCCCCCAAATCCCTCTCTTCGTGACATTAATTTTGGCGACCCCGACGAGACTAGAAGACTTAGGTTTCCCCCTCCAACCCGACAAGACAAAAGACTTAGGCTCCCATCCCGACTTGACGAGACTAGGACTTAGCTTAGATTTCCACCCCAGCCCAGTATAGATAGGACCCAGCCCTCTAAGCCTAGTAGTAGTTAGCATAGCCCCCTAGGTCCCTTGCTGGCTTTCCCGAGTGGCGATATCTCGAAAGGCTTTTTTCTTGCATTCATTTTTGTATTTTTTGATTGATTGTTGCATTTTTGTCTTTGTGGTCGTGTTGTATTCGCCCCTTTGCAGGTTCATTGTAGCTCATCCAGCCCACCCCCTTGTTTTCCGTCTGTGTACCCCTCGTGTGCGCCCCTCATTCCGGTTAGGACCTTTTTCAGGGTAAGTTACCTCCCTTACCATGGCCGACCGGGGAGAGCTTGCTCTTAAGTACAAGAGTATTGGCGAGAGCTTAGGGCTCGCCGGCACCGAACTCAAAGACTACGTCTTGGCTAACGTAGATGCTGACGTGGCAGAGGAAAAGTTGAAGAGGGAGGAGAGGGCTAAAGAGCGAGAGGCGAAGAGGCAGGAGGAAGAAAGAGCAGCGGCACTGAAGAAAGAGGAGGAGAAAGAGCGCATCGCCGCGGAGGAAAGGGCCGCCGAGCGGAGAAGAGAGGAGGCGAAGGAGAAGATCGCAGAGGAGGAGAGGGCCGCCGAGCGGAGAAGAGAGGAGGCGAAAGAGAGGATAGCAGAGGAGGAGAGAGCCGCCGCAAGGAGGAAGGAGGAGGACGAGAGGGTAGCGGCACTGGAAGAGAAAAGGAAGGATAAGGAGCTCGAACGGCGCCAAGCACTCCTCCAACTTGAGCGCGACCGCCGCGATTTGGGTATCGCCTCGCCCGCTAGCGAAGACTACTCGCTACTCGCCCCCAGCTTCGCCACCAGCACCGGGATACCCGCACCCCCCCCCCGCCGATTCCGGGGATGAACTTTCCCCTGGACCCATTCGTCGAACGAGACGAATCAATTGAAGTCTATCTCGGCCGATTCGAACGAGTCGCGAGAGAAAACGGTCTTGACCCCCAGTTCTGGTATCGCAAGCTCAGTCATGGCCTTAAGGGAAAGGCCTATGAGATTCTGGCCAAGACACCGACTTCCGAGGAGGGAGACTATCCCGCCCTCAAGAGAGCCCTGCTGCATGGTTTTGAGCTCTCAGGTGAGCACTATCGCAAGAATTTCCGGAACTCCCGGAGAGAGAAAGGGGAGAAGTTCACGCAGTTTGCCGACCGTCTAGCTACGCTACGGGACAAATGGATTGAGCAAACTGACGAACCCAAGACATACGATGGATTGCTAGAGTTGATGCTCGCCGAACAACTCCGAGGGACAATGCCAGCGGAACTTCGGACTTTCGCCGCCGAACAGGGCGCCGCTCGCCTTGAAGATCTGATCATCGTCGCGGACCGATACCTCACCGCCCATCCCGACGACAGACAGCCTCGCCGTGACCCCCCCGCACCCTCGTCGCCGGATACCCGCCACCAGCCTCGCCGGCCAGTCCCGCCCGCGAACCACCGTCCACCGGCGCCCAAAGGACGCCCAACCCTCGCAGCAGAGCCAGGGAAGCGGAGCACAGAGCTCTACTGCGGCTACTGCCAGCGCAGAGGACACACCCGGGAGAAATGTTTTCGACGCATCAGCGACCAGCGTCGCAAACAAGGTACCGTACTAGCCCTACGCCAAGTTACCCCCGACGGGAAACCGGTAACCCCCGTCGTCACTCCCGCCGATCGACCGGCCGTCACCGAGCAAGTGACCGTCAACAATCGCCCAGCCCACTGTCTATACGACACTGGACTCACCTTCGACGCCGTCGTCCGCCGCTCGCTCATCAGGGACCAAGACCTGACCGGCGAGACTATCACCCTGAAGTTGGCCGACGCGTCACAACCCAGCACCACGCTCCCTATAGCCCGGATCCAAGTCACCAGCCGATACGTAACGGGGACCATCCAAGCTGCCGTGATGGACCAGCCCCTGTACGACCTGATTTTAGGATGCCGATACGTGTTCTTGGGAATGCCGCCCCAGCCTGTGGAGTCGATGGCCGCCGTCCAGACGCGCGCCCAGGCGAAAACAGCCGCGACACCACCCCCGATACCCAACCAGATGCCGGAACAGATCCGGAAGGCCCAAGAAAGCGACGTCACCCTCCGCAAGTGCTACGGAAAACTTCCCGCCGCACGCACTCCACCCAAGTCCGGGGACTTTTTCGTCGAAGACGGACTCCTCTTCCGTCAGAAGGACGACCATTCTCAACTCGTCGTGCCTGCGACACTTCGCCCCCAAGTCCTGGAACTTGGCCATAGCATGCCCCTAAGCGGACATATGGGCATAGGAGCGACCACTCTACGCATCAGCGCTCAGTACCACTGGCCCGGGATGACCGAAGACGTGAAGCGCTACGTCAAGTCCTGTAGCCAGTGCCAACGATACTCGCCCCGCCATCACACCGTCCCGGTCACTATCAGCCCCACCGTCGTTGTCGGAACACCCTTCCAACGAGTGGCAGTCGACATCGTAGGACCCCTCCCGCGGACCAAGAAGCGGAACCAGTACCTACTAACCCTCGTCGACGCTTGCTCGATGTGGTGTGAAGCCGTTCCTCTACCAAAGATCGACGCCGCCCGAGTCGCCGACGCGCTCGTCACCATATTCACACGAGTCGGATTCCCGGACAACATCCTGACCGACAACGGGTCCCAGTTCACCGGAAAACTTATGCAAGAGGTTTTCCAACTACTCCGCATTCGCCATATCCGGACTCCACCCTACCACCCCGCTAGCAACGGACAGGTCGAGCGCCTAAACGGGACTCTTATCTCGATAATCCGCCAGATCGCCGACGAACAGCCGGAAGCGTGGGACACATACGTCGCGTCAGCGCTCTTCGCGTATCGAGAGACCCCGCACACCTCCACCGGATACACGCCTTCCACGCTGCTTTTTGGAAGACCCCTTTCCGGACCTCTAGCCGCCTTGCGACGTAGCTGGACCGACGCCAAACTGGACGAGGCACCGGTCGACGCAACAAAATACGTCACGAAACTCCAAGAAACCCTCAAGGCCACCTGGAAAGCCGCCTCCGCCAACCTGAAGAAGGCGAGAGAAAGGCAAGCCCGCTACCACAACCGCCGCGCCCGGGACCGAGAACTACAGGTAGGAGACCAAGTCCTACTGCTCCTCCCCAGCGGCACAAACAAGCTAGACATAGCTTGAAGGACCCTACCCGGTGCTTGAGAAGCTCTCCCGTACCACTTACCGCATCGAGGTAGGCGGAAAGCCCAGGACCCACCACATCAATCTGCTCAAGCGGTACCTGGAGCCACCTGCACCCGCCCCAGACTCCCACTCGCTACTCACGGTCGCGCTGGCCGTCGAAGTGGATGGCACAGAGACCGGCGTCGCCGAATTCCCACTAAAAGGGAAGGAATCCTTCCGGGACGTCTCTCTGGACCCCTCACTCCCCGCCGGCCAGCAACGCCAACTACGCGCCATCGTAGCAGACTACAGGGAAGTCCTCACCGACATTCCTGGGAGGACGGACCTGGAAGAAGTTCGACTAACCCTGACGGACCCCACTCCCGTCCGCCAGAAACCCTACCCCGTCCCACTTTCCCAGCAGCAAGTAGTAAGAACGGAAGTAGAGGCTCTGCTACAAGCCGGAGTCATCGCTCCCTCCCGTTCCCCCTACAGCGCAGGAATAGTTCTATCACGGAAGCCCAGCGGAGAACATCGCCTCTGTATCGACTTCCGGCAGTTGAACCTTGTAACCCAGTTCGTGCCCGGACCCCTATCCGACCCCACCGACTTGTTTGCAAAGCTACAATCCGCCCGATACTTCTCCCGAGTGGACCTGAGCAAAGGCTTTTATCAGATTCCCGTGCACCCTTCATCCCGCCAGTACCTAGCCTTCAGCACGATGGACGGCCACTATGAATTCAACGTTCTGCCGTTTGGTCTGCACAACGCCCCAAGTATCTTCAGCACGATGATGCGGAAGCTGTTGGACCCCCTCCACTGTCCGTTCATACACTCATTTATGGACGACATACTCGTCGCAACGGAGACATGGGAGGAGCACCTGCGAGTGGTGCGCCAACTCTTACGCCGCCTCAGAGAAGCTGGCCTCACTGCCCGGCCGACCAAATGCCAGCTCGGCTATCAAGAGCTGGAATTTCTTGGCCACACCATCAGCCGTGGACAGCTCCGGCCTCTGGAAAAGACCGTCCAGCGCCTTCGAGACGCGCCGCGCCCCAAGACCAAGAAAGATGTTCAGTCCTTCCTGGGACTGAGTGGCTTCTATCAGAAATTTGTACCCGGCTACAACGGGATCGCCGCGCCACTATCCAGTCTAACCCGGAAGACCGCACCTGACCGAGTCCTCTGGACCCCGCAATGCGAAGCTGCCTTCCAGGAGCTCAAGGACAAGCTGACGTCCCAGCCAGTACTGCGACTCCCCAACCACGGACAGCCCTTCGTCCTGCGCACAGACGCCAGCGACGTAGGCCTCGGAGCCGTTCTGCTTCAACGGGACTCCACGGACGCCCCGACGCTCTTCCCCGTCGCGTACGCCAGCCGGAAACTCAAGCCGGCCGAACAGAATTACGCCACGTCGGAGAAGGAGTGTCTCGCCCTCGTCTGGGCAGTCCAGAAGTTCCAACTGTATCTCTACGGTTCGCACTTTACCGTCCAAGTGGATCATCAGCCGCTTTCCTTCTTGGCGACATCCAAATCGCTCAACGCCCGGCTGATGAGATGGGCTCTGCTGCTCCAGGCATACTCTTTCCAGCTGGAACACATCCCTGGAAAAGACAACCACGGCGCAGACTTCCTCAGCCGCCACCCCGCAACCGACTCCAGCAAGTCGCCCCTGAGGGCCGACGCCCCAGCCTTCATTCCCGCCGCCGCCCACTAAACGTAGCCGAAACCCGGCAGCTCCGCGGACCCCAGCCTTGGGCACCCGCCATCGACTACCCGGAACTCCGCACCGCCCCGCATCACCCGGATCATCGCCAACCATCGCCTCACCCGGCAGCCGACCTCAGAGCTGATTGGCCGCGCCCTCGTCGAGTCCTACGTCCTCGCCTTTTTCCTTGGGGGGGCCTCTGTGACGAGGCGGGCAATCCCCCTCTGAGTCAGCTGCTAAACAGTCATTCCTCACACACACAGCCAGCGACACCCTTCACTTAATCAGCCATCTTTAGCCGGCTCGCTCGCCCAGTCGCCTAAGCCCCGCCCCCCGGGGTAACCCTGTTTAAAGTCTGCCACTAACCAAGACTTAGTGTCAGATGCCAACTTTCCTGCCTCGAAGTCACAACCTGTTCGAATCCACGTCGCCATCACCGAGTGACCTCTGAGTTTCGACAGTACCCTTGTGCTTCCACCCGTCTTAAGTCAAGGTAAGAGAGGGAATTTACTCTTTGTCATATAGCAAACCCATCACCCGTCGTTCGCCATCATTTTCATGCGTCCTGTCAGTATGTATGTCCATGTTTATAGCTTTTTGCCTTGATGTGTTGCTGTGACTTGTATTTATCCCTTGCACATATTTTCTACCCTGTGTATGACCCATGACATGTTTGGATTTATGCTTGTATGCTCCGTTTGCCCCATGTGTAAATATCCCATGCCATACGGTCCCTCCATTTAGATTAAAGTCCACAGTACAGCCCAGACCTACAGCCCATTTGCCCTGTACCCTCCATTTGCTTTCCGCTTGCCCCAATGTATAAATATTTGCCCTGTTGACTACCCCATCCTATGCGCCGAATGTATTTCATACCAGTGGCTGCCAATAACCTCCACTTTGGCCCAGTAAATCTAGTAGCATTGTTTGACTGTTGGCATTTGCACTGGCTCACCCCATGACCGGTCAAGCCAATTTGAATTCTGAGACGGGCTATCATAAACCACAGGCCCTGAATCCACACCATCCCTATCCCCAGCTGATACAGCGTCTGTATACATTGCAGACGGGTTCCTGTACCGGCCGCATCACCCCGGACTGGTATCATCCCCCAATCGCTGACCCGCTGCAGGCCCCCGACATCCCGGGAGGTCAATGAGAAGCGTGATTGGGACTTCGCCATTATCCAGACGGTTAGCCACGTAAACCGATTTCGGGCCCTGTGCCACAACAATCACTCGTGATCCAAGCGTCATCGCGTGACCACCGACCTACATCTTGCTACCCACGCTACTGACCACGCAAACAAGCCACCCAGAGTATCCTGGACAAATCGCCGCACTGCATTCCAGAGCTAAGTGTTCTAGCCTGAGAGAATCTCCCCTCGCCAGATTATCACAGAGACTCTGGCCCCCATACAGATACATTCTCGCCCTGTGATGAGATCAGTCTACAGTCGCTCTAGTCCCCCAAATACTGAATACCCCGAATATCACCGGACTACTCCGTACTAAAGACGCCACGCCAATGACTCACTGTAGAACCATTTGACCTAGACTCTCCATTTCAAATTATTAAAAGTAAATAGTTATAGAAATTGCAACTTCCTTGACTGGCCTTTGAATGTGAATTTCTTAACTAGTGTAGCCCTCCTTTCCATCTCGTCTCTACCCTGTCTTTTACTTATTAAGTTGGCCCAGCATTAATCTCTGGAATGTCATCGCACCATTAATCTATCAAAGGAGATAATAACGCGCTAGAGATTAAGAGCTTACCCCCATCCCCCAAATCCCTCTCTTCGTGACACTTTCTCTCTTTCTTTCTCTCTCCCTCTCTGTCTGTCTGTCTGTCTTATACTTGTTTTAGTGTGGTTTTTAAGATCTGGTCCTGAGATTTCATTTTTCATGTTGTTGTTTTTTTTCCTTTTCGATTGTCACTTTGTCATTAATTTTGTTGTATCTTTTTCTTTGTTCTCTTTGTTTTCTTTGTTCTCTTTGCTCCCCGAAGAGACTGGAATTAAACTTTTGTCTTGCCTTGCCTCCTTTTTCTTCTTCTTCTTTTCCTTCTTCTTCTTTTCCTTCTTCTTCTTCTCCTTCTTCTTCTCCTCCTTCTCCTTTTCCTCCTCCTTCTTCTTCTTCTTCTTCTTCTTCTTCTTCTTCTTCTTCTTCTTCCACTACTACTACTTCTTCTAGTCATTCCGTGATGAGACATTGTGTTAATCTAGAATTGACTTAACCACTCTAGTGTCGGAAGGTTGTTGTATGCTGGTATATGTGTATGTATGATTGTGTTTGTCATGCAGGATTGCTTGCTTTTAATTGTGTGCTTTTCTTCTGTATAAACATAAGCAAATTACATTATATAGGCCTACACAACTGAGTACCCAATGTGCACCAAGATTTCTTCGATGTAAACGTTGAAGCGAAATAAAATGTCTTATGTCTTATATCTTATGTCTCCTCCTCCTCCTCCTCTTCTTGTTCTTCTTCTTGTTCTTCTTCTTCTTCTTCTTCTTCTAGTTCCATCGCCGTAGCTGAAGTGGTAGAACATTGGTCTGACACATCGATGACCCAAGTTCGAATCCCGGGATGAGCAAGGTTAAAGGTGGCCATTTTTACTGTCCATTTTAGCAGAATGATTGCTCTGATGGTTCAGTGTTGATTTAGGTCCCTACCCCTCTTTCCCTGGGATGGTTATCCCCGTCTGCCATATCGCCAATGGTGGTCGTAGACGTTAAACCTCAATGTTCGTTCATTCATTCTTCTTCTTCTTCTAGTACTTCTCTCTCTCCCTCTCTCTCTCTCCTCCCTCTCTCTCTCTTTATCTCTCACTCACTTTCTCTCTCTCTCATTCTCATTCTCTCTCTCTCTCTCTCTCTCTCTCTCTCTCTCTCTCTCTCTCTCTCTCTCTCTCTCTCTCTCTCTCTCTCTCTCTCTCTCTCTCTCTCTCTCTCTGTTAGTGCAGACAGTGGCCAATTAAAAAGTGGACACTTTTGAAATTGTTTATTTTTCGGCTATTTGTATGAGTTTGTGTGTGTGTGTGTGTGTAGGTGTGTGTGCGTGTGTGTGTGTGTGTGTGTGTGTGTGTGTGTGTGTGTGTGTACGTGCGTGTGGCTAGGTAGAAACGCCTTTATTCTGACATACACTTGAACCTCTACGTACTTTCTTTTGACGGACCCCGTTATTTTGACGTCAAAACAGTGTTCCGTTAGGGTTAGGGCTGTGTTAGGCTTGGGGTTAGGTTAGGAGTTAGGGTTTGGGTTAGGGTTAGAGTTAGGGTTTGCTTCAAAAAATGGACAAATTTGTAAAAATGTCAAAGTAACGTATGTAGAGTTTCATGAAAATCATCACAACGGCGTTTCTACACGGTTGTGTGTGTAGGTGTGTGTGTGTGTGTGTGTATGTGTGTGTGTGTGTGTGTGTGTGTGGCTGTGAAACGTCAAAATGGGGAACAAAATTTGACGTTCTTAGTATCAAATGGGGTAATTTTCTCCTTCCCCATTTTTCTGCCGTTCCTCACCTTGTCCTAAGTACATTGGGAGTGCTCTTTTAGTGCATGGGAGTGCAGTTGTAGTGCATGGGAGTGTTTTTAGTGCAAGGGAGTGCTCTATCCGGGACGGAGAACTTCCAGCCCATTTCCGATCAAATTTTGAAAGATGTCGACCTACTTCGTCTCCTATAGAGCACGAAGTAGGTCAAGTTTTGTTCAACACGGGTAGGTTAAGGGCACCCTTTTCCCAAAAAATTTGACCTAGTTCGTGCCCTATAAGAGACGATCTAGGTCAAGTTTTGCCAACACGGGTAGGGTAAGTCCACCCGTTTAAGAAAAGGGTTAGGGTCAGGGCTAGTTGCAGCGCTGCAACTAGCCCTGACCCTAACCCTTTTCTTAAACGGGTGCACTTAACCTACCCGTTTAAGAAAATTCCTTACCCTACCCGTGTTGCCCAAACTTGACCTAGTTCGCCTCCTAGAGAGCACGAACTAGGTCAAATTGTGACAAAACGGGTAGGGATAAGGCAGCGATGTAAGTAGCCCTTATCCTACCCGTTTTGTGTGCTACCCGGTTAAATTTACCCCATTTGACACCTCGTATGTGTGTGTGTGTTTGTTTGTGCATGTGTTTGTGTATGTTTGGATAAACATTTGAGTTGCTTGCCCTCTTGTTTTTTTACTTTAGCATACAACATACACGGCTCAGGAAATTTACACTTTTTGTTGAACATCCGTAAGCCTAATTTTTGGATATTTATACGTATCCCATCAGAGGAGGTTTGGCCTCCTTCTTCTTCTTCTTCTTCTTCTTCTTCTTCTTCTTCTCGCTTTTTATCATGTCTTATTCACTGTCAGCACTTCAGGCTCTTTCCGCGAGAAAGAGATCGCACCCTTTTCTGGCAGAGATCCATGACCTCCACACACAACTTGTTTCTGAGGGTAAAAAGATAGTTTTTATGTGGGTACGTAGTCACATGGGCATCAGCGGCAACATTGCAGTGGACAAAGCGGCTGAAGAAGCTCTGCATCTAGATTTACCTTCAGAGATTGTCCAGTTTGTTTTATACTCTGACCTGCGTTGTATGACTGGAACCTATTGTAAACGGCTGTGGCAACCGAATGGTCTAATCAAATCAATAACAAACTATTTCAAATTCTTCTTGATTTGTCTGCTTCTTTGCCTAACTTTGCGTCCACGCGCAAAGAAGGAACTGTTTTGGCTCGCCTTCATATTGGGCATATTTATATCACCCATAGTTTTCTTTTAAAAGGAGAAGAAACACAATAGTGCTTTGCATGTGATAATCCTTTTCCGTTCGCCTTTCTATGTCTGAATGTGCTGATCTGATTAAAGAAAGAGAAAGATATTTTGGTTCATTAACTTTTGATGAGATTTTTAAAGTATGCAATAGTCAACACCTATTTCAATTTTGACATGATGTTGGTTTGTTTTATCGCATATAAATCATATAATCTTGTTTTGTATTCTTGGTTAAATTTTATTGGTGAGACTGATTTTATTTAAATTTTTTATCATATTTAAATCATAAAAGTTTAGTCTGATTTTACTTAATTTTGTGTGGTCATGATTCGGCTCTTGGCAGTCCGCTGGACCCTATAAACACTGAATATCTATCTATCTATCTATCTATCTATCTATCTATCTATCTATCTATCTATCTATCTATCTATCTATCTATCTATCTATCTATCTATCTTCTTCTCGTTCTCTCTCTCTCTCTTTCTCTCTCTCTCTCTCTCTCTCTCTCTCTCTCTCTCTCTCTCTCTCTCACTCATTTATAAACGAAAAGGACTTCATTGGGTTCGTTCATTCATTTTATTACATTCTGCCTTTCGCATTAATTTTTATTTTTAACGTGTGTTTCGTTATTTCAGATGAAAGACCTACAGAACGACCACATCGTGCGTTTCCTAGGCGCTTGCATTGACTTCCCGAATCAGTGTCTTCTTACAGAATACTGCCCCAAAGGGAGTTTACAGGTGCGTCATTGGTCTTTGTACCGAAATCTGATCTTTTTTGAAGGGCCCCAATTTCGCGGTTTTGTTTACATTATTTTTGCGCGACAACGAGGTTACCCTAAACTTGGCATTTTTGTTCCATTAAAAGAATAATACAGTGAGATTCCTTTGCTCAAACCCTACCGCTAAAGTTTTGATTTTTTTTTTAAATTTCTGTTCTGACAAGTAGTGATTTCCCCTTGTTTAACCGTACACCAATAGCCGTGTGACCTGTTGACGACCCCATTTTTTAATGAATCACGCGGGTTAAAGGTGTCATGCGGGTCTTAGGTGTTTAGGATAAGGTAGAGTACAGTCTATTGTATGAACCTAGAAGAGATTGAAAAGCGCTTATATAAGAACAATGAAATAACTAAATAGCTATCTATCTAATGGTGCTTACTGCATGTGATAAATCCTTTGCCGTTCGCCATTTCATGTCTGAATGTGCTGATCTGTTCGATGCAAGAGAAACATATTTTGGTTCAATACCTTTCAAAGAGATTTTTTAAGTGTGCAATGGTCAACACCTGTTTCAATTTTTACACGCTGTTGGTTTGTTTTATCGCATATAAATCATGTCGTCTTGTTTGTGTTGTTGGCTGGATTTTATTGGTAAGACTGATTTTAGTGATTTGCTTGAAGCAAGAGAACGTATTTTTAATATATCAGATTTAAAGAAGATTTTTTAAGAGGTTGCGTGTGAAAGTTTGTTTGAATATTTAAGAGTAACAGGTTTGTTTTTTTAAGATTTGATCCATTTTATAATATTTTAAGATAACGCCTCTCTGGTCCTGATTTGTCTCGGAAGAGTCCGCTGGACCTAAAGCAATAACCATGTAATGTAATGTAACTAACTAACGAACTAAATAAATAAATACTTTTAATAAATAAATAAAAACTGCTGGAAAGGAAGCTTACAAGTCCGTGATTTTAAAGAAAGGAGATAGTCCCTATATACCAAAAATCTGTTTTGCCCGTATCACACAAAAAATAAGATGTCTTTTCACCAGAAAAAGGTTGCTGTTGTAGTTGTTGTTGGAGTTGTTGTTGCAGATGTTGTTGTTGTTGTCGTCGATCTTTTTACAAAACGTTGGGAAGCTAATATTACACACAAAATTATTTATGTATTTATTTATTTAAAGCAGAAACAGTATTGTTTTACCGAAAACACTGCGAAAGGACGTTCCCCTGCTCCAATTACCGGGAAAAAAAACATATACAGATACACAGTCACTTCAACAAATGAGTTTGTAGTTTTACCAGAAACTGTCTTTAAAAAAATTAAATACTGACCGAAAGGTTATTGGCTACAGTAATATCTTTTTAGCCGTACATTCCACGGTTAATGATGTACTGTCTAATTACTCAAATTAATATGCTTCCTTACCAGAAACAGTCTTTTTTGTTTTTAATTAGTTTTAATACAAAATACTGACCGAAACGTTGTTGACACCATCATAATTATTGCCTGAATTAATAACTTAGAAAAATCCGCGGTAATTAATGTACTGCCATTGTACTCAAATCAGTGTGTTTCTTTACCGAAAACTTTAAAGTTTTCGGTAAAGAGACACACTGATATATAAAAATAAAATAATGTATAAAATAATATTCGAAAGGTTGTTGAAGCAAGTGCATGCCAGAGCTAATGCCTAAACGCGTACCCATTGTCATCACAATCGCACTCGACAGCCAAAGTGGGGACTCGGATAGGCAGAATGCGACTATGATATGTTTCCTTGGCAAAGGTGGCCATGGGTAGACGGGATTGGGACACTGATAGGAGTCCTAGGCAGAGCGGAACTCTGATGTGCACATTGGGACACTGATAGGAGTCCTAGGTAGAGCGGAACACTGATGTGCACATTGGGACACTGATAGGAGTCCTAGGCAGAGCGGAACACTGATGTGCACATTGGGACACTGATAGGAGTCCTAGGTAGAGCGGAACTCTGATGTGCACATTGGGACACTGATAGGAGTCCTAGGTAGAGCGGATCTCTGATGTGCACATTGGGACACTGATAGGAGTCCTAGGTAGAGCGGATCTCTGATGTGCACATTGGGATACTGATAGGAGTCCTAGGTAGAGCGGAACTCTGATGTGCACATTGGGACACTAATAGGAGTCCTAGGTAGAGCGGAACTCTGATGTGCACATTGGGACACTGATAGGAGTCCTAGGTAGAGCGGATCTCTGATGTGCACATTGGGATACTGATAGGAGTCCTAGGTAGAGCGGAACTCTGATGTGTACATTGGGACACTGATAGGAGTCCTAGATAGGGCGGAACTCTGATGTGCACATTGGAACACTGATATATTACAGAATGGAACACTGATATATTATACCTGGGAGCCCTGATATATTACACAGTGGAACACTGACATATTACAGAGTGGAACACTGATATATATAACACATTGGAACACTGTTGGCACAGTGAGACACTGGTAGGCACAGACAGATAGGTGCAGTGGGACAAAGCCAGGCACAGCGGAAGGCTGGTAGGGGATCCTGACGATAGTGGCACACTTGTAGACAGAGTGGTAGACATGTTATGCAGAATGTGACATTATCTAATTGTATCTACTATCATCAAACCGTTTCACCCCACCACCACCTTCTTCAAGTGACCAATTTTCTTGCTCAGAAGATTAATACATTTATTAGGCAGAATGGCACCTTTTTTTGGTATTTTTTTAAAGGCAGAATGGGCCACCGATAGCTTGACTAAGAATTGAGGCATAGATAAGATTATTTGAGATTTTGCTTTGCAAGCGCACTGATCAAACAAAAAAACATATAATAATAATAATAATTTATTTTGTATTGCGCAATTCAAACATAAAATGCTTCACAAAGCGCTTGATCACACGCAGCCACACACAGATACACACGCATAATAAATCTATTCTGCATTTAAAAACAAGACAACATGTAAACCTAGTGAAGGTAACAAACCAACAAATAAAAGTATAAAATCAGTCAATCAATCAATCAACCTATAAAATAAATGAGTAATTTCAAAGAAAAAATAAAAGAGAGGGACGTTAATACCAAAAGAGGCAGATCAACAATACCTCAATATATACAGCCTATGGGTCATCTGATCTTCCCGCGTGAGAAAAAAAAGAAAGAAAAGAAGCAAAGAAAGGAAATCGGCTAATGCGCGTATCGTGCAATCCATTACCTTGTCTTCTTGCAGGGAAACTATCTGGCATTTTCCATTTCCATGCAGGGTGCCCCACGGCCATGTTATCTTACCGGAAGTTTCAGCTAACTCCACTTTCAAACCAGATTCATGTCTGTCCTCCGGAAAATCAATCCCAAGGCGTCGCCATTTTCGGTGTGTCTTTACACCGAAATATATCCGAAAGACGCCGTACTATTTATTTCTTTTTCCTCACAAAGTTATCTAAACCCGAAGAGGCCAGTTGTTGCCTATTGCACAGATATATCTATCCGAATCGCCATGTCGTGTCTTATATACCGAAATCTATCCCAAAGATGCCGTTTCGGGTCTATACAGTGCACAGATATCACTACCCGAAGACGTCGCCATTCGGTGTCCTTATACAGAAATCTATCCGAAAGACGCCATTTCGTGTCTTTTCACACAAAAAGATTTATCCCAAAAAGGCTCCATTTATAGCGTGTATACACACATTTTTTTTCCGAAGACGCCATCTTGTTGTAATAACACACACAAACAAATCTCTCAGAATTTTTTGCCTTTTCAAAAAAAATCTATCCGAATCCAAAAACGCCATTTCGTGTCTTTGTACAGAAAATACTTCAGAATCGCCATTTGGTGTCTTTTACCAAAAAAAAATCTTTCCGAAGACCCAACTTCTTGTCTTTTATGAATGAATAACTACCCCCCTCCCCCCAAAAAAAAATAATAAAAAGATAAATAAATCAATAAAATAAAAACAGATCCGCACACTGCGTTTTGGGGGAGAGAAGAAGTGTGAGATAAAAAAAAATAAAAAAAAGGATATAGACAAGGTTTTGAACAACAAAAACTAAATCAAGACAAGAAATGCGGACACGGATAACAAAGAGCACCAGGCCTTTGCAAAGACCATCCTGCAAGGCACGCTGCAAGGAGGCAGAAGAAGAGGGACACAGAAAAAAAAAGAGGCGGGAGGACAACATTCGAGAATGGACTGGCCTGACACTGAGCGAAGCCACGAGGGTTGCTGAGAACAGGGGTGGTATTCATGGCCCGTTAAATTATAGGCGGTGGTTAACGTTACCAACATTGGTTTTGTAACCAACAATGGTATCGTTAACCATCGTTTAGCAGATCGCTATTCATGAGCGAGTGTCCACCCATTGTTACTTAACCAAGGCTATTTTTGGGCTGTGCGGGAATATCCGTAAGGGGGCATAATTCAAGCAGCTGTTTTCCTTCTTTCGTCAACAAAATAGGCCTATAAAAATGGCTGTGGCAATGGCAAAGAGAAAAGCAATTTTTTCGTACACTGAAACTAATGTTCTCCTTGAGAACGTTATAGAATTTAAACATATACTGATGGCAAGTTTATCAACTAATGTCACGAACCGCCTAAAAAACGACTGCTGGAAAAAAATCGCCGAAAGAGTGAGTGCAGTTGGTGGTGCGAAGCGAACAGCCGAAGACGTGAGGGAGAAGTTTTATAACCTTAAAAAAGACCATCGGAATCGTGCAGCCGCACGATTAAAGTCTGGCAATGGTGGCGTGATTAGCAAGCCTACCGACAGCATGCTGGATATCATAGTGAGCAAGGAGAGCGAGCTTTTTGTTGGGGTGAAAGGAGAGAAATCACTTTTGATCACTTTGTAGTTTGTAATGTTAGGCCTACATTTTGTTTTTAGACTGAGGTGTCAATTTCTGCCGTTTCTGGGTAGTTTGGAACTTGAAATGTTGTCTTTATTTCGTAGGGTTGCATTACCCTACGAGTATAAACTATACAGATACACAATAAGCCTACACATCACCAGTCAAAATCCAACAACAATATTTTAATAATAATAATATTAACCCGTTTTATTAATATGACAGATTATTAAAGGTGCCAGAGGCATAAAAACAAAGAGTGAGACACACATGTAAAAGTGGTGACAAAACGCCTTGCCGATCACACAGTTTCAGTCTGTCTACCGCGTTTGTTAACGTGATGATATCATGCCGACGAAAACGAAATTTTGATACCAGTTCCACATCATCAAATTTGTCAAGTGGATTACTTCTGTCGTGAAATACTCTCTCTCTCCTCGGAGCTCGTCTCTGTCGAAGTTGCCACCAAACGATGGCCGCCATTTTTAACCAGTGTTCCATTGGTTATCGGGTGGTCCCCCCTCCGTTAAAATAACCATGGTTAGCAACCGTCGTTAACTCTGCTAAGGCCTCATGAATTTAAAATTTCCAGCTTAACCAACGTCGTTAATTTTACCAACATTGGTTAAGCCTTAACCAACGGTCATGAATACCACCCCAGAGAAGGATGGAGTACGCTGGTTAAACGATCATCTGTGGTGCCCCGACGACCTTCGAGTTACGGGATAGGATAGGATAGGATAATAGGAATAAAGAAAACACTTCTAACAACGGAGAAGAATAATTCAAGTAGGGTCTAAGTCAACAGCAACAAAATGGTAACATAATAATATGACACACAAGCGCACGTAAGCCTACATACAGAGAGAGAGAGAGAGAGAGAGAGAGAGAGAGAGAGAGAGAGAGAGAGAGAGAGAGTTTATAGCGCACTTTTGCAGCTCAAGAGATACTCAAGGCGCTGGCCGAGGGCAGGATCTAACTCAAGGCGCCCGAGTCGAGTCGGCCCACGAGCAGCCTTTCGGGGCGCAGCGTCTGACGCCTGGACAACTGAGCACAACCACTAGGATGACCGAGGGATGGAGAAAGAGGGGATATTAACGGATCTTAGCTGGGTAGGGGGGGGGGGGCATTGTGCTTAGCCGGCGCTCATCCGTCTAGGACATGAGCGTCAGGATCTTTCCTTTTCTTTGTTTTTAAAAAAATCCGTGCTACGAAATGCGTGCGTGCACGGTACTAGCCCTTGGTCTATACTTTAATTCCAAGGAGTTGCTGAGTTTGTCAAACACGTAGACGCGCCGCGCACGGCGACCATGCGTACCTCGGCTTTTAAAGTTTCATCCTGATCATTGCGGTACTGTTTTTGGCAGGACGTGCTGGAGAACGATCAGATCAAACTGGATTGGATGTTCCGCTACTCCATCATGCAGGACATCGTCAGGGTCAGTTGTGGATGAGGAGGATGAGGGAAAGACGGAGGAGGAGGAGGAGGAGGAGGAGGAAAAGGAGGATAATAATGAGCGGTGGTTATGGTGACGATGATGAGGATGATGAGCAAAAGGAATATGATGGTGGTAGTTGGTGAAGATAATGATATAAAGGTGGCGGTGGTCGTGGTGATAATGATGATGGTGGTGGTGGCGTAGGTGATGATGATGATGATGATGATGATAATAATAATGATAACGACGATGGTGACGTTAATTATGATATTGACGATAATGATAGCGGGGGATATAGTGGAGAAGATGACAATAAAGATGATGATGATGATGATGATGATGATGATGATGATGATGATGATGATGATGATGATGATGATGATGATGATGATGATCATGAGGATGGTGATGTGCACCCATTGCACATAGCTACGATCGAAAGAAAGTATACTCCAGGCACAACCTGCGCAGCAGGCCAAAGTATGTCCCTTGTCCCTTGAAGGGAGGTAAGCGAGGTTAGCAGCCTCCTCAGTTAGTGTCCGTGAAAGACTACAAACGGAAAAGTAAGTTTCGTCTCCTCTAGGCGACGAATTAGGGCACGCTTTATTTGTTTCTAGGTCAACTGTCATTTACGAACCGTTTGAGAATTTTTTCGAACCGTTTATTGACGCCGGATAGTGTCCTCACTTGGTTTCATACAATTTAAGAATCCAAGAAGGCAAATGGGTTTTTGGGACGGTAAAAGCATTTTTGTAGAGAAAAGGGTTAGGGCAAGGGCTAGGGCTAGATCTACAACTAACCCTTACCAGAACCCTTGTAGCAATATGCCGCTCTTTCCGTTACTTTTAAACAGTAGTGCGCTTCGCATCCGCGGCTAGCAGCGAGGCCAAAGTATACTTTGAAGGGATGGAGGGAATACTTTCACCTGCTGCTAGCGGGAGTTTTGGCGATACTTTCTACCGATCGCAGCAATGTGTATTACCTCCATGATGATGGTCATGATGATGATAATGATGATTATGATAATGTTGATATGATGATGATGATCAGGATGACCAAGATTAAAAAGACGGTTAAACGTTCTTTATTATCTCAAACAAAACAATTGATTATGATGATGGTGATCATGATGATGTTAATGATGATGTTAATCATAATGGTGATGACGATGATGATGATGATGATAATGACGACGACGACGACGATGATGATGATGATGACGACGATGATGATGATGATGATGTTCTCTCTCCCCTTTCTTCCCTCGCAGGGAATGGCCTACTTACAGGGGACGGACCTTCGTTGTCACGGCAACCTGAAGTCCACCAACTGCGTGGTGGACTCGCGTTTTGTGGTCAAGATAACGGACTTCGGGCTCCATTACTTCCGCAACAATCCAGACCTTTCCGAAGAAGAGAATGCCTTCAGCAGTTACCACTGTGAGTGAAAGACAGTCAGCGACATGGCAAGCCAGTCAAACATGTATTTCTTGTCATTGACACTTATATTGCCGGGAAGAGATTCAGATTCAGATTCAGATTCAATAGTTTATTACAAGAAGAAAATGATTTTAGCATTAATTTGCTAATCTTACAATCAGTCCTTCTTTCAATCACTCACACATTTACTTTAATCATTTATCCGCATTCATGCAAAGACAAACATTGATTTCAAATTAAAGGAATAAACAAGCTAACTTCGTAACAAGGAAACTAACAATACTAAATATAACATATTTAACTGGAACCATTTAATTTAATAAAGAGAGAGAGAAGCTTGAAGAGAGGGAGAGATAGGGGGAGAGTAGGGGGGAGGGGGAGAGACGCTTTTTCACAAGTGGTCATTTTCTTTCTCGGCGACGTTGCGACTCGGTTTTATCCTAAGAAAACCAAACAATTTAAACATTTTAAAAAAATCCATTGTGAAGTTAGGACGCGGTATGAAGTATCTGAAAAGCCAAAACTTATTAAAAGTCTGGTCCTGATTTGGCTCGGAAAAGTCCGCTGGACCTAAAGCAATAATCATGTAATGTAATTAAAAGTCGGCTCGGCCAAATTGTTAAGATAAAGCGCAAAGCGGGTTTTTAAGAAACTGGTGATGACCTTGATCTTTGTGCAAGTTACATTACATTACACGACTATTGCTTTAGGTCCAGCGGACTCTTTCGAGCCAAATCAGGACCAGAGAGACCTTATCTTAAAATATTATAAAATGGTTCAAAATTTAAAAAAAAAACTTTGTGCAATTGTTTGTTTGTTTGATTTTATTATCTTTTTCACCGAAATGATAAGACCACAAAAACAAAAACAAAAGAATTGTAGTTAAACATCAAGTTATCATAGATACTGAGCAATTGGACAACCAATACACGTTTTCGCTAGGCTAATGCAAACATCAAAACTAATATTGTCCAAAGCTGACATATTGTTAGGTAGACTATCACGCAATTGATGGCATTGAAAGAAAACTTTGTGCAAGTACAAACGCGAATGATGTAGCATGCCTCAAAGCAATTACAGTATTCGCAAAAGTAAAAAAATGATAAATTTCGGTGCAGTTATTCGTGAGCTAACGCAAAAAGTGAGTTTTAAAGCAAAAGGTTAAATTCGTAGCGACCAACCGACCGACAGCCGGGTTGCTTTTGAAGGGTGGCCCATGATTTGAAGTACCCGTATTCCGAAACTCAATTAAACCGCTTCAGCCGTGTTTGAGGCTTGGAGAAAAATCGTGTTTAGCAACAAAATGGCTTCAGGTACCTTTGACCTTTTGAGTTAGAGCAAAATGCGTGATCACAGCATAGATGTTGACGATGATGACGACGACAAGAATGATGATGATTATGGTGGTGATGACGATGATGACGATGGTGATTACGACGACAGCGAATATGATGACGATGATGATGATGATGATGATGATGATGATGATGATGATGATGATGATGATGATGATGATGATGATGATGAAGATGATGATGATGATGATGTTGATGATGATGATGATGATGATGATGATGATGATGAGGATGGTGGCTGCAGGTAAGCTGTGGACGTCACCGGAGCTATTACGCATGCACAGTCGCCCAGCTGAGGGCACTCAGAAGGGAGACGTCTATAGCTTTGCTATCATTTGCCAGGAGATTGTCTACAGAAACGGTGTCTTTTATCTCAGCAGCTTGGATCTCACACCCCAAGGTCCGTATTTCATGAAATAATTAATTAATTTAGTAATTAATTTAGTAATTAATTTAGATATGTATGTATGTATGTATGTATGTATGTATGTACGTATGTATGTATGTATGTATGTACGTATGTGTATGTATGGATAGATTGATTGATTCGAGTGTTTAAGTATGTTTTGTCATAGTTTACGCAATACAATACAATACGACAGGTCGGATCAGAATGATAAGAAAGAACACGCTAGACTGACAAGACAAGCTAGAAAGAAAAGATATGACAAGGCAAGCAAGACTGACAAGAGAAGCAAGATTAACAAGAGAAGACAGAACAAGCTATACTGACAAGACAAGGCAGGGCAGGCTGTACTGACAAGACAAGACAAGGTAGACTGACAAGACAGAACAAGCTAGACTGACAAGACAGAACAAGCTAGACTGACAAGACAGAACAAAGTAGACTGACAAAGTAAGGCAGAACAAGTAGACTGTCGAGGCAGAACAAGCTAGACTGACAAGACAGAACAAGCTAGACTGACAAGACAGAACAAGCTAGACTGACAAGACAGGACAAGCTAGACTGACAAGACAGAATAAAGTAGACTGACAAGACAAGGCGGATCAAGTAACTGTCAAGGCAGAATAAGATGAACTGACAGGGCAGAACAAGCTTGACTGACAAGACAGAACAAGTTAGACTGACAAGACAGAACAAGCTAGACTGACAAGACAGAACAAGCTAGACTGACAAGACAGAACAAGCTAGACTGACAAGACAGAACAAGTTAGACTGACAAGACAGTACAAGCTAGACAGCCAGACTGACAAGACAGAACAAGCTAGACAGCCAGATGGACAAAAAATAACAAGCTAGACTTGCAAAACGAGCTAGACTGTCAAGAGAAGCAAGTCTGACACGATAAGGTTGACTTAGAAGACAAAACATATCAAGCTAAACTTACAAGATAGACTGTGTTACGTTGAAACGCGCATGATGGTGCGTGTGAAATGCGCACGATATTATGAGTGAAGCGCGCGCGATAGATCTGTTCGTTTTATTTTGCAAAGTATTCAATAATAGAGTGTATATACCTTTGATTTGCGTTTGCATTGTTGTTAGAAGAAGCTTTGTATAACGTTGATAATTTTCGTTAGTCGATATTATTGGAGAATTCTCTAGATCTGCGTGTTTACTGTCGATAGAAACTTGTAGAAGTTTGAGAATGTTCCAGGAATGTGTATAAAGATGTATGACGTAAGACAGTGATGACGATCTTCAGTTTGATTGGTGGTAGTGCGTCATTTCTACCGTGTTCTAAATTGTTCGGGAGTATCAAGAGACTATATAAGTGCCGCACTGTTTCAAAGGTGGTGTGTTGTTGTTGATAGTGAGTTGGAAAGTAAAAAGTTGAGAGTGGAAAGGCGATTGAGCGATTATATGCAGTTGTTGATGTGTGCTGAATAAAAGCGGAAAACTTCATACGAAGACTTTGCCTTGTTGCTGCTGAGTGAGCAGGCTGCGTGGATAAACGAATCAGTTACACCTATCAGGATTTCAAGCAGCGGGGCTGAATCAGATACTGATAGAAAAACACCCACATCGAACGGAGTGTAACATTTTGGGGGTCAAGCCGCGATCCACGCCATAGCCAAGGGTTCAACTGCTACAACAAGCGAGTCAACGTTACGAGAGGCAGTCATCGAGGGTAGCCGCCATCGTTGCGTCGGGAGGAGCCAACACACTGGGACTACATCACCGATAGGTTCGGGTTGCAAACTTGTTTTTTCCAACCTAGTTCCAGTCATTCACCCAAAAAGGCAATCACCGAAGTCGAACGAAGCTCTCCGATGTGTTACGAAATGATGCTTGCATGACTACGACTAGTTGACATTAACAATGATCGCTGTTGCTTCTAATTCTGTTCAGCGGACTGCAAAGAGCCGAATCAGGACCGCAAAATCAAGACCACAACTTCGCTAGTAGTAGCACCAGCAGCAGCAGCAGTAGTAGTAGTAGTAGTAGTAGTAGTAGTAGTAGTAGTAGTAGTAGTAGTAGTAGTAGTAGTAGTAGTAGTATAGTTATTTAGTTAAATCTTTAATTTATTTATTTGTTTTGTTTGGTTGTTGTTGTTATTATTATTATTATTATTATTATTATTATTATTATTATTATTATTATTCCTGCTTTAAAAAAAAATAGTGTGCTGCTGTGCGTGCTTAATGGTGTAAATATGGTCAGTGACGTTTTGTTAGTTTTTGCTGAAGTTGAGTGTAACCCGAAATATTCAGATGGTGTTACTAATTATTTTTTCTTATAGATTTACCAAAGTTTTCAGATGATTTATGGAAATTTCCGCCTGCCATGCAACATTTTTTTTATACGTGTTTCTCATTAAAAAACATATCATTGAAATACATATAACAAATTTACTGTATCAGTTATAAAGAATAATATTAGTTAAATAAATAATTGCTTTGGTGCTTGCAATAAAAATTTCACTGTTTTTTGAGACCATTATAAACTTGCTTTGCCTTGTGCTGAAGGGACATCAACGTATCCATAGCGCTTTGAAGTTTTGTCATGGTTTTATTGTTGATATAGATGTGAAATCGTTGTATTTGTGCATTATGTGTTATGTATTACTTTTACTCTTTATTACTAATTGTGTCAGTATAATCATCATAAAATAATAATAATACTAATTGTTTCAAAATGCGAATCTCGACTTGACATACAGCTTGAAGCTGTACAGATCGAAATAGAATTAGATCTAGAAGCAACAGCGGCTATTTTTATGCACGGATGTTTCACCACAGGCTCTGAAGTCTTTTCTTTCGTCTTTGTAAACTCGTGGGCCTCCTACATACGTACGTAGTATAGTTTGTAATTGAGGCCTACGAAAGACGAGACTTCCCAGCCTGTGGTTTCACGTAGTCCTGCCAGCATTCGTTCGTAAAACATCGGATAGCTTCGCTCGACTCGGAGAGCTTCGTTCGACTTCGGTAATTGCCTTTTTCGGCGACTGACTGGAACTAAGTTGGAAAAAACAAGTTCGCGTTCGGGTTGACTGCAAGGGCGTGTAGTCGCTGAAGAGTTGCTTCGTGAGCGAACAACAGATCGGGACTACGTGGCTGCCGCAAGACTACGTCGAGGGACAGTCTCGGAGCTACATCGCCAGTTTTACAGGGAGCGACGAGCGGACTTCGCGTCTACTTCAGCACAGGAGCGTGTACATCAACACCAGCGTGGTGCAGCGTCGCATACGACGAGGACAGCGGGGCCTGCGTCAGCGAAGGCGACTAGTGACAAGCCTCAGCGCTACTGCAGAAAGCGTGCTGTTCTAGAACAGTCTAGAAAGGTACAGCACAGTCAAGAACTTTCCAGAAAAGAACTTTCCAGGAAAGAACTTTCCAGGAAAGAACTTTCCAGAAGCATCAAGATGGCTGACTTCTGGCAGAAAGGGATTCAACTGAATCTAAAAGGGAAACAGTTGACGGAGTACGTCAAGTCCCAGGAGAGAATACAAGAACGAGAATTAGAAGAGCAGCGTCGCCGCGAAGAAAGAGAATTGGAAGAGAAGCGTCTAGAAAAAGAAATAGAACTAGAACAGAAGCGTCTAGAAATTGAACAGCAGCGGCAAGAAAAAGAAGAGCAACGACGTCGTGAAGAAAGAGAAATAGAGGAGCAGCGACGCCGAGAAGAAAGAGAGTTCGAGCTGAAGCGTCTTGAAGGCGAGCGTCAGTACCAGCTAGAGTTGGCGCGCATCCAGCAACAGCAGAACGCGCCACAAGTTATCAGTGACAACAAAGCTCCAAAATTGCCAGCGTTTGTCGACGGGAAGGACCAAATCGACAGTTATCTAGCGAGATTTGAGAGATTCGCCGAAAGCTCTAACTGGCAACCTCAAGACTGGACGATTCGACTCAGTGCTCTTCTGACGGGGCAAGCACTCGAGGTTTACACCAGACTGTCGAACAATGATGCCAAAAACTATGACGTCTTGAAAGAGGCCCTACTGCATTGCTACAGCTTCACAGAAAAGGGCTACCGTAAACGCTTTCGTGAATGCCGGCCTTTGTCAGACGAGACACCAAAGCAATTTGTGGAGCGCCTGTCGTCATACTTACACAAGTGGGTGGAACTATCAGGCAAAGGGAAGTCTTACGATAGTCTCCATGACCTGATCGTGAAGGAGCAATTCCTCAATGCCTGTCACAAGGACCTGGCGACCCACTTAGAATTACAGAAGCTGCAGACGTTTAATGATGTGACCGAGGTTGCTGAAAGATATCTCCTCGCTCACGGGAAAACGCTGGGGCCACCCAAGGCGACGAAGCCATTTCAGAAAACTGCAAACCATGGGAACCAGATCCAGGGGAGCCAGACGAGCCAGAGACAGACGGACTCCACGCCTCCTCCCAGGGAAGGGCATTCAAGAGGCTGTTTCACCTGCAACGCAGCGGCGGGCAACCGGCAGAGGCGGTTCTCCAGTCAACGGCAAACCAGTAGATCTGACCATCAAGTGTGCGGCGGGAGCGTCATTCTTCCGAGTGAGACCGAGCGCACAGCTACTCCTGCGGACGTGCAAGAGTGCATGACTGATGGCCAACTCCTCCTTGCCAACGGGAAATCCATCCCCGTCGTCGCTAGCGCAGCTGTGACCGTCCAGAACATGCCTGTTTCCAAGGGACGCGTCGGAAATCATGTAGTGACTGTCCTAAGAGACTCTGGCTGCAGTGGGATCATCGTCAGAGAAGACCTAATCGCTAAAGAACAGTTCACTGGCGATTCAAAATGGACACTTATGGCCGACAGCAAATGTGTGAGAGCGCCAGTTGCGAAGATTCAAGTCAGCACTCCTTTCTACACAGGCGAAGTAGAAGCGGTTTGCCTGAAAAAGGCGCTATACGATTTGATGATCGGGAACATCGACGGCGCGAGGCGACCCGACGACCCCGATCCAGAGTGGAGTCCTGCCTCAACCCAACGCGTCGAAGTTGTGGAGGAGGATCCATTGCCGTTTCCCGATGGAGACCTTACAGAGCTGCTACGGGATAATGTGGCTACTCCGGCTCAGCCCTGCCGACCAGAGATCGTCGGTGCTGTTACTACCAGGGCCCAGGCCAAGAGAGACAAGACGTCTACGCCACTGAAGGTCGCAGACAACTCTAAAGCTGCCATCGTGGACAGAGATAAGCTGATCCAGCTCCAGGAAGCTGATAGTACTTTAAACAAGTACAGGAACCGCCAAGACCACGTGACCAAAGGCAGTGGTACGGTCTATTTTGAGGTGAAGGCCAAGATCCTGTATCGAATCTTCCAGCACCCGAGGGTCAACGGAGGGAAACAACTATGTCAAGTATTAGTACCGTTACCCCTAAGGCGCCAGGTGATGGAAGTAGCGCATGACTCAATCATGGGAGGTCACTTGGGTATCAAGAAGACGTCGGATAGAATCCAGGCGGTGTTCTACTGGCCAGGACTTCATGCGGACGTCAGCCGTTTCTGCCGATCATGTGACATTTGCCAGAAGACCATACCTCGAGGAAGGGTCCCTAAAGTGCCTATGCAGAGAATGCCTCTGATCGACCGACCTTTCAAGACTAGAGGGTGGCCTTAGACTTAATCGGCGAAATAAGACCTCCGAGTGAAGAAGGTCATCGATGGGTACTGACTTTAGTGGACTATGCGACTCGGTACCCAGAAGCAGTGCCACTGAAGAAGATTGACACTGAAACTGTAGCAGAGGCACTGGTGGACATGTTCAGTAGACTTGAAGTGCCTGAAGAGGTTCTGACAGACCTCGGGACACAGTTCGTCTCTGACTGTATGAAGGAGGTCAACAGACTGCTGAGCATCCGGCATTTAACTACGACACCCTACCATCCAATGTGCAACGGGCTTGTCGAAAAGTTCAAAGCTACGCTGAAGTCCACCCTGAAGAAACTAAGCAGCGAGCAGCCCAGACAATGGCATCGCTACATCAACGCCCTACAGAGAAGTGCCGCAGGAGTCCACCGGCTTCTCTCCGTTCGAGCTGCTGTACGGAAGAACCATCCGATGCACATCCTGAAAGAACTGTGGACGAAAGAAGTAGAGACCCCAGAGGTGAAGAACAACTACCAGTACGTGTTTGAGCTACGGGAGAAGCTGGAGCAGACTCTCGAAATAGCCAGAGAAAACCTGAAGAAGTCCCAAGACTGTGGAAAGCACTACTATGATCGTAGGGCTGTGAACAGGAAGTTCAAACCTGGCAACAAAGTGCTAATGCTGCTACCTACTGATCATAATAAGTTGCTGATGCAGTGGAAAGGCCCGTACGAAGTGGAGACCGTGGTGGGGATCAACGACTACAAGGTGAAGGTCGGTCAGCATTCCAAGATATACCACGCCAACCTCTTTAAGCTGTACGTGGAAAGGCCATCAGAGACTGTGCATGCAGCAACAGCAGCTGAGATCGACAACAGCTTCGACAGCGACTAACTGTTGGAACTGGGAGACTTCCATAGCATAGAAGGCATCAATGATGTTAAGCTAGGACCACGCTTGACGGAAGGTCAAAAGATGGAGCTCAAGGGCCTTATGGGTGAGTTTCCCCATAGCTTCAGCGATGTCCCAGGCTCTACGACTTTGGTCGAACATGAAGTCCATCTCACTTCAAATATTCCCGTTCGATCAAAACCCTTCCCGATCCCTTTCAAGGCCCGTGAATCCTTGAAGGAAGACATCGATGAAATGCTGAAGATGGGCATCATCAGGGAGTCCAGTTCCCCCTACGCGTCCCCTGTCGTGGTCGTGAAGAAGAAGGACGGGAGCAACAGAGTATGCATCGACTACAGGAAGGTTAATAAGATCACCGTCTTCGACCCTGAGCCGATGCCTACCGCAGCAGACCTCTTCCGCCAATTATCGGGGAGTAGAATCTTCTCAAAGATTGACCTCAGCAAGGGTTATTGGCAAGTCCCCGTGCGTCAACAGGACATACCAAAGACTGCTTTTATAACTCCTGATGGGACGTACGAGTGCCTTAGGATGCCCTTTGGCATGGTCAACAGCGGAGCTACCCTGAAGAGAGGAATGAAGAAGATGCTGAAAGGGATAGACAACGTCGTGTGTTACTGGGACGACCTGCTAGTCCACACCCAGACCTGGGAAGAGCATCTGCAGACCTTGAGGGAGCTGTTCCACCGTCTCGCAGAAGCCAACTTGATCGTGAGATCCAGCAAGTGCATCCTGGGAGCTGACAACGTCGACTGCGTCGGACATCCGACGGTAGAAGGAGACAACGGAGGATGCACTGACTCCAGGAAAGCCCACGTGATCATCGTCTTTGACCCTGGGCCGATGACAACCGCAACTGACGAGGGCGTCGTTTCCTTGCGGATGAAAAAACATTGACTGTGTAGATAAATGTGAACATTGACAGTATCCAGACAGTCTTGCGGATGGAAGAACATTGACTCTGTGTGAATGAACTGAGCTCAATGACAGTATTCAGAAAGTCCAGAATTAAGACTTTGTTTGTGCATTACGTTTCAACGTTGTTGAAAGAAATTAGGTAAATTTCTTCTTGAGTGGGGGGTTATGTTACGTTGAAACGCGCATGATGGTGCGTGTGAAATGCGCACGATATTATGAGTGAAGCGCGCGCGATAGATCTGTTCGTTTTATTTTGCAAAGTATTCAATAATAGAGTGTATTTACCTTTGATTTGCGTTTGCATTGTTGTTAGAAGAAGCTTTGTATAACGTTGATAATTTTCGTTAGTCGATATTATTGGAGAATTCTCTAGATCTGCGTGTTTACTGTCGATAGAAACTAGTAGAAGTTTGAGAACGTTCCGGGAATGTGTATAGAGATGTATGACGTAAGACAGTGATGACGATCTTCAGTTTGATTGGTGGTAGTGCGTCATTTCTACCGTGTTCTAAATTGTTCGGGAGTATCAAGAGACTATATAAGTGCCGCACTGTTTCAAAGGTGGTGTGTTGTTGTTGATAGTGAGTTGGAAAGTAAAAAGTTGAGAGTGGATAGGCGATTGAGCGATTATATGCAGTTGTTGATGTGTGCTGAATAAAAGCGGAAAACTTCATTCGAAGACTTTGCCTTGTTGCTGCTGAGTGAGCAGGCTGCGTGGATAAACGAATCAGTTACACCTATTAGGATTTCAAGCATCGGGGCTGAATCAGATACTGATAGAAAAACACCAACATCGAACGGAGTGTAACAGACTGACAAGGCGGAACAAGCTAGACCAACAATACACGACAAGCTGGACTAACAAAACAAGGCAGAATAAGCTGGATTGACAAGACAATCTAGATTGATAAAACAAGGCATTACCAGATGGGTTGAAAAGACAAGCTAGTCTGAACAGTCAAGACAGAACACACTAAGATTAACAAGGCAGGACAAACTAAGCTAATAAGACAAGACAAATTAAACCAACAAAACAAGACCGACTGACAAAACAGGACAAGCTATACTGACAAGACAAGATAGTACAAGTTAAATCGACAAGATCAGGTGGACTGACAAGACACTTTCACACTGACAAGACAGAACAAGCGAGGCAGACAAGACAAGACAGAAAAGCTCGACTGACAAGACTAGATATACTGACCAGACAAGACAGAACATGCCAGACAGACAAAACAAACTATACCGACAAGACAGACAAGTTAGACTGACAAGACGGGATTAGACTGACAGACAACATAGAACACGCCAGACTGACAAAGACAGAACAAAAATAGACAAGACAAGATTGACAAGACAGACGAGTTAGAATGACAAGGCAAGCTGGACTGACAAGACTAGAGAGACACAACTGACAAGAGAAAACCTACACAGACAAGACGAGGTAGACCAACAAGACAAGTAAGACAATACAATACAATACAATACAATACAACCCCATTGTCTGCCAAAAATGTTGCCCTTTTAACCCCCACAAGATATGTATTTGTGGCGGGTTAGACAACCCTTTCAAGCGTCTTTTCTGCCACTGCTGCTGGTTTATTTAGTAGGATGTATCATTGGTCCAGTCATCTGTCTTCTGCAGAGATCTACGGGAAAGTGAAGAACGGACTGAAGCCTTACTTTAGGCCGACCTTGGAGGACTACGACTGCCCGTCAGATGAGCTTGCCCACGTCATCAGGAGGTGCTGGGCGGAGGACCCTTCTGACAGACCCGACTTCACCTCCCTCAAAACCATCATTAGAAAACTCAACAGGTGATGGCAAGGCCTAGAAGATACCATGCACTGCACTACAACGCACTGCTATGACCTCAAACAAGAAATGTACACAAAGGGTAGATTGGTATAATCTAAATCGGGGAAAAAAACACATTTACAGTCTACAAAGCATTTTATCAATGAAAAGACAGAAATATGAGCACATTTAAAGACATATGTGTTAGAGGAGGATGATGATGGTGATAATGATGACGATGATGATCATCATCATAAGGAGCAGGAGAAGGAAAAGAAGGGTGACGACAAAACAAAAGAAGACTACTACGACAATGACGACGACGACGACGATGACTACGACGACGATTGTGATGATGACGACGATGGAGATGATACAATTGAAGATGATGATGACGGCGACAATGACGACGACGATTCTGATGATGATGATGATGATGATGATGACGACGACGACCACGGTGATGATACTAATGAAGATGATGAAGATGATGATGATGATGATGATGATGATGATGATGATGATGATGATGATGATGATGACGATGATGATGACGATGACGGCAGGGACGGGGACAAAGGCAACATACTGGACAACTTGTTGTCACGCATGGAGCAGTACGCCAACAACCTGGAAGCCCTGGTAGAAGAACGGACGGCGGACTATTTACAGCAGAAGAAGAAAGCCGAAGATCTCCTGTACAACATGCTGCCAAGGTAAGTCCGTCAGCCATCCTGATGGTGGAGGTAATACACATTGCTGCGATCGGTACAAAGTATCGCCAAAACTTCCGCTAGCAGCAGGTGAAAGTATTCCCTCCATCCCTTCAAAGTATACTTTGGGCTCGCTGCTAGCCGCGGATGCGAAGCGCGGTACTGTTTAAAAGTGAGCGAAATATTGCTACAAGGGTTCGGGTAAGGGTTAGTTGTAGATATATCCCTAGCCCTTGCCCTAACCCTTTTCTCTACAAAAATGCTTTTACCGTCCCAAAAACCCATTTGCCTTCTTGGATTCTTAAATTGTATGAAACCAAGTGAGGACACTATCCGGCGTCAATAAACGGTTCGAAAAAATTCTCAGACGGTTCGTAAAAGACAGTTGACCTAGAAACAAATACAGCATGACCTAATTCGTCGCCTAGAGGAGACGAAACTTACTTTTCCGTTTGTAGTCTTTCACCGACACTGTAACTGAGCAGGCTGCTAACCTCGCTTACCTCCCTTCAAGGGACCAGGGACATACTTTGGCCTGCTGCGCAGCGTGTGCCTGGAGTATACTTTCTTTCAATCGCAGCTATGTGCAATGGTTGGATGGTGATGGTGATGACGGTAGTGGTAGTGATGATGATGATGCGTGGTGATGACGACGACGACGACGATGATGATGATGATGATGATTGACAACACGCTAGAGAAGTGGGGATGGTTGATGAGGACATGTGGTGAAGGTAGGACAAGATGGCCAGTAAAAATTCGGGATCGGTAGTATATAGCCTAATACAGAGAGGGCTATCCACATTTATGTTATTGTGTTCAGCGGGTTGAGCCCCCATGGTGTTGAGCAGGTAGTTGAAAGGTATATTAGCTAGAGAGAGAGAGAGAGAGAGATGGAGAGAGAGAGAGAGAGAGAGAGAGAGAGAGAGAGAGAGAGAGAGAGAGAGAGAGAGAGAGAGAACTTTGTGTCTACTTTAAATAAACGTTGCGTCTCCTTTCTGGCTTGCAGGTCGGTGGCGTTGCAGCTGATCCGTGGGGAGTCGGTGACGGCCGAGTCGTACGACGGTGTCTCCATCTACTTCAGTGATATCTGCGGCTTTACGGCTATGAGCGCGGAATCCACGCCCATGCAGGTATCAGAGTGCACGCATTCCCCCCTCCCCCACACCCCTTCCATCACTCTCCTACACCCTTCCTGCCCCTCACCCCCTTCTCTACCGCACGGACAATATACATCAAGCGTAAAGGTGAAGTTACACGAGTAACATCAAACACGAAACATTTGGGAAACGCATCAATATTTTTATGTTCTGGCTGCGCTTCACCTATGACCATGTCTGAAACATCTGTTGTGCAACTGTTTCTTTTTTAAAAATATTTTGTGAGTTAGAAACTGCTCAAAATTTTGCGTTGCAACACCATTGTTGTAGCCAATAATGCGTAGGGCTCTCTTAGATACTAACCACCCCATTACGGAAGTGACGTTGCGTATGTAAGACTAAATTTTCGCGGAAAACCCCTTGGAAAACCCCTTGGATACACAAAAATCAAGGGTTAGGGTTAGGATTAGGGTTACAAGCGAGGAACAAGGCGGAAAAGCGGACATGTTGATGGTAGTAAGCAAAGCAAACGTGGAGGTGAAAACTTATTTTTAGATACGCAACGTCACTTCCGTAATGCGATGGCTAGTATCTAAGAGAGCCCATAATGCGTACGTTTCGTCAAGCACCGCACTAAATGCGCATTCGCTGATGCGCAGTGGAACAGTAGTATCCAACATGGCTGAAAAAGGAACGGGGCCACGGTCACTGTGAAATTGATCTTAGTGACGAACTCTTAATTGATCTTAGCGAAGTAAAAAAACAAATTAATAATAATTTTAAAAAATATAATAATAATAATAATAATAATAATAATAATAATAATAATAATAATAATAATAATAATAATAATAATAATAATACACTTTTTTTTAACCCAATACAGGTGGTCGACTTGTTGAATGATTTGTACACGACCTTCGACTCGATCATCGAAAACTTCGACGTATATAAAGTACGTATGATATGTGCTCGTACGCGCGTGTGGGTGTGTGTGCGTGTGCGTGTGCGTGTTTGTGCGTTCGTGCGTGTATTTCACAAGCACTGAACTGATGTAAACAATTAAAAGGACCCCTAGGTTTGAACGGCAAGATAGGGTGGTTGATGTGGTGTTGAACGAGGTTGAGAAAGCTATAGTCAATGATTACTGCTAAGTGTTCTGTGACAAAACGTGTGCAAGCTGGTCCAGGGCTTCGCTAGCGACAGTCTAGCCAGCCCGAAACATGACATGTGTATTCACACCAGCTCAATGCCTATGTGAGCAGCACTGTTTAGTGCCTCCACAGTTTGCTGGCTCCGGGCTATGTAGCCTGCACCCTCCCTTCCAGTGAAAGGAAAGGAAAGGAAGCATCGGCGAAACTATTTATAGCTAGCCTGGCTGATCTAACCTCAAAATCTAAAAAGCTTTGGTTGAGTCGCTGTGTAGTGTAAGGTCATGCAGATATCGTATCATATTCAATTCAGTTCAATAATTTATTTTAACGCCTTTTTCACGTACGTGAGTTTAGACCAATGTCGTATCATTTACTGTGGAGGTGGCCGCATCGCATGATTCTTTCATAAACGTCCGTAATAAGCAGAAATGTCAAAAGTATACGTCTTTGTTTATAATTGCTCTAACCGATGCTGGATTTTAAACAAACAAAAAAATGGCGGTGTCTTCGTTATATTAGGAAATGGGATTTCGTCTCTCTGGTCCTGATTTGGCTCGGAAGAGTCCGCTGGACCTAAAGCAATAATCTTGTATTGTATTGTTCTGAACGATGTGGTTTTGAAAGACTCTCGTATGATGATGCCATCTCGTTTAACACTTTGAAACCGTTTAATCTTTTGTTTTTTTTTAAAATGTTAGCCTATTTATTTTATTTGATTTCATTTCATTTCGTTTTATTTTATTATTTTTTTTAACATCTTTTTTTCTTATTAAAATTTTTTTTAAAAATCATTTTAGTTTTGTTTTGCGTTTTACGTCAACAGGTAGAGACGATAGGCGACGCTTACATGGTGGTGTCTGGACTTCCGGAAAAAAACGGCAACCTGCACGCGCGAGAGATTGCGAGAATGGCCTTGACCTTGCTGGAAGCCGTCTTGTCCTTCAAAATACGTCACCGACCCAAGGAGCAGCTCAAACTGAGGATCGGAATCCACTCCGGTCAGTGTGATTGATCTGGTTGTTCAGTGTTGATTTACGTACTTGCATGTATATCCTTCTATATAAAAATAAATAACATAGGCCTACAAGATACAGAGTCTAGATATAAGTAAGATTAAAGGTTTTCGTAAGTCTCGTGAGACCATGGAGTGGAGCCATCTAGGTGTTGGGTCCTTGTACAGCGCCAAGCGTGACCCCCACCTCCCTCCTTCCCCTTGGCTAACACTGGGCTGACAGCTAGTCTTTCTCAATGGACGTGTTGTCTCCGATTGCTGAGGAAGTACCCGCTACAGATATAAAATACAAGATACACATACATACCTGTCAAGTCTTATGCTTTTGACATAATTCTTACTGAATTTTGTCGATTTTCAAGTCTTAAGGCATAAGGTCTTACTGTTTTTTTTTAAAATGTGGTGATATATATATATATATATATATATATAGAGAGAGAGAGAGAGAGAGAGAGAGAGAGAGAGAGAGGTAGGTAGGTAGGTAGGTAGGTAGGTAGGTAGGTAGGTAGATAGATAGATAGATAGATAGATAGATAGATAGATAGATAGATAGATAGATAGACAGATAGACAGATAGATAGATATCGATAAGGTTCGTGAAAGTGACAATTTATGCATTTTCACACATTTCTTATGGTATTTTGTTCAAACTTATGGTATGGGAAGCAAAATCTTATGGTAAGAGTCCACAAGAGCTTGACAGGTATGCACATACAAGACATAAAATACGGATATAAAATACGCGATATACGTACAAGATGAATGCAGACGATTTATTGTCTTCGTGTACAAAAGGAAAATTGACGCGGTCTACTACAAAAGCAATAACTGTACTCATAATGATGATGATGATGATGATGATGATGATGATGATGATGATGATGATGATGATGATGATGATGACGATGATGATGATGATGACGACGACGATGATGATGAAGGTGATTAGAATGACGATGCAAATACATCATTTCTGCTCCTGCTTATGTGCTGCTGCTGCTGATGATGATGATGATAGCGACGATGATGATGATGATGATGATGCGGCTACTGCTGCTGATGAGAACATTGATGATGGTGAAGATATGTTGCTTATGTGCTTATGATGAAGATGATTTATAATTTATTTAGACAGGAAAGACTACACATTCACAACTCTCGATACAACAAAAGAAGAGAGAAATCATTCACAAAACTAAAATAAAGAAAGAAAAGGATATTAATTTCAAAAACTTTTATTTATATTTCTTTTATTTCTATGTCGTCGAGAAGGGGCAAGGGGGTGGTACACTGGGATTTCTTATATTAAAATAAACAATATTAAAATAACCATAAACCACTAAAATAACTTCTGTTTTCTATTCTATTTCTATTCCTATCTTTACTTTCTGTGTCCTCAAGAATACCACAATGATTTAACAAAATGAACCCAACACTAAATCTAAGACTAAACCCCACAATATAACTTGGCTACTTACCAACTAAAACGCCTAATAAAACTTATAGCCCCCCCAAAAAACTCTCTAAAAAAAACAAAAAAAACAAAAAAACAAAAAAACAAGCAAACAACCCAAAACTAACAAAACCCGCTGCTTAGGCGAAACCTGCAAATGCAACCAAAACCAAATCAGTTACAATACATGACAAAACTACTAGATTCTGAGCACAATACAATACAATACAAGATTACTGCTTTAGGTCCAGCAGACTCTTCCGAGCCAAATCAGGACCAGAGAGGCGTTATCTTAAAATATTATGAAATGTTTCACTTCTTAAAAAACAAGCCTGTTACACTTTAATACTCAAACAAACTTTCACATGACACCTCTTTAAAAGTCCTCTTTAAAACTGAGGTATTAAAAATATATTCTCTTTCTTCAATCAAATCACTAAATTCAGTCCAATCAATAAAATCCAAACTAAACAAGACATGTCGATATGATTTATATGCGATAAAACAAACCAACATCATGTAAAAATTGAAACAAATGTTGACCATCACATACTTTAAAAAATCTCTTTAAAAGGGATTGAACCAAAATATGTTTCTCTTTCCTCTATCAGATCAGCACACTCAGACATGAAATGGCGAACGGAACAGCATATGGTCCGTTATCCACATTTTCAACATCAGATTATGCACAAATACAGTCAAATACACAATTAAAACTGGTAATTTTGCATATCTGGTACCTTCAACTATAAAATGCAATAATTATACAGCATGTCTCAATAAAACACAACACCAACATTACCTTTTTGTGAGCAGGGACGGAACTGCAAATTATGTTACCATTGCCATCAAGAAGAGAAAAAGGAGGACTCTACCAAAGCGTGCCCAAAATGTTAACAGGACAATCATAAAAAACAACTGTTATTATAATTAACATACCGCACCACTTCTACTCTTAAACATGACAAATATTTTCCTATAAACAAAACAAAAATAAGCAGTTTCTTGTCCCCAAAACTACAATTATTGAGCGAGAGTAATAGCCAAGAAACATAACTCTTGCCATCTATAAAATTAGAAAGGCTGCGGTTAACTCCCATATTCATTCTCATTTTGGTAGATTACATTACATTACATTACATTACATAGTTGTTGCTTTAGGTCCAGCGGACTCTTCCGAGCCAAATCAGGACCAGAGAGGCGTTATCTTAAAATATTACAAAATGTTTTGGTAGATACCAAGTCATCCACCACATTGACGATGGTGAAGACATGTTGCTTACGACGACAATGTCAATTACGACGATGATGATGTTTCAGGCCCAGTGTGTACGGGAGTTGTGGGTCATAAGATGCCCAGGTACTGTTTGTTTGGCGACACCGTCAACACTGCTTCCAGAATGGAGTCTAACGGATTGCGTAGGTCTTCTGACGTTTTCTTCCTCCTAATAAGACATAAGACATAAGATATTTATTCGTCCAGGAGTTCACGTTAGAAGAAGAAGAAGAAGAAGAAGAAGAAGAAGAAGAAGAGAAGAAGAAGAAGAAGGAAGTCTATCATTGTCGTTATCAATGTCGCTATCTTATTATTATTATCGCTTTGCACGGCTGGAAGCAATTTTTCCAACGTGAACTCCTGGACGAATAAATCTCTTATGTCTTATTCTTCTTCTTCTTCTTCTTCTTCTTCTTCTTCTTCTTCTACGTCTTCTTCTTCTTTCCTTCTTCTTTTTCTTCAGATATAATCCCTGCAATGAAACTAAGAGATAAAAAGGCTCAACAGTTTAATGGCTTCACAACAACAACAAAAAAGAAGTAACAAAAACAACACAAGAAGAAGATTGATTGATTGATTTATTGTTGCTTTAGGTCCAGCGGACTCTTCCGAGCCAAATCAGGACCGGACAACCCCCGATCCGCATAAAAGATCTGCCGAAACAACCCTAGTGGGAAAATTGAATGCCCTCCACCGGCCAGTCACTTTACAATAAAGACATCCCACGCGGGGGACGGCTGAGGGTTGACCTCAACTACGCGAACACCCCGGTTACAAAAACAAAATAGAATACAACCATCATTATAAATCATCAACAAAACACATACATATAAAATGCCTATAGTGCGAAATAATACAATCATAGGAAGCCCTAGTGACCACCCGGCAGAAAGCGTCCAACACTCCCAAGCTGATCCAACAGACCTCATACACAAACAAGGAGTCTTGTCCAGGAAGAGTTTTCAAGAAAAAAGGTAGGTCATTGATCTAGCGAAGAAGAAGAAAGTATAGCAGAGTGATAGGACAGATCAGGAATGGGAAAGAGCAAATGATGAAGACAGCGACAGTGGGAATTTAAAGCACTAAATTTCCAGAAAGTGGGGATACTATTTATACTGAAACCCCCGGCACTCCAACGGGGGGAACTGTTGCCGCAGTGAATTAGTCATGCCTACAAAGGCAAGACAGGTTTTCAACTGGGGCTTTCACTGTTCCCTTTATAGGTTAGAACAATCTACAGTGACAAGATTGCTCATGACCCCAAGGGGTAGAAGAAGAAGAAGAAGAAGAAGAAGAAGAAGAAGAAGAAGAAGAAGAAGAAGAAGAAGAAAAAGAAATGAAGTCCTAGCAAAGCAATGGTACCAGCTAGAAAAAAAAAAGGTAAAAAAATAATTAAATCCTATTTTGAAAAGCGTATATAATGTGCAAGCGATTATGAAATCGCTTCTATTTTATAAAAGTTGTGAAGAAAATTACTCCAAAAAAAAAAATCCGACTTTTAAAGAACATGCAACTGTTGTGCGGATGAATTTAACAATAATCCACATCTTGTCCGTTGTTGATATCCATATTATCTGGTTTCGGGTTGCAGCTCTCCGAATTCACGTCAGTCCTACGACCAAGGTCATCCTGGATCGCTTTGGTGTCTTCGAGCTCGAGTCCCGAGGAGAGGTGGCCATGAAGGTAACATACTCGCTAACACACTTATAAATGCACCATAGCATGCTCGCTAACACACTGATAAATGTACCATAGCATACTCGCTAACACACTGATAAATGCACCATAGCATACTCGCTAACACACTGATAAATGCACCATTCACACTCGCTAACATACTGATAAACACATAATTTACACTGGCTAACATACTGATGAATGCATTATTTACACCGGCTAACATAATGATAAATGAATAATTTACACTGCTAATATACTGATACATGCGCCATTTACATTCGCTAACATAAGAATAATTGAATAATTTACACTGGCTAACAAACTGATAAATGTAGCCTATCATTTACACTCGCTAACTTACTGACAAATGTATCATTCACACTCGCTAACTTACTGACAAATGTATCATTCACACTCGCTAACTTACTGGCAAATGTATCATTCACACTCGCTAACTTACTGACAAATGTATCATTCACACTCGCTAACTTACTGACAAATGTATCATTCACACTCGCTAACTTACTGATAAATGTATCATTCACACTCGCTAACTTACTGACAAATGTATCATTCATACTCGCTAACTTACTGACAAATGTATCATTTACACTCGCTAACTTACTGACAAATGCATTAATCCCTCTCACTAACATATTTATAAAAGCATTACTCCTATTCCCTAACATGCTGATAAATGCATAATTCACGCTCGCTATCACACTGATTAATCGACGATTCACTCTGTAACAAACTGATTAATAAATTAATATCGGCATTTGTACTTTCTCAAGGTCAAGGTCATTGCGCTTCCCCATTTTCTAAACAGATTTTATGCTGTTTCTAAAACCTGTCTGAGCCGATTGGGATAATGTTTTTGCTCGCAGATAGTTCAAAGAGCACAGTATAACACCTTTGGAAATGCTTCTTTGCATGTGTGGGAGTGTCTAGAAATGCAACTGAATCGCTAGTATTTTACATGTTTGACCTTGACCCGACCTTGTGTGTTCGAAGGGCAAGGGCAGTATGCACACGTGGTGGTTGCTAGGGGAGCGGCCCATCCAGGAAAGTCCTTCAACAGGAGGCGGCGGAGGCTCGCTCAACATCTTGTGATAGCTGCGCTTCTCAACCGGAGTGTGTGTGTGTGTTTGTGTATATACATTTTGTATATAAACCCAGGACTCCATCATACCGACAACCCAGACAATGCCGTCGTCGCACCGGGGTCAGTCTTCGTCAATACATTGGCCTGGACAATCACGACATTGTTTGCGTCAATCCAGCATTTCTCGGATTAGCGTCCGATTGCGTCGGTGAGATGAAGGAGCATCAGGAAGGTCGGTTGGCATGAAAGCCATCGCCCTTTCCTTTTCTCATTCCAACCCCAAGCCCACCCCTACCCCCACAAAAGAAATAAAATAAAAAAAATAAAAAAAATATTGATATAAAAAATTAATTAAAAAAAAATTAAATCAATAAAACTGGCGTTTGAGCGATAAGCAGAACCATTGCCTCACGTCACTGAAAACTGATTTAGTTAAGGGAGATAACCAAAAGAAACTGTTCCAGATCACATTGCTGCATTAAGTTACCCTTTAACTTTAAAGACTGTAAATTTAATTGACATATTATATTGTTTAATGTATATTATTAGAATGTCATATAAGCCTGATCTGTACATGACGTCTTATTTCAATGCCCAGTTTTGTAACATGACATGTTTCGGAAAGCATATGGACATGACATCGTTTCTTTTTTCTTTCTTTTTTTTTACATTTTTAAATGTGGACATTTTAGGAGGTCCTGTTATCATCGAAATGTTACAGGAGTTGTGAAAATGATGGCTGGATCTCCTACTGGTACAAATTTTAATATACGATTGTCACACCAGTGTACTTGAGTTGATTTCTTTCTTTGTTTTTTGTTTTAGTTTGTAATGTAGTTAATGTGTTGTTGTTGGTTTATTTTTATTTAAAAAAAAAAGATTTAGTTGTCAATGTTTAATATCATGTGAACTGACAGTAAAGGGACCCCCCCACCCACCCACCCTCCACCCCCCACCTTTTTTTACATCCACCCTTGTAACCTTCACAATGAATGTAGCCCCACTGGGGGGAAAAAAAGACATTAAAGGGGACCTCACTTTGACCACCCCACCCCAATCGACGGCTCCTTGTAGGAAAGAGATTTCTCTTATATAGCGCACTTACAAGCTCAGAGAGCTTCACAGAGCGCTGGCCCGTAATATCCAGCAATCACACAATAGTTTGCTGAAGTCAGGATTCGAACCCACGTCGCCCAAGACGCACTCACACAAGTCGTGCGCTCTGACCACTGAGCTATCCCTGCCGCCAAATAGGATTCACACAGTCAGTGCTAAAAATGAAAACCAAAAATTCATACAACACAACAACCCAAACAACTATTTCCGAAAGTAGAGTTCCTTTCTTCAAGCCATACATTCCGTAGCTTTCTTTGACTGTACCTTATTAAGTTCATCCCTATTTCGTTAGCAAGCGTTTGGCCTGATCTTTATTTTGTATGAAGCCGGACGTTTAGAATGAATGCGTTGAGCACTACGCTTTGAACCCATAACACTATTGCTCGGTAAAGTTTTCTCTTTTTGTGGTGGATAACATAGACTCTACCGTACTCCTTTTGAATGGTGCAACCTTGGTTCTTTCAGAGACAGGGTCCAAAGAACAGCAGTCAAACAGGCGAAATCACTCCCTGGGAAACGTGGAACTTCAGTTGGCTTTTTTTTTCTGCCACCATTAAAATCCCACTGTGCCCTGGTTTTGACGTCATAACGATGCGCGAATTTATGGTCAACCCATTGTTCTTCTCTCTGTATCTCCGTCACCTTTTCCTTCCCCCCCCCCCCCCCCCCCCCCCCACCTAACCCTCCAAATACACAAAATATTGGACTTGGGGGCCTTTAAATCAACGACTGATTGACTGACGCTGTATTAGTGGTCACCAAGGAATTTTTTTTTTTGTTTTTTATTAACATTCCACATGCCATCCTATACAGATGTTCGGTTTTAGGAATGGGTCGCTCATTTAAATTGGATGTGGCCTGATTTCAGGTATGATGCCATTTCGGTATTTGTATTATGAGATCTATATTTGTTTGTTTGCGCTGCTATTGTTGTTGCCGTTTGTTACTTTTCTGGTTGTTTTTTTTTTTTTGTTTGTTTTCTAGTTTTTGTTTTTGTTTGTTGTTGTAATATAATGTCATGCCAGTCTACAATAAACATGTGCAGTGAACTGTGAAGACAAATGGTGTGACGCGACTTTTGTAAGCTTGTTCCCCTTTCAGTGGCACTGGACTTCATGTGGGCGTGTGTGTGTGTGTGTGTGTGTGTGTGTGTGTGTGTGTGTGTGTGTGTGTGTGTGTGAGTGTGTGTGTGTGGGTTCGTGCGTGTGTGTGTTTGCGTGTGATTTTATTTCGCTCAGTCGTACTCTCTAATTAATGAAAGGTTGAAGAAGAAGAAGAAGAAGAAGAAGAAGAAGAAGAAGAAGAAAGAAGATAGATTACTCTTATATAGCGCACTTGCAAGGTCAGAGAGCTTCTCAAGGCGCTGGCCCGTAACACCCAGCAATGACCCAATAGTTGTGAGAAGAAGAAGGATGGTAGGCCATTCAAATGTATTTCCAGAAACACATACACACAAACATAACCGAAAAAAAGGCATTTTCAAAAGTGTTAAAATTTTCTTGACTGGGCTCGGCTTTACCCTTAGCGTAGCACGCACACCCACAAACCCACACAGAGAAACAAACAAAACCATGAAATAATAGGCCACTATCTGATCTGCAAGCAACGACGACGATAAAAACAACAACAACAACAAGAATGATTAAAAATTGGCTAAGCCATGTTTTAAATTTAAAAAAAAAAGTTAGCGCAAAACGTGTTTGAATTAATGGTGAAGCAATATACCTTGAAACCTTGGCTATATAACACCAAAGAATATGGGTAAACAAAGAAGAATCATCCGAGGCTTTCCCTATATAAAAAGTGAAGACGTTTTAAGAGCAGCGCCGTCAAGCGGCTGCGTTGCGGAGCAGTTCAAGGGAGGTAAACAGACCACATAGCAACATGTAAATACAGACGATATTGCTCGACTGTATCGGCGTGTTTCTGATGAATCCTGTACATATTTGAACAAAATTACTGTGTAATGTGTACGAAAATGACTCCTTGCAATTATGCTGGTATTTTTGCACATTTGTTTTTCGTCAACATTGTGATATAGAGCTTACAATTTACATGGAAATGGTGAATGAAAACAGTTCAATTCCACTTCTTTTTTCCTTTTTTTAAAAAAATTCATACAAACATGAGGCCTTTTTATGATATTCAAGTTTGTGCTGTTGGTGACTGAATCATAAAACAAAACTAATGCAGCATGCCAGAGTGCTAAATTGTATTCATAAATATTAAAGAGCGTTGGTTGTCAATTGAACAAAAGGGAACTTGTGAAAATTTAACACTGCTTTGCATAATCATAATTATTGTCAAATTCAGTTCAATTTGTAAATATGTTATTGTTTCCTTTGGTTTGGTTTTCTTTGTTGTTTTTGTACGATTACTTTTTTTTTCTTCTTTTCTTTAACGCTTGTTGTTGTCTTATAGTCCGCCCCAGTTTGTTTGTTTGTACATTGCTTAAGGTAATTCTTTCGAGTTGTATTAGGACCGTTGGACAGGACAGAGCAATACAACACAGATGACATCGCTTCATGGCACCTCACACGGATCATGTTTACAAGGTCATAAAATTAGGAGGCACTGGAGACGCAGAGTATTCACCTCAATTTTTCGAAAGGAAAATAGTTTTGTATTTTTTAAATTAAATTGGCTGCATCCAATATTATTTTGACAAGTATTACCAAGATCGATCTTTTATTTACTCTTTGGGTCTGTGGCGTGGAGCAAGCAACAACTACAAGTTGGATCAATCATTATACTTGCCAATTTAATTTTTAAGCATCAATTAATGTACCCACCTTTCTTCTACCTTTGGAAATCTGAAGTACGAAAGGTCGGGGCTCTTTAGGGTGTTGTTGGTGCAGTTTATGGCACTGCAATGATGGCCCGAGCTACTTTTCTTTTTGTATTTTGCCTTCGAGGACCGACTGCTTTCTGCCATGTTTGTTTGCTTGACGCAACGCAACAGCTTGGTGTCGCCGTGGTGTCGCTGGCGTCACACGTTTCGCATAGTATCGTTTTATGATTCTTCTTTGTATACCCATATTCTTAGATAACACTCACCTGCTAGGAAGCAGCATGCCTACATCTATGCAGCAGTCACTACACAGTCAGCAGAAATTATATGGGTCAAGGTGTTGACTTCCCATCTACCCTAAGAATCTCCGACTATGAACTGGGGGTCGTCAATGCCTTTATGTTCCTGGGTTCAACAATCTCAAGACTCCCTCGTCCCAGGACACCGAGCTGAACAGACGCATCGCATCGGCAACGCAGCCACATAGTCAGTATAACTTGTTTTGTCTTCTCTTGTTAGTCTTACTTGTCTTGTCAGTCTTGCTTGTCTTGTCAATCTAGCGTGTTCTATCTTATCTGATCCGACTTGTCGTTTCGTATTGTATTGTATTTCGGAAACTGGTTCAGAACAACAATCGGTGTGCGTCAAGGATGCCTACTCTCTCCAACACTCTTCAACATCTTCATAGAGCGCATCATGTCAGATGCCAGTTCAGATCACGAAGGCACAATCAGCATAGGGGGTCGAGCAATCCCCAGCTTTCGTTTTGCGGATGACATTGATGGATTGGCTGGAGAGGAACAAAAACGTGAACAGCTGGTACAGAGGCTTGACACCACCTCCAGAGCCCATGGAATGGAAATACTTTCAGAGAAGACCAAAATGATGACCAACAACACCAACTGCATCACCACGGACATCAAAGTCCAAGGTCAATCCCTCAACATAGTGCATAGATTTAAATATGTAGGAGCCATTGTATCAGACAATGGGTCCAGGCAGGAAGTCCTCTCCAGGATCGCACAAACAAATGCGGCCCTGACCAGGTTGAAGCCCATTTGGAAAGAAAAGACCATCAGTCTACATTCCAAGGTAAGACTGCTGCGTTCCCTTGTCATCTCCATCTTCCTATACGCTTGCGAAACATGGACCCTCCCAGCAGATCTACAACGAAGAATGCAAAGCATGGAGATGAGGTGCTACAGAATACTTCTGGGCATTTCCTATACCCAGCACATCACCAACGACGAAGTCCGACAGACCATCACACCTGCTCACAGAGGTGAAGAAACGGAAACTCCGATGGTATGGCCACCTCACCAGATCATCAGCCTTTGCAAAGACCACCCTGCAAGGCACATTGCAAGGAGTTAGAAGAAGAGGGAGACAGAAAAAGAGTAGGGAGGACAATATTCCAGAATGGATTGGTTTGACACTGAGCGAAGCCATCAGGGTTGCTGAGGACAGAGAAAGATGGAGTACGTTGGTTAAACGATCATCTGTGGTGCCCCTACGACCTCCGAGTTACGGGATAGGATAGGATAGGATTGCATAAATTATGACAAATCATAAACACTCAAATCAATCCATTCATCAATCCATACATACAACAAAACACCGTTCCTGTAGACAATCTCCTGGCAAATGATAGCAAAGCTATAGACGTCTCCCTTCTGAGTGCCCTCAGCTGGGCGACTGTGCATGCGTAATAGATCCGGTGACGTCCAAGCTTGCCTGCAGCCACCATCCTCATCATCATCACCGTCGTCATCGTCATCATCATCATCATAATCGATACCGTCGTCATCGAGGTAATACACATTGCTGCGATCGGTAGAAAGTATCGCCAAAACTCCCGCTAGCAGCAGGTGAACGTATTCCCTCCATCCCTTCAAAGTATACTTTGGGCTCGCTGCTAGCCGTGGATGCAAACCGCAGTATACTTCCTCTGACCAATCAGCGCGCTCGGTGTTCAATGTAGCATACAAAAGGTCACAGCTAGGCACACGGAATTAGAAATAAGTGAAGGCGGAACAGAGAAGACGTGATTCCCCCTTTACTTCTTATTTCTAATTTGTGTGCCTGTGCTATAGGCCTACTGATGCCGAAAGAGGCCGGTCGCGGCGAAAATCCGTCGCTTCGAATTTAATTTTCACCGGTCCTAAAAATGTGCTTCTTCAGTTTAGAAGCAAAGCAATCAAATTGGCCTACATTTGCTAAACTGCACAACCCAGCCACCACGCTGCATAGACCTATATTTTATTTTGCTCTCCTCCGGCCTTTTTCCCTGCCAGACCACAGGCGCCTGCTCCACACAACAGTTAAATATTTATCAAGCGAAAAATGGGCATAATAGATAATTAACTAGAGACAAAAATCACATTAGCTCGCTGAGAAGGCATTAATAAAACAACTGGTGGCCTATATTCTTGCTCACACTACAATAATAATGAAACTGCCACATCGTCACAAATTCAACAGTTTCCATTCGTATTACGAGCGCCTGTGCTAGGCAGAGTTCGTTTTGTCCCCAAATCCACCTAAATTTAAAATACACATTAATCGTCAAAAATTGTCTATTAATTAATACCTAAAAAGATTTAGTATTATTTCAATATAATTATTCAGATCGCAAAAGTCGGTGAAAGAGTGGTCGGTTTTTGGAGATTCTGGTATTAAGATCATGTGACTTGCAAGGGAGTTAATTCTTGCTTTGAGAATTTGGCGATCATCTTGAATTTGAGGTAAGTTAACCGTCAACACAAAATCCTAATTGGGTGAATAAACAGAGGTGCCAACCAGTACGGATTGACCTTATTTAATTCCGGCGAAGTGAATTAAATACGGAAATACGGTAGCTTTTATAAAAATACGGAGGAAAAGTTGCCGATGGTTTATCTTTGCCAGCGGTGCTTCTGTACCGGTTTCTGGTCTCATAATAGTACTCCTGCACTCACTGAACGTCGCTGTGTTCAACAAGCTGATTTTTATGGTGATTTTAGAGTAAAACAAGTGTGGTGTTCAACAAGCTGATTTTTATCGTGATTTTAGAGGATTGAAAATAGCCTTTTGTTTCAGAGGGAAGCCTGTCGTTACTTTATAGTGTCATAGGCTAGGTTTTGCGAGAAAAAAACAACTGACAAGTGTTAAAAAATACTGACAAACGGGTCCGGAAATACTGACAAGAAGATTAGGGGGTTGGCACCTCTGAATAAAGTATCTCTCTGTACATTTTGTAGCAAAAAATTTTAATACTCATCAGCAAAGGTATACATAACATATACTTTTGATTATTTATATCATTCCGAACCCAGCCCTCACTCCATGCTATTACCATCAGTCACATTTAGCTCTAAATACATTCTGGACAGCAATAAATAATCCAAAATTCCTCAGACTATTTTATGAATTTGATCAAATTGAATGATTAGGGACTTTAGGCATGCATTATCAGACCCAAAACACGGCAAAAGTACTTTGACCAAGAAGGGACAGTACAAGGCCTCACAGCCTTAGGCGGACACATCACCGTCCCTACTTGTACTAGTAGTAGCAACAACACATCATTTTTTCGAAACCAACAAAAAATTTTCTTTTTGCCTAAATTTAATACAGGATAACATGTATATTTCAAAACAAATTCATTTTTTAACATAAGTCGAAAACTTTTTTTTTTTATAGCCATTAAAGAAAAAACGTTGAATCAACATTTTCAGCTCTTTTTCCATTTTAGGTGACCGGCCGATGGCATGCTTATATATTGGACAGAATGTTAATTTAACGCTTTAATAAGTTAGTCCTTGATGTGATCTTTGTAAACAAATAAAAAAAAACTCAAACTTAATGTATCATGCATGAGAAATTATTTGTATTTTGAAGTGTGTAAGCATAAAATAGGCCTATCATTCAGAGTTATTAGGCCTATTACTAAGGGATAACTCTATTTGTCATCACGGACGACAACTCTTGGCATGTGTTGATGCTACGTGCAGGAACGAAAAACCACTTTTTCAAGTATTTTACGGTCGAATTTCAATTTTTTTTTTTTGCTTTGACATGGAAATAAGGCATTCAATCATCTGTACACAAAGTTTTAGCGAGGGGTCTTATTATTTAATAACAATTATCACGATAAAACCCGCTTTTTCACTTGCCATTTCAGCTACCAGAACGCGGACGTCTCCTTTTGCGAAAACCCCGAAGCTACAGGCTTTCATGAATAATTATTGGTTAAAATTATTTATTTCTGATACGTTTTCGCTTAGAAATAGCGCGTAAATTCATACTGCTGTTCTGTGGACACACTTTGGGATAACTCTATTTGTCATCACGGACGACAACTCTTGGCATGTGTTGTTGCTACTAGTAGTACTAGTAGCACTGTTGATGAGACATTATTAAATCATGCAGCGTGCATAGGCCCAATATGTCAGGCATGTGTGTATTTGTTTCTCAAGGAAAAGGTCTGCAGTGCAAGGATGGAGGAGCACAGTGGAGGTTGCTTACAGCAGAAGAAAGACAGGTCTACCACAACAAGGCAGCAGAGAAGCGTCTGGGTGGTGCCACAAGCAAGCAAGCCATCATATGAAGACTGTATAGTGATGTAAGTAAACCTTGGAAGTTGATTGAACTACTGTGAGTGAGAGTAAACTGATTATGTTTTCTGATACAGGGGTCTAAGTGTATCCTCAAAAAATGTCAAAATGATATCCATACCATTAGGTACTCCAAACTGATTTTTGATTTTCTTTAACTCAGTTTGGACACTAAAGTATTTACATAGATCTTTTTATTCTGAACACAGTGGTATATTTTTTCCCCCATAGGACAAATAGGTAAAAAGTTATTAATGTTTGAAAATGGCGAATGTTGGTGTTGTTTTGGAATTGAAGAAATTGACAACTTTGGAGTCTCAAAGTGAAGCCAATATTGATACCAGAAAGCTGATTTTTGACAGGTAACCCCTTCATATGTTATACTCCAAGAACAATTTTCTTCAGGCCTATCCCATGTAATGTTTAGCTGTTTTGGTGCTTCAAAGTTGGGAAATCATCAAATTCGCAGTTCGTGCCGGCAAATTATAATGGGCCTACTAGTGTGCTACTACGCTCAGCACTCGTGTCGCTGAATAGGCCTACAAGTTCACCATGGCCGCAAGAAAACCCGAACACCATTTGGGTACACTTTTATACGGCAAAGCGCACCGCGATAGAGTAATGCACAAATTAATAAATACCTAGTTTTATAAAGAAAAGTCTGCTCTTTATTTCTTGCTAATTTTTAAACTTCTAGTTAAAATCAAACTTACATCAAAACCGCTTTAACCACTTTGTTCGGCTCGTAACAACAATTTCACACATCAGAGCCCACCATATTTGATATGTAAATGAAGCTAAGTATCCGAACTTCTCATTGGTTCTTATTTTTAGGCCATCCAATTAAATATCTTAAAGCACTTAGAGTTTGAAACGAGCCACCTCGCAGTAGACGCGCTGACATTTTGTTTCGCAGCGGCATTCAGCGCTCGGATAGAAGCGTATTCAAAAGCTGTTTTCTCGGAATCTTTCACATAAACATGCATTAAAAACAACACAGATGTAAAGATAAAGCTTTCAATTTTTATTTGAATACAGCCACTGTTCGTTTTGATGCAGTTTTACATTAATATAAGTGTTGAAAGTGAAGTCAAAACTGCCGAGCGGACAAGAGCCAATGAAGGCTTTGGAGTACCTAATACCATTTTTAAAAAACCACAAACGTCAGTCATGCACAACTGTTTAATTTTATTTATAATTTATTCTTTTTTGTTTTACTACAGTTGAAGAAGCTGCATAACTTGGGGGTGGACTCGGCAATCTGGTTGGTTCAGCCTGAACCGGACAAAGGGACATTGGAAACACTGTCTGTGACATGAAAAAACCCTGTAAGTTGTTTTGGTTGTGGGTGTATTTTTCTTTTTCATTGTTTACATCTTCATCATTTTTTGTACTGCTTTCTCCAGGCCAGACTTCTGCTGTGACCAGGATAATCTCAAGAAGAAAAGGACACAACATTTATTTAATCAGCTGACGTTGTGTGCTGGTCCTAGAGGCCAGTTTCACCTGTTAATATTGCTAACTTCATAACACAAATATATGTATCAGTAAGGTTACCGGTGAATGAAATCATCATTTACATAGTTATAATGTTTGTATAATGCAATAATAATAATTATTTTGATGTTTTAATTGGACATTTGCAGACAATCAAGATGGACAAAAGCCAGATAAGCTCCAAAACCTGGCCAAGCTGCGATCCCAGGTTCAGGATCATTTGAATGCTGCACCTCGTATGTTATTTTTATCGATTTTTTTGTCTCAAAGTTTGATTGATTGATTGGTCAGTGTTTATAAGGTCCAGCAGACCGCTAAGGGCAGAATCAGGCCCATAAGTTTGTGGTTTACTCTTTAGAAAAGTAAAAGCTGTTGTTAACACTCATAATTGATTATAGACCAATAAGAACAAATGTTTTAAACCATTTGAGAGGTTTGTGAACAATCTTGTGTGACCCCTTCCTTCATGTAATATTGTCCTGTCAAGGAAGAAATTATTGAATAATGCATTTGTTTAAAGTATGCGTTCACTTATTATTTTAAGATTTTGTATTTTCATGTTGTTATTTCTGTTTGTTTTTTAACAGGCAAGGCCCGGTCCTGATTTGGCTCGGAAGAGTCCGCTGGACCTAAAGCAACAATCAATCAATCAATCAAACAGGCAAGGCTGGATTGAGAGCATTCCCCTATATGATGTTGAAAAAGGAGACCAACACAGTCAAAGTGAAGGACATCAACAGCTACAGCGCTTCAAACTTGACTGCCATTCTGGAATGCAGCATTGAGTTGCATCAAAGGTAGATCATATTCTGTGTAATCAGGTATTAAGCTGGCAATTGCTAAGTTTAACCTTTTTATAGAGATGTTGGATCAGGGTTTATACTGGCATTGTTTTTGTGTGTTGTATGTATGGCTTTCCAAAGATCAAAGAGAACAAACTTTTTAAACTATGCACTGTCACACAAAAGCATTTGTTATAAATCCACATTGTGCTTTTAATTCTGAACAGTAATAAAAGCAACATTAATATTGTAACATCATGTAAAATAACATTAACTCTTTGTATGTCGTGGTACGACATGATTCACGCTTCATTATTGGGTCTGGCCCATCACGACATACAAAGGGCTATATACCAAGTTGGGGTGAAATTGAAATGAAATTCAGATATTTATACAGCGCTTTATCTTATCGTACCAAATCTAACTCAAAGCGCCATGGTCTCAAACCAAATAATGGGAGCCCGTGCGGCCGCCGACTGGGATCCAGAGACGAGTGCGCTTACCACTAAGCCATCTGATCCAGTCCGTTCGGGTGGTGTTATAGATTCTGTATTTACTTTTGTGTTGACTGCAAAAAGTTATTTTAAATTACAGTTATCACACGGGGAGAGAAGAAGAACCACATGAGACTGAGGGCAGAGTGGTAGTGGTGGATGAATCTCAGAGAGGTAAGCGTGTTTACATTCCTTGACAATGTTGTCACATCATAAATGACGTCAGTCCTGGGAACCCATACTTGAACTTATTACTAATTTACCCATGTACAGCCAATACAAATAAAGATAGAGCTAGATGTTTGGTGTTTTGTTTTGTTTTTCTTACTAATACTGCTGACAGCCTTAATTGGGTCATAATGGTACTGGCGCCATAACATACAAAAGGTTAAGCTTTACTCTCTTTAGTCTCTCATATTGTGTTGTCAACATTTGTGTGGTTTGGGATGTTCACTTTTTTATCACATTTTCTTGTTGTTCCTTGTTATAGATGTGTCCCACGAGACTGAGAGAGTGGTGGTGGATGAACATCAACCAGCTGAACCCCAGACAGGTAAGGGTGTTTACATTCCTTGATTGTTATTAACTCTTCGTATGCACGTGTTTATTCACTTTAGCAAAACTGGATGTGGCTGTTGATTGCAATTATATATGCGCCAAGGCATGCCAAGACCGACTGTCGGGCTAACAATTACATCATTCATAAATGACTTCAGTCCTGGGAACCCATATGTGAACTTGTTAAAATTTCACCCATTTTAGGCCAATACAAATAAAGATAGAGCTAGGTGGTGTGTTTTTTCCCTCCCTTACAAATGCTGCTGACAGACTGGGCCATAATGGCAAGGCACCTTGACATACAAAGGGTTAAGCTTTAATAGATTGTTTTGTCAACATTTGTGTGGTTTGGGATGTTCACTTTTCTATTAAATTTTCTTGTTGTTCATTGTTATAGATGTTTCCCGTGAGACTGAAGGATTGGTGGTGTCCCATGAGACTGAGAGAGTGGTGGTGGATGAACATCAACCAGCTGAACCCCAGACAGGTAAAGGGGTTTACATTCCTTGCCTTGTCAGAAGCATTAATAACTCACTCAAGGCCAAGCATATTTGTGCTTTTTGCTGCCTGTATGCCAGGTTTTATTTTTTATATAATACAGTACTCCTCTTTTAACGTCACTACCGTTTAAGGTCACAACGCGGATAAGATCAATCAGGTTGTTGGTCCCAGCCAAACACCTTCTTTGTACCATTTAGAATTCCTCGCTTAGCGTCACCTCGCATAAGGGAAAACCTCGGATAACGTAAACCCCGTTTTGGTTCCCAAATGGAGGAGACTACTGCTTAAGAGAAATTGATGTCACAGATGACGTCATTTATGATGTCACGTCCTGTTTTGAGATGATGTCATATATTCCTTATGATGTCATTTCCTGTTCACATAACGTGGGACGCTGTGCAAGTCTGTCACATTTTTCTTTTGAATTCATGTTGGATGGAATTTTTGTGACTGAGTTCCACCTAACCTTTATCATAATAATACTGAAAATAAAAAAATGGGAGTGGGGGGAGGGGGAGTGATTGCATCTGTAAAAAATAGCAGTACGTCTGTCATGAACAAAAAAAATGTTGTTGGTCAAATTTTGTGACCCAATGTTCATTATTATTATTATTATTATTATTTGTTTGTTTGTTTGTTTGTTTGTTTTTGTTTCCAGTGAGTCAAATCGAGAAGATTTCGCACAATGGCAAAAGCGGGACGTATTGCCACAGTGGACTTACCCTGAATTGACTTCATTCACTAGCGATAAAGCATGTGCCGTGGCGTAGACAAAGTGAACAGTTCGTTAAACTTGTGTAAGGTTTTCGTCAAATACACCCAGTAACTGTTTTGGTGCACACTTTTTAGTTTTTATTCTCATTTGCGTGCGTGCGCGTCAATGTGTTTGTGTGTGAGAGAGTGTGTGTATGTGTATGCATGCTTGCATCCGTTCGTTTGAGTGTTTGAGTGTGTGCTTATGCATCATACACACGCACAAAAAATACATATACAGTAATGCATACATGCATACGCGCACATCAACGTGCACACATGTACACACACACACACGCACACACACACACTGTCACACGACACAAAAATTTAGCACCTCGTATAAGATCAAGTTTTTTACTGGTAGTTGATCTTATCAGAGGACTGTTTAGGGTGCCCCTCGGATAAGATCAAACAAAAATTTAGTCCCGTGGGGGGTCACCTTAAGAGAGGAGTACTGTAGAAATATTATTATTGTTTTTTTTTTAAAATAAAATATTATTGATACGTATTTGGTTTTTTTTTTTTTTTGGATGTTGACTTTTCCATTAATTGTGAACTTTGTTACAACATACAGTGGAGTCGACTTATTGTGACCATGCTTACAGTGAAAGTCCACTTTTGGTGACCAATTTTCAATTTCCCAACTTGACCCCTTCTATTTTCTCTATTAGCTCTCCTCTCTTATAGTGAACACTCTTATAGTGAAAGTTCGCGTATTAAAGTTCGCTTATTGTTAGCAGATTTATATTTCCCATCCTCACAACCTCAACCCAGTTAGTGTGATCAGTGATACAACTAAAAAAACCAAAGCCAGAGATCGTTGTTGTTTTTTCGTTATGTGGCCCTCACATAATCCAACGTCTTTGTACAAGAATCTAGCACAAGTAGTACAATAACCATTTCCTCAACCTGAAATGACTATAAATGTACGTTTTACACTTACAGTGAACCCCGCTTATAGTTAACATTTTTTCCATTCCCTTTGAGTTCACAATAAGCGGATTCCACTAGTCTTGTATTGGTTTTTTGAATAATTGGTTTCAATCTATATAGATCTGCAAGGTCATGGCCATGAAGATAATGACCAAGGAGGCAGCATGATTAGTCATTTGATAGCCAATGAAACTGTACTCCAGGAAGCTTTAGGTAAGGGTTTTCCGTTTTTGACTTGTAAGAAGGATATTATTAAATAATAAATTAGTCTCCCACAAAAATGTCAAACCGGTGGAACGCATATCAGTGATGTCCCGAGGCCTCGGACATCGGTCATGGTCCGATTCGTTTGGAAAATGACCGAATGCAAACACCTGTGTCCCGTCAAATGTCCCATTCTATTGCGAAATTAGCGGTCATTGTCCGATAGTATTATGACTAGAGCGATCACTGCAAGAAACATCTGTACAAACTGGAGTGTCAAAGCCGTTAAAACGAGTTTGAATAGTGGACAATGCTAGACTATTATCACTCTTTAGTACATTCCGTCGAACAACAAAAGGGCATTTTTAAACTGTTTACACAACAGAGTTTTTGTTTTACTTTATTCATATTTATTCTCAGTCACTGTCTTCTAAAGAAGCACCATTAATCGGTTCGATTCACAAAATATGAATGTCCTATTGCTTTTATGTAGTCAGGACATGATGTCCGATTAGTTTTATGATTTCGGACATTTTGTCCTATTGCCCTCTAATCCTAGGAACACCACTGGCATATTATAATGCTCAAATGCAACGTTGTCGATGTGGATGATAGTCACACTATTTCTTAATTTATTTTCATTTGGCAGTTTGCTTGCTAGAGATCTAATCCTTTCACAAAACCTCTAGTTTTCAAACAGGTTTGCAGGCCAAAATAATGGATTACATTATTTTAAATAAATTTATGTAAACACCAACATTCTGTAATTTCTTTTATCTGTGAAGCTTTGTAGTCTGTGGCATTTGTGCGTGTCTGTGGGTGTGTTGGATGTTGACTTTCCATTACTTTTGTTGTTTGTAAGTCCTTTTCAACTTTGTTACAAAGTAATGCCATTTTACTTTTTAATGTACACAGGCCTGCAAGATGAGGACCGATCTGACCAAGAAGATTTGGTGGACAGAAAAAATCTTCTATCAGACATTCTGGAGGTTAATGGATCAGGTGAGTAGACCTATTTGTATACTACTGACTGCTGTACAGGTCACAAGAATAAGCTGGACACTATGGGTGCAGGCCAAAATAATGGATTACATTATTTTAAATAAATTTATGTAAACACCAACATTCTGTAATTTCTTTTATCTGTGAAGCTTTGTAGTCTGTGGCATTTGTGCGTTTCTGTGGGTGTGTTGGATGTTGACTTTCCATTACTTTTGTTGTTTGTTAGTCCTTTTCAACTTTGCTACAAAGTAATGTCATTTTACTTTTTAATGTACACAGGCCTGCAAGATGAGGACCGATCTGACCAAGAAGATTTGGTGGACAGAAAAAATCTTCTATCAGGCATTCTGGAGATCAGGTGAGTAGACCTATTTGTATATTACTGACTGCTGTACAGGTCACAAGATTAAGCTAGACACTATGGGTGCACAAATAGCAATATTTTCAAATGTGCTGTTAGATTCCACAAGGTGTGTGATTGATGTATTGCACACAGTATGCTAGGGTAAAAAAAAGGGGCGATCCCCTTATATGGGTAGTCTATACTACTGGGTGTGAGACAATAGAGGCATGTCTCAAGAAAAGTTTGGAATATTTTTCTGCCCTAAGCTAAATGAAATCAAGTTTCAACATTTTATATTTTGACATTTTGTATCTTACAGTTTCAGAGACTCCAGTTCAGCTACAAGCGATACCTGAAGGCAGCACCGAGTATGCTGATGTGAAAGCATCAGGTACATATTTTGATTATGTGCAGTAATAAAAAATATTTGAATATTTTTTCCATGCTTTATTTAGCCTCCAAATTTAACTCAAAGCACCATGGTTGACCTTACCTTTAAGGTTGCTGACCGAGGACCATAGTCCATCTGGAGTCTTGCGTGCTTAGCACTAAGCTATCCATTCTGCCAGTACATGATACACTATACAGTCAGTACATCTGGACACGGGAAAGTTACTTTCAGGGGTGGGAATTGCTGAAGTGAAAAATAAAGCAAACTAATGGGGTCCGGGGACATGCCCCCCCGGAAAATTTTCAAAATCAAGAACAAAATCTGTGCAATCTGGCGTATTCTGATTGCAAAATGTAAGTAGTTTTGAAGTATGAAAAACATTCTTTTTTTGTCTTTTTTTCTTGTGCTTTTTGTTTGAATGACCAAAGAATATAATGCTGTGATGTAGTGCTGATAAACAATGTACAACTAACACTTAACAGACACGTTGCATAAAGAAAATAACATAAATTCAAAAAGGATTTTTGTATATAACTATACATGTACAGTGATTATGTGAGAGAGAGAGGAGAGACTGGAAGTGAATTTCGAGAGCTGACCTCCCACGTGCACTGTAGTTGATATCACACTCGCACAAACTGCAGTATGCTGTGCCTGGCTTCTTCAGCTTGTGAATAAATAGGCTGAGCCGATCATCATTGACTTCGTACTCCAACCAATCCCACCTCCATTTGTTTTTGACGCCAAAACCTTCTTGAAAAGTTTCACCACGCTGTACAATCATAGCCTTTAAAGACATGATGGCGGTGATTAAGTACAACGACCTCGACCTCTCACTTCCGGTGAGACTTCTGTTGCGCTGTGTCTAAACACCGCAATAGTGTTAAATTTTTTAATTTTTTTTTAAATTTTTTGGCGGAAGCATTGTTTTTGGCGGATGGGATTTTTTTTATGGCAGAAATCCGCCAAATGGCGGACAATTCCCACCCCTGTACTTTACATTTTTCGACAAGTCTGTATGACACTTGAAAACATTACTTGTAAACAGATTTTCTTGCTCAGACTCTTTTGATTGTTTACAGTGGCAGTGAAAGCCAATGATGAAAAGACTGGAACTAGTGACAACGGAATCAAGAAACGCACTGATATGTCCAACATTTCTCACATCAGTCTATTTGTGGCCTGTTTTGACTATTTAACGCTTGTGGGAATTCTGGATAACCGCCTAAATCTAGTCTGTGAGACAAAACACAAACACATTTCAAATCCAAATGCTGTGAAAATCCTACAATGTATCTCATCTAGCAAAATTCCGCAGCTTTGGAAAGTATGATGAAGATGTTTTTGTCTCACAGACCACATTTAGGCAGCTATCCAAAATTCCCACTAGCGTCAAATAGTCAAAACAGGCCACATTTGGCAATTAAATAAGGTCATATTGGGTCCAGACTTCCATGTTTTCTGTATACATGTACAATGTATTGAGCGTGTTTGGAAAATCACACTTAAAAACCGCTTGATGCTGAGAGAGATCCTCTGTTCAGGTACCTTGTGACAATATCACCAAAACCATGGGTCTTACTATTCTAAATCATGACTGACAAGATGAATTTAGCTGCCTACATATCCATCACTACATGGTTGACATTAATAGAGCACTAATGCCTATTTAAAATATTTGAAACAAGGACAAGAAAAAATTAGGAATGCTTTCAGTTCTATAAAATTGTGTATTATCTGTTTCAGGAATATGGACACCTCAAGAGCTTGACAATTTAAAGCAATATTTTGCAGAGGAGATCAAAGGGGGCGTCGGTGGGGAAGGAGAAACTACAACTTTGTGTGGATTCAGCGTTGATCTTTAGAACAAAGGAAGCCGTTAGATTCAAAATACAGGAAATTAAGAAAAAACATCTCTGTCAATAGCTGGTTTTCTTCTAGCACCAGGTTTAGTCTCTTGCTTCATGTAAAGTGTCTGTGGGCGTTAGAAAAAGAAGAATCGCATTGGCACACTTGACTTTTTAGGTACCTCCCTTTGTAGCTTTTTTAGGTTTGATACCCGATTTTAAAAAAAAAAGATAGGGCACATTCGACAAGTGTTGCGTTTTTTGTTTCAGTGAATATATGTGACATTTAATTCAGTAATAAGTGTGCATGTATCGTGAGGAATTTGTGATGCGTGGGTGGGGGATTTCGTAGACTAAATTGACAGTAGAATTATCCCAAGTAACAGTTTTCCTGCACATATGTTTCACTAGGAGTAGTGTTGTGATTGCCTGAATCAGTGAATATGCGTATGTATAGTACCCAGTACAAGTGTTAGTAATTACAGAGCTGCCAACCCCTACGGAACGTCCGTAGTTTATCCGTAAAATGTTCTTTAATTCCGCAACTACGCCATTTCAAGAAATACTACGGAAGAAAAATTTCAAAGCATACCTATTTTTTTACAAGTATCGAAACAAAGCCGCGAGAGACGTAGGCCTACTAGGCTTTCGTCAATATCATAGACTTTCGTATAGCGCTTTGCGTGTGCGCTATTTTTAGCTCAGCAGCCACTGCGCGGTAGACTGAGAGAGAGAGAGAGACCACAGCTGCTACAGAGATGCAAGAGGGCAACTGTTTCTGCCCTAGCAGAAGAAAAGCCCTAACATGTCTATGCCTGTGAACCTATAACTGACAATGTTTATATATATATATATTTTTTTTTTAATATATAAATAGCAGCTTTAACAATTTGGTTTTAAACCAATGCAGTATCCATGCCATTAGTACATGTAGTGAGCCATTGGGTTAGCTTTTCCGAACAAAATGTTAAAACTGTTTTTTTTTTCAGGAACATTTCTATCATTTTAAAAATAAATATTTGAAAGTTAATGCTTTTTGTGTTGGTGTTTGGTTTTTATTTAAGCTAATATCAACATTTTAAATAATGCTCATTTTATCATGTGAAAATTCTTGTTCGTACATTTGCTACTGAAATTGAGCTGAAACTACTGATATTTTTCTTTGTTTGCTACTGAAATTTTTTTTAGGGGTTGGCAGCTCTGTAATTATCTCGTTACGCTTGCTTGCTGTTGGGGTCATATTTATTTTATAACCACGTTCCTCACATTAAAATGAAGTTTGTATGCACTATGCGCTTCTCAGTTTTAATGTATGTTGTCCTTTTTGTGCCAAATTTGATTTTTATAGTAAAATGTTTTACAATGTTTTATGGTCAATGTATTACTGTAGAGTTTGTAACTAGTCAACCTTTTTTCCATTTTGGCTGTGCTGTGAATATGTAATAAAATTGTTGAATGCTTTGTCCTTTGTCTTTCAATTTTAATGTTGTGTATATATCGTTGCTCTTGTCTTGCCTATTTTTCTGTAATCCCAATCTGTTCATTACATATCATTCCTTCTAAAAGGAATGCAATAAGTCCACACCAGACACACAATATAATATAAACATGATAAAATGTTTGACCATTTGGCAGAATGCGTCCAAGATCCCCAAGCTGACCAAACAGACCCCAAACAAATGTTTTGGGAGAGTTTTTTTTTTTTTTTTTTTTTAAAGTATATGACTGGTCTAGCGAAGAAGATAGTAGATTGATAGAACAGAGTAGGAATGCGAAAGAACAAAGGAGAAAGACAGCGACATTGGGAATTTAAAGCACTAAATTTCCAGAAGATGGCGATGCTATTTATACAGAAATCCCTGGCACCCCCATAGGGGGAATTGCAGTGACAGTATACTGAACTGAAAGCACACATACACTGGCAGACCAAACTTTTCCACCACTTCTTGTTTTAGTGTACATGTCACAACAAAACTTCCAAGTCCGTAGAAATTAAAAATTCTAATAGAACTTCCAATTGGATGATCTAAAATGTAAGTTTTCTGCTAAACTATCATTATTAAATTAGTTTGAGTAAATGTTCAAGCAGAAAGTTCTGCTCGACAAAGCAGAGATGGAGCTTTTCCTTAAGTAGGGCTACGATATAAATATTTGTACGGAACGTGTTACCAAATCAATAAATGATGTTTGTCTGGTTTTTGTTTTACGACTTCATTTCAATAACCAGGTGGATCATTAATGCTCAGGTCCCAGCAATGACCTTTTCTTTCGTGTCTTGGTGGTATCTCGGGTCCAACTAAAGACAGACGGACACTGTTCAAGCTTATAGCAGACTAGGCTTTCCTGGTCGAGAAAACGATCCAAAAGTACCATCAGGGGTTACACTTTTTTTTTTTTAAATGAAAAGGGCTTCTTCGTCTATATTTTGGCATACGGACTGTAAAGGGTACGAGTGCGGCATCAAGAAGACCAGTGCTGGCGTGCATGAACGAACTTAAAAGCCGACTTAGACTTAACCCTTCACTGAAACATGATACTTAAGTCTAAGTCGGCTTTTAAGTTCGTTCATGCACGCCAGCCCTGGTCAAGTTAAGCCGTGCGCATACAGTGACTTTTAATAATATTTTAGATGCGCACTGCACTCCGGCTAAAACGGGTCACGTAGATTCAGTCACCTGCTCTGTCTTGGTATTATATTATCTCTATCTTAAGCAGACCACTGAGAGAAAGACAGTTGCGCCCTTAGTCAAAGCTATTGCTGGACGCATCCTGCCGGAGACAAGCAACCAACAACAGCTGCTGCATCCTCAACGTCCCAAACTCATGAGCTCCCCCTCCAAGTCCAGTCAAGTGTATAGGGATTAAAGGTGATACTTCTTTTGCCAAGCCCTCGACTAGACTACGCTATATGAAAGACTAGCTATAGGCAAAAGTAGTCCCGATGTTAGGCCTTTAAGCTGGAAGGTGGCGAAGACAATCTCCCTTCAAAGCCAATTCTTCAGTGCACCCACTTGAGCAGTTCGGCTCTATCCTCAAAGACAGATAAGTTGCCTAAAAACCGCTAGAGGGTAGTTTTTCCTTTGCGACAGTCGTGGAGTGGACGAGCCTCAGACACGACCATCAGCCAGCTCACCGACTCAGCGGCGGTAAATGGCAGAAACCAGCAAGACTGGTGCTACCGTGTTTCTAAACTTCATCTGAGGCGGGGTATCCATATCCAAGAGATCGATAGACCTTAGAAGATCGAGGCGGCAGTGAGCTCGTCTCAATGGAGAATAGGTTTGCTATCGAAAAGATTAAGAGGGTTTGTGGTACGAACCTAGCGCCCAGGATTTTCTGTCGGCCAGGGTCTTCTTCTTCTTAGTTCTTCTTCAGAGTCTGCTGCTGCCTGGATGTTCAGTCCGGTATGTATAGCCCGAATCCCACTGTCAGCCACTGCATCATATGAACTAAGTTCCACATCATTCGTTTATGCCTGGCGCATCAGGGTGTCAAGGGTTGAGCAGGTTTGCAGTATCACCTGGCATGGGGACTTGTGCTACACGGGCTTCATCAGGAACTGACAGACTCCATCGAGTATTCCAGTACTATGGTCTCACAAGGGCTTAAGTAGGCAGCTTCGGCGCTGTTTTATTTTATTTTTTTGTTAATTATGCGATGTGTCATAATTTTGTGTTTGTCTTTTCGTTGACTGACCTGTCAGTCATTTCTTGCTGGCCTTCCATCCGCTTTCTTTTAGCTTCCATATACTTATACAACGATAAAACGCATCATTCAAAATTCAGTGATAGCTCAAGTTAAGCCGTGCGCATACAGTGACTTTTAATAATATTTTAGATGCACACTGCACTCCGGCTCATATCTTTCATATACTTATACAACGTTAAAACGCGTCATTCAAAATTCAGTGATAGCTCAAAGCCGTTAAGCCAAGCTCCACGCCGGTGGCCGATCTTATAATCAGGTGCAGGATTCCAATCGTAAGTGCTTTTTTTCGATGCCGGTGCGGGATCAAGTTGTGCCCGTTTTTCCAAAGAATTAGCTCACATGTTGTGAAAAAAGAAAGAATGAACAGTTGTCCTTGCGCGAGTTAGTCTAGAGCAGTGCTAGTCTCGGGTTATAGGCGCGTCATTACAAGCCTCAATTGACGTCATTATAATCTGGGGTTAGCGCTAGTCAGAGGCAAAATTAGATATCCTTGACCCATACATACCGGCCCTAGCGTATTATTTAAGTCCGTGGTTTTATATCATAAAATACTGGTGTGTGCTTTAAAATTTATTTGAAGATACAATCATACTAGTGTATTCTTTAAAATTTATTTGAAGATACTGGTGTATGTTTAAAGTTATTTTAAGACACTTATGTAAGTGAGCGGCTCAGATCATGGGTACAGCTAGCAATGTTCAGATTACTCAGAGTACTTGTGGAATTACTGGTTAATTTTGGTGACCCCTTACAATGCAATTCATTTAAAATTCGAAATTCCTTAATTTGATCAAAGTAAAAGTTAGTGTTCTAGATTCATACATTGATATAATGTCTGTAGATTCTTATTGTAAGCTTGTTTCTAAAATAAAAATTGTGTTTAATCAGGGCATTTGTACACAATAACACCATGTTATGAACGGACGAACTTTTGTACAGTGGAAGCCCAACAAAGTAAGAAATTACTTTTTCTTTCATTCTTTCACCTTCTTCTTGCTTACTATCAGTACAACTTATGTTAATCTGATTAGTTTCATTAACTATATAAATATAATGAAGTAAGTACTAAACAGTGACATACTTGGGCTGGTGTCTTTGTTTTGCAGCTGACAGACTCCCACTCTTTCACAAAATCCTGTACAGCATCATCTCGGTGAAAAAACAAATTTCCATGTCTGGATTTTGTTCCACTGTCACCGCGCTGCTTGTGGACCAGGCCAAATTTGCCATCAAGGGCAATTACTGAACGGATGGGGTCCTGCACAAGTGAAAACAGAACAACTTTTTAATTTATTTAGTTAGTCATGTTTATAGGGTCCAGCGGACTCAAAGAGCCGAATCAGGACCACAATTCAGTTGAAAGAGGATTCACTCCCAATCTGTATAAAAGATCTGCTGAAAGCCCATGTGGGGTCCTATGGACCTGTCTTACAGCTAGTCCTTAATTATTTTAGAACAAATTAATTTACATAAAATTGTAGAAATAATAATAATAATAAGAGAGAGAGAGAGAGAGAGAGAGAGAGAGAGAGAGAGAGATTTAATATTTGTAAAATCTCGGATAATAGCGTGATAATTTTCCTGAGTCAGCTAGAAAATAAGATTACTTAATTTCGGGATTGACCCGTTTCTAGTCTTTGACCGACACTGTAACTGAGCAGGCTGCTAACCTCGCTTACCTCCCTTCAAGGGACAAGGGACATACTATGGCCTGCTGCGCAGCCTGTGCTTGGAGTATACTTTCTTTCGATCGTAGCTATGTGCAATGGGTGCGTCATCACCATCTCATCATCATCATGGTCGTCGTCATCATCGTCATCATCATCATCACCATCATCATGCTTGTGACTTAAAGTTACCGTGACAACGAAGATCCGTCCACAGTAAGTAGGCCATTCCTTGCGAGGGAAGAAAGGGAGAGAGAACACCAAGATGGGAAGACAAACACATCATCATCATCATCATCACCATTATCATTAACATCATCATGATCACCATCATCATGAAGACCACCATCATCATCATTATCCTCATTCTGTGAAAATGTGTACAATGGAAATTGCTTGAGGCCGAAAGTGGTGAGACACAAAACAGATCAGGTTTAATTTTAAATAATTCAGTAAAATTACATTACATTACATGGATATTGCTTTAGGCCCAGCAGACTCCTCCGAGCAAAATCAGGACCAAATAATTCAGTAAGTCAGTAGGTGGCAGGTATGGTTATTGCTTTAGGTCCAGCGGACTCTTCCAAGCCAAATCAGGACCAACAAATCAAGACCACAACTTCGCTGAAAGAGGACTCACCCCTGATCCGCATAAAAGATCTGCCGAAGCAACACTAGTGGTAACAAGGAACGCACTCCACCAGCCGGTCACTTTACAGTAAAGACATCCCACGCAGGGGACGCTTAGGCTATACTCCAATTTATCGAACCCCCGTTAACAAAAACAAAATAAAATACAATCAGTATAAAATAACAAAACACCTACATAGAAAATGCCTAAATTGCTAAATAATAACATCATTGGAAGCCCCAGTGACCATTTGGCAGAAAGCGTCCAATATTCCCAAGCTGATCCAACATGACATTACATTAGGCCTACATGATTGTTGCTTTAGGTCCAGCGGACTCTTCCGATCCAAATCAGGACCAGAGAAACGTAGAATACTTCGAATGGAGGTCCTGAATATTAGCTAAATAATAGTGAGAAATGCGCATACACGACAAGGCTTCTCTAATCTGCTGTCAATGCCCAGCTTCGCAACTGTAGGTACGTATTTATTAATTTATGATCAATGCTTATAGGATCCAGTGGGCTACGAATAGCCGAATCAGGACCACAGAAAACTAATTCTAAACTAAGTTAGACTTTTCGCAGCCGTGCAGCCTAATGACCAGGCCCAGCGACCTGAAGAGTTTCACCTTGGTGCAATGCATTATTCCATAGTAACTTTCATTAATTCCATTGTAACTTTAATGATGTCATTCATTAATTCCATTGTTTTAATTCCATAGTAACTTTAATGATAAGTATTATGTTTCTATTGGATATTTCATAGTAAAGTTGCGGTACTGATTGGCCACCATAAGTGGTGTTCACCCTCACGCCGCGTTGAGGCTCAGTATCCGACTTGTGAGGGAGGGAGGGAATGGTTGTGTGTGGAGTTTATCAGGGTCTTAGCAACACAAGGCTATGTTATGGTTGATACTTATTGTTTAATGGCCAAATCAAGGACCATGGATTTTATTTTAAATTTTGTTATTCTTTGTTTTCTTTGTTTTAAGTTCTTAATTTCTTAGAGTTCGGCATCGATGATCTCTCGAATTTTAAGGTCTTCCTCCTTTGCTGACTTTCTATTTCATTTGATCTGATTTCTTACTTATGTGAAGTGTTAACTGGACCACAGCAAATTAGTTATTCATTAAAATTGTCAAGGATCAGAGTTGTGTACCTTGACTCATCAGCGAAGAATTTTATATCAGTTTTGCTGATGCGACGGTGCGCGAGCATGACTGTTTTGGTGGTGGATCTGTCATGATGTGGGGTGGCTTCGCATTAAACTTCAAAACACCCCTGCTCCAAATTCATGGCAACTTAAACGGTATTGGCTACAGGGATGATGTCCTACAACCTAGGGTTCTCCCAGCTCTGCGGGCCATTGGGGAAGGTGCCATACTACAGGACGATAATGCCAGACCCCACCAAGTGCGCATCGTCAATGACTTCCTGTAGCAACAGCACGTCATAAGGATGGATTGGCCGGCTCGATCACTCGATTTGAACCCTATAGAACATCTGTGGGATGTCTTGGGTCGACAGACACGGGCAAACCTCCCTCCAGAAGCTAACCTCGAAGTTCTGGCCCAAGTTCTCCAGCAAGAGTGGTTGGCCATCCCAGGAAACATCCTCCATAACCTGATTAGGTCCATGAGACAACGATGCCAAGACTAATAAATTGAATTCGTGTTTCTGATTTAAAGAGAGACCCATATGTCCAAGTGGACCTTGTATTATTTTGAGTAGTATATTTTAAAATTGTTTTATATGACTACAAACAGAGTCCACTGTGCATGAAAACAGAAGAACGTATGAAACTACTCTGGCCAGAGCCCTCATGCCAGGAACTTGGAATTGTTTGAACAATTGCAGCAAGATTTGGAGTATCAAAGTAAGTATAGTTATTTGTCAGCATTTGAAGCTGTATTACACCCAAGTCACAGCATTTGAAGCTATTGGACACCCAAGACACAGCATTTGAAGTTATCAGACACCCAAGACACAGCATTTGAAGCTATCAGACACCCAAGTCACAGCATTTGAAGCTATCAGACACCCAAGTCACAGCATTTGAAGCTATCAGACACCTATGTCACAGCATTTGAAGCTATCAGACACCCAAGACACAGCATTTGAAGCTATCAGACACCCAAGTCACAGCATTTGAAGCTATTGGACACCCAAGTCACAGCATTTGAAGCCATTGCACACCTATGTCACAGCATTTGAAGCTATCAGACACCTATGTCACAGCATTTAAAGCTATCAGACACCTATGTCACAGCATTTGAAGCTATCTGACACCTATGTCACAGCATTTGAAGCCATTGCACACCTATGTCACAGCATTTGAAGCCATCAGACACCTATGTCACAGCATTTGAAGCTATCTGACACCTATGTCACAGCATTTGAAGCCATTGCACACCTATGTCACAGCATTTGAAGTTATCAGACACCTATGTCACAGCATTTGAAGCTATCAGACACCTATGCATTTTGTTATGAAATTTTTCAGCAGGGATAATAAGTTTTATTTTATAGCCCCAAGAAGACCTACCAAACTGGAGGAATTAAGTCCTAGTTGAGGATAAGTCACATTTGGGGATCTATTTATTTTTATTTTTTTGGGAGAGTAGCTTAGTCATAAATTTTAGGGTCTTATTTTAAGGTCTTGAGAATGGATTTTAGGGGGTTGGGAGGGTGGTGGTGGTGGTGCGGGCTCTTATATAGGAAGTTAAAACAGCGCAAGCACACAAATACAGTGTTTGTGTGTGTGTGTGTGGGGGGGGAGAGTAATGATTAATGTTCCAATGTATAAAATCGATATGTTTTTTTTCAGGCTGCTTGATGCCATTGACTGGTTCTTAGCAGGCCAGATTCTCAGCCATGGCCTGGTGCTCACGGGCTACTGGCCTTGGAAGTTATCCATGGCCTGTACTGTGCATGGCTATTACAGGATCCTGCAGCACTGAGTTGTGCAGGTCCTCCTTCCAGAGCTATATCTCTGAACAAGACCTGTACAAAATGAGACAACTCTGTACAGGACAGTTTGACGCTGTGTCAGTAGAAGGGCGCTAAGCTTTGATGCAGCGGTTAGAGGACAAAACTACTATAACTGAGGCCAACGCCAAGAACGTGTTTGAGCAATTAGGCAGGTACCACATGTTCATAAAACCATGTGCAGGAATTCTTAAACTGGCAGCTGGCATAAGGAGCTACCCAGTTCTGTATGACCCCACGGGCTCGGCTGTTCTTAGCAGGACAGATTCTCAGCCATAGCCTGGTGCTCACGGGCCTTAGAAGTTATCCATGGCCTGTATTGTGCATTGTATTGTATGTGTGTGTTGATTGTGCAGCAGTAATTAGCAGAATTTTTTTTAAATGAATGTTATTATATAATTGCATTAGCTAAGTAAGCTTTATAGCTATTAATAAAACTTATAATTGCTTTTTTATAGAGAGGAGGGCAAGTGCGACCCCTACCTGGGATTCGTCAATCGTCAAAAGTTGGGTTGCCGAATATCAAGGCCTATCTGACTCTGCCAAGGCAGAGTATGAAACACAGGCCAAGGCTTTAAAAAGAGAGGCGCAGACAAACCCTCAAATACACATGAAGGGTTTGATGAACAAAGTAAGATAACCATTTTAGAGATTAAAAAAAAATTATTATCATAGTCTCTATAAAGTAAGGCGAGTAGCAACCAAAGAAAAATAGTCAGACTACTAAATTAACAAATGGATAAGTGCTTATAAGTCTTTGCCTCTATCGCTATTTATCACAAAATTTACACAAATAAAGTTTTGGTGAATACAGGTTTAAGAGGAACTTGCAAATTTATTCTAAATATTTTGAGTTTCCTAATAATCGTACACCACATCCATTTCATTTTCTGACCATGCCCGCAACTTAGGTTTCATTCCGTCTTCTGACATGTCACTTGACCAACACATGCCACTCTGCCTATTTCGAAATTCACCTCATTAGCTCCATCCGACAATATCTTACAACCGAAACAACCAACACTCTTGTCTGTGCATTTGTTCTATCTAAACTTGACTACTGCAACTCTCTCCTCTCTGGCTCCCCTCTCTACCTTCTTGAAAAACTTCAGAAAGTCCAAAACTCTGCCGCCCGCCTTGTTCTTAAAGCTAAAAAACGAGACCATGCCACCCCTTTTCTCCGATCTCTTCATTGGCTCCCTGTTCGAGCTCGCATCTTGTACAAGCTCTCAACTATTGTTTTCAAATTCTTCACTGGTTCTGCCCCTTCATACTTTACTGACCTTCTCTCTGTCTACTCTCCTGCAAGACAACTCCGCTCTTCTTCTGATACAAGACTGCTTATTGTGTGTGTGGGAGAGGGTAAGGGGGGGAAAGTAATGATTAATATTCCAATGTATAAAATCGATGTTTTTCTTTCAGGCTGCTTGATGGCATTGACTGGTTCTTAGCAGGCCAGATTCTCAGCCATGGCCTGGTGCTCACGGGCTACTGGCTTTGGAAGTTATCCATGGCCTGTATTGTGCAGGCTATAACAGGATCCTGCAGCACCGAGTTGTGCAGGTCCTCCATCCAGAGCTATATCTCTGAACAAGACCTGTACAAAATAAGACAACTCTGTACCGGACAGTTTGACGCTGTGTCAGTTGAATGGCGCTATGCTTTGATGCAGCGGTTAGAGGACAAAACTACTGTAACTGAGGCCAACGCCAAGAACGTGTTTGATCAATTACCACATGTTCATAAAACCATGTGCAGGAATTCTTAAACTGGCAGCTGGCATAAGGAGCTACCCAGTTCTGTATGCCCCCACGGGCTCGGCTGTTCTTAGCAGGACAGATTCTCAGCCATAGCCTGGTGCTCACGGGCCTTGGACGTTATCCATGGCCTGTATTGTGCAGGCTATAACAGGATCCTGCAGCACTGAGTTGTGCAGGTCCTCCTTTACAGAGCTATATCTCTGAACAAGACCTGTACAAAATGAGACAACTCTGTACCGGACAGTTTGACGCTGTGTCAGTAGAAGGGCGCTAAGCTTTGATGCAGCGGTTAGAGGACAAAACTACTATAACTGAGGCCAACGCCAAGAACGTGTTTGAGCAATTAGGCAGGTACCACATGTTCATAAAACCATGTGCAGGAATTCTTAAACTGGCAGCTGGCATAAGGAGCTACCCAGTTCTGCATGACCCCACGGTGCGTGCCGGGGGTGGACCCCAGCCTCTCTCTGGCTGGGTGACAAAGTTGACTACCCCTTTTTCTTCTCTTTTGTCTTGTTTCTGTCTTATTGGTCCTCCAAGGGAGTCATCCGATGATATGTCAGGACTTGATCGACTTGAGCAAACAACGTGAGCATTTTTTCTAGAGTATCCATGTCCAAGGGGGGTTCTCCAGCTCCACCGGATACACTGGAGAACGTGCCGACGGGCACGTCCAAAACCGTCACTCTCAACACGCAGACGGCCGTGTCTTAAGCCGTCACACCCATGCCGCGAAGGAGGCTATGCCTCAGGCCGCAGCACCATCAACGACAGGTTTTAGCGACCAGGTAGTCACAGAGGCGGCAAAGATTTTAGTGGCTCAAAAATATTTTTATCTGTTCATTTACTGATTGAGTAAGACACTGGTACAAGTGATAGTGTTACTGCAGATGATCCCTGTGAGGAAGCATGTAAACATCTCATAGAAACACTGTCCCTTTAATGTACTACATATAATTTCAAGTGGGCTGTTAAGCAACCACAAAAACAAAACAAAAACAAAATTAAATTTGCAATGTCGTGATGACTGCATAGAGATGTGATTTTGTGTCTGTCAAAATTTTCGTGATATGGAATGTGTGTGTAATTGTGCAGCAGTAATTAGCAGAATTTGTTGTTGTTGTTGTTGTTGTTGTTTTTATGAATGGTATTATATAATTGCATTAGCTAAGTAAGCTTTATAGCTATTAGTAAAACTTATAATTGCATTTTTTATAGAGAGGAGGGCAAGTGCGACCCCTACCTGGGATTCATCAATCGTCAAAAGTTGGGTTGACGAATATCAAGGCCTATCTGACTCTGCCAAGGCAGAGTATGAAACAAAGGCCAAAGCTTTAAAAAGAGAGGCGCAGACAAACCCTCAAATACACATGAAGGGTTTGATGAACAAAGTAAGATCACCATTTTAGAGATTTAAAAAATTATTATCATTTATGATAGTCTCTATAAAGTAAGGTGAGTAGCAACCAAAGAAAAAATAATATACTGCCAAATTTGTAATAGTAAAAAGTAACAGTTTATTCATCAGTTAGACTACTAAATTAACAAATGGATAAGTGCTTATAAGTCTTTGCCTCTATAGCTATTTATCACAAAATTTACAGCTATTAGTAAAACTTATAATTGCATTTTTTATAGAGAGGAGGGCAAGTGCGACCCCTACTCTGCTAGAAGGCTGCGGCTCATGGGTCAAACTTGAACAAAACCGTAGTGCGGGATTGTCTGGGTGTATATCCCCCCCTGTAGCCCTGGTGCGCTCCCTTGCTGGATTTCTGTTTGAACGCATCCCCTTGTTGGACTCTGTAGTGGGTGGGGAGCAGGGGGGGATGAATCAACAAATTAATAACATGGCATCAACCAAAAAAAAAACCGACTGCATGATGACGGACCGGACACGGACAGTGACATGGATACGAGACAAAAAACTTGTGCATCTGGGGTGGATGGGGCCTGGCCTCGTTTTTTGGTTGTGGAGGGGGGCGGATCCGGCTAGGCCATTGAGCAAGCTGTCCCTGTTCGCCATCCATAAAGGTTTCCAAACCGTTTGCACAATCGGTTTCAAAGATGTTAAAAAACTTAGATCTGGGGCCTACCAGTGCTCAACCAAAAGAGCATCGGATTGTCTGCTAAAGAGGAATTTGGCAGTCTTTGTTGATAGACCAATAAAGGTTTCTGTGCATGGACGGTTGAATTCCTCCAAGGGAGTCATCCGATGATATGTCAGGAATTGATCGACATGGATACTCTAGAAAAAATGCTCACGTTGTTTGCTCAAAAGGGGGGTTCTCCAGCTCCAACGGATACACTGGAGAACGTGCCAACGGGCACGTCCAAAACCGTCATTCTCAACACGCAGACGGCCGTGTCTTAAGCCGTCACACCTGCCGCGAAGGAGGCTATGCCTCAGGCCGCAGCATCATCAACGACAGGTTTTAGCGACCAGGTAGTCGCAGAGGCGGCAAAGATTTTAGTGTCTCAAAAATATTTTTATCTGTTCATTGTCTGAAAAATACTATATGAACACTTAAAACCTGCTCATCTCATGCCAAATGGCAAGTCATATTAATTAAGAGCATTATTAAATAATCACTAATATTAACCTTGGAAAAGCTGCATAGAAAAAGAGATATTTATAACAGTATAGCTTGCGATTATCTTCAGTTTTTAAATGTTAATGTTTTCAGGTTTTGGGACTATAGAGTTGCGGGAGCTCTTTCACGAAGAAAACAGAAGGAAGTATTTCAGTCCTTGAAACAAGCTTTAGCTAGAGGCACTGCCCATGGAACTTCTTTGATTCTGGTGGATTTGCCTTTGCCCAAACCAATCATCTCCTGACCATAGAGAGTGGCATGTCAAAGGCAGTCCATCCAGAAATCAAGAAGTTGTATGAATTTGTGGAGATGGGGGTGGCAAATGTTCCTCTCATGAGAAACATGCTTGAAGAATATGCCAAGCAGCTCACTCAGCAGATCGTGGTTCATCCTCATCCATCTGATGTTTCTTTTTTCCCTTCACGAAAGATGGTGCAGAACCAAATTATACCGGCTGTTGCAAAGGGGAAATATTCCTGCACTGACCAGCAACATCTGCAGCGGTTGGTTGAAAAGTGGCAAGAAAACGACCCTACGTGCAGCATCTATTATCGTACTTGTTTGGCAAAGAAGAACCCTGTGTCTGTGACTACATCTGCAAAAGTATTCCCTGAGAATACAAGCAATGAAGTCCACTCACAAATTAGACCAGTGCATTTAAGTAAGTGCTTGGTTATATGGATTCAAAAATTTTTAGGCTGCTGCAAATAACTCTTTGAATAAAGTATACAAAATATATTGTTACTGAAAAATCCAAATTAATATGCCATGATAATAATGTGTATTTTTATTTTGCAAGTTGTAAAGACATATAAAAACTCTACATGCTCAAACAAATCACAACCATAAAACTTTTAAACCGTCATCAACGGACTGGCGTTGGGGAGAGAGATAATGTGTGAGTGAGAAATTTTTCACAATAGCCTCCATCACATCACTTCATCTTTCTCTCCAAACCACAACATCCAACACCACCACAGTATGAGTTAATGTTAGGCATTGTGGTAAGACAAACTTCAGGATGAGATCGAAACCAGATGTTCAGCGCTACCTGGAGCAAGTTAGAAAAACAGAATGCTTGGTCAACCCGCCAATGTACCTCAGCTTCTCTCCCAGCCTTTCCGCTTTGGACAGCACGATGACCTGCTCACAGTGGTGAAGAAACGGAAACTCCGATGGTATGGCCACATCACCAGATCATCAGGCCTTGCAAAGACCATTCTGCAAGGCACAGTGCAAGGAGGTAGAAGAAGAGGGAGACCAAAAAAGAGGTGGGAGGACAACATTCGAGAATGGACTGGTGCGTCATCGTAGTATGTTAGGGATATTCAATCCCTATTTTAGAAATAGGCCTTTCCCGGACCAGATGTCGATTAGCAGACGTCATACCTGCAGGGTAGAAAAAGAAAGTAAAAGAAGAAGAAAAGAAAAGTAGAAGAAACACTTTTAGTAGAGATTCACTATAGTGGAAGTTTTGTGGGAAATGTATGTAGAAGAGGAAAGGCTTTCAACTCAAATAGAAAACATTCTCATAAACAGATCTTTTGACCCAACAGAGTCCAGTGCATCCGGATGACGTGCGTGCAGGAGAGCTGTACGAATACTTTAGAAATTGTGATTATAATTTAATTCCTATGAGATGATTCCAACCGCAAGGGTGTCGACTTGCATAGGATATCTAGATAAACTTCACAATAGAATAGGAAATAGGAATTGAAATGTGCCAGTGAATGAATGTTTAAGTACAGAAATGACAAGAGCATTTTTCATGGAAGTCAACGTTATATTGGTTCCAAGTTAATGTGATCCACACAGGAATATGGATGCGAGTGACAACAACTGTTCAGTTGTATCTTCCACTTTGGCACTCACCCATGATGCGTTTGTTGATTTCGTTGTTACAGAAAGCAGTGGGCCATAACAATTGGACATGAAGACAGTGTGGGTGAAGAATTGTATCAGGGGTGTGTGTAGAAATCAGTCTTTCAGACCTCTGAGCTTTTCAGTTACACTAAGATTAGTACACACGTCGAGTGAGGATTATGATCTCATTTTATTCTCCACCAATCAACTAAGAAGTAAATGCATTCAAACAGTGAACACATAATAATCATCCTGGTGTATGTCCATGTCTTTTGAGTGTTATTAATTAAAGTGTGAGATAGTAGAGGATTATGATCTCATTTTATTCTCCATCAATCAACTAAGAAGTAAATGCATTCAAATAGTGAACAAATAACACTCAAAAGACATGGACATACACAAGGATGATTATTATTAATTAAAGTGTGAGATAGTACATACACTGCTACTTTAGCAATTGTGATAATTTCTATGAGATGATTCTGACCTCAAGGGTGTCGACTTGCATGGGATATATAGAGAAACTTCACAAAGCTTGTTTAAGGGGTGTGAGGCAGAGTTGTGGGTAGGGAAACCCGTGTTAGATATGGATAAGAAAATAACAATAATTTAAATTATTGATAGATGTGATAATGTTGGAAAACAGTAGTAAACGATGCAGTCAATTAGGATACTGGTGGTACAGCCACGTAATGTAATTTCAGCCTCACAAGAATCATTAGACTTAGCACATACTACTTTCTCACCAGTGCAAACTCATGCCCACAGGCAGAAGAGAGAGGCAGGGTTGATAGATAGGTTAGAAAAGGATTCAAGGAGATGTTTTAGGCCTAGACTTTCAGGAATATGTAGTAGAAGTACAGACTTCAAGGGAAGAGATAGATCAAGCTATGAAGTTGATAAAAGAAGACAGATGGAATTTGCAGGCAGCTCAACATCAAATAGAACAGGATAGAATCTTTTTTTTTTTAAAGAGAAGTTAATAGAACTGTATTAGCGGAAGAATAAAAAATATAATTATAAGATGGTAACATTTGGTAGTCCATAAAAGACCAGAAGTAAGGGCTACTACAGTACTACTGTACTAGCAGGGCCTAGCATATCTATAGCATAGCAAATCAAACATAGCATTGCCGTTGCTGGATTACCGCATTATATACTAATCCATTTATTATTATTATTATTATTATTATTATTATTATTATTATTATTATTATTATTATTATTATTATCATGTCAAATCTAGATAATGGCCAATGGCCTTTTGCTTAGACTCAATGATTTGGCATCAGTGCATACTAATTACTTTAATAAAATTCAGAACTTGCCAATTTTTCTGTAATTCCCGGAGGATAATGTAATTTTGGTTTATGTAAGTCCCTCCAAATTTTCACATTACCCATAGACGTTTCAAAAAAGCGCAATGACTAACAGTAACAAATGAAAACAAATCAAATGTTTATTGACAGTTTTAATATAGTTGTTAACTTTTTAACAATATTTTAATTCAAAACATTAATTGGGAACGCAGTCACTGCAGAACAAAACAAAGCAAAACAAATTAGATGGTTGTGGTGATGGAAATCTGGAGGATGGGGGGCAAGGGGGACATTTACTTTCAGTTCACAGTAAAATGCCAACTCACAGAAAAGCGAAGATTGCAAAACTATATATTTTTTAGGTGCGATTTGTGAATTACCCGTGGAAAATGTAGGGCTCTGTCTTGATGAATGTGAATTACCCAATCAAATTTTACATTTCCCTATGGACGGGAAATGGGATTTCCCAAGCCTAGGAATTAAATGGATTAATAATAATGGTTCTAAGCCTTGTATCTATTGTAATAAGGCTTTTTTCCACTGTATAACATGTGCTTATTGAGAGGAACTCCACAGATTTTTGTGAATATATTTGTTGATAGTTTATCATTACTATCGTATGTCGACCATAATTGCTAATATGACAACAAATTTAAAGTAGTGCTGTTAAACAATTAATTTGTTTAAATCCTGATTCATTGAGAGATTATTATTTTTATCAGGATTAATTGCACTTTCCTTGATTAACACCATTTGCAAAACGAAATAGGCTACCAATTAAATTGACTGAGTGAAAATGCCTTGTTTTCAGAACAGTTGTTCAGAATTTTTAGTGAGAAATAATTAAAAGGACATAAATTCATGACTACACGAGTGATAAACATAAAACTAATACTACACGTACACTTATTTATTTATGAAAAAAAAATGCAAGCCTGTACGGTCTTATTAGGGTCCGTAGGCTTATTTGTTTTTCCGAATTTCATGCAGCCTATATGCTTATTTAATCCCAGTACGCTGTTTTTTTTTCTCCCCACACTCTTCAACCCCTTTGTTCATAATCATAATTAAAGTTTCAATGACAAATTAAAATTTTGAAACTGTCTAGAACTATAGTTTGTCAAATTACAAACATGTTGTCCTCTAACGTTTTCAGAGCAGTTCCCTTGACCCGAAGGACTGTATGTCTCTGAGAGTGACTGTTTTTAACGTGTTTTGTCACGAGAAGGGAAAAGGCTTTTTTTTTTAAAATGTGTTTAAATCAAATTTTTACCAGGCGGTCTAGTGGCTAAGAGTAATACTGCAGGCTCTCACGTTGGAGTCCCGGCTTCAAATCCCACAAGGGCAATTCACATAGAGTATTCCGGTACAGCCCCTACTTGGGTATATATGCTGATCTACTGTCTGTCTACTCTCCTTCCCGCACTTTAAGATCTGCTGCCACTCGAACACTCAAGGTTCCTGTCACCCGCACTAAGACATTCAGCCAACGTGCATTCGCTTACTCTGCACCCAAGCATTGGAATTCCCTTTCCTACCATATCCGCAACATACAAGTGAATCAACACAGGCATTCAAAAAAGGCCCTAAAAATCCACCTATTCAAACTGCATTAGTCAGACTGATTTGTATGGCGCTGCCATTCTCCCCTCTTTTGTTTCTGTCTGATCCGTAAGTGTGTACACGGCTGTAATATTTATACTGTTTTCCTTTTCCCTGGTCTAACCGGGTAGGTAAATAGCTGTAAATAGGTTTTTGCTATTCTATTTTTGTCTTTTTTGTCAATTTTGTACATAGTTGTAAATAGTTTTTACTGTTCTGTCTTTTGTTATATCGTAGCAAAAGCCTTGTTTGGTTGGCCCAGAGTCAGTATACTGTGATTGAGTAAGACACTGGTACAAGTGATAAGTGTTACTGCAGATGATACCTGTGTGGAAGCATGTAAACATCTCATAGAAACACTGTCCCTTTAATGTACTACATATAATTTCAAGTGGGCTGTTAAGCAACCACAAAAACAAAACAAAAACAAAATCAAATTTGCAATGTCGTGATGACTGCATAGAGATGTGATTTTGTGTCTGTCAAAATTTTCGTGATATGGAATGTGTGTGTAATTGTGCAGCAGTAATTAGCAGAATTTGTTGTTGTTGTTGTTGTTGTTGTTGTTTTTATGAATGGTATTATATAATTGCATTAGCTAAGTAAGCTTTATAGCTATTAGTAAAACTTATAATTGCATTTTTTATAGAGAGGAGGGCAAGTGCGACCCCTACCTGGGATTCATCAATCGTCAAAAGTTGGGTTGCCGAATATCAAGGCCTATCTGACTCTGCCAAGGCAGAGTATGAAACAAAGGCCAAAGCTTTAAAAAGAGAGGCGCAGACAAACCCTCAAATACACATGAAGGGTTTGATGAACAAAGTAAGATCACCATTTTAGAGATTTAAAAAATTATTATCATTTATGATAGTCTCTATAAAGTAAGGTGAGTAGCAACCAAAGAAAAAATAATATACTGCCAAATTTGTAATAGTAAAAAGTAACAGTTTATTCATCAGTTAGACTACTAAATTAACAAATGGATAAGTGCTTATAAGTCTTTGCCTCTATAGCTATTTATCACAAAATTTACAGCTATTAGTAAAACTTATAATTGCATTTTTTATAGAGAGGAGGGCAAGTGCGACCCCTACTCTGCTAGAAGGCTGCGGCTCATGGGTCAAACTTGAACAAAACCGTAGTGCGGGATTGTCTGGGTGTATATCCCCCCTGTAGCCCTGGTGCGCTCCCTTGCTGGATTTCTGTTTGAACGCATCCCCTTGTTGGACTCTGTAGTGGGTGGGGAGCAGGGGGGATGAATCAACAAATTAATAACATGGCATCAACCAAAAAAAAAAAACGACTGCATGATGACGGACCGGACACGGACAGTGACATGGATACGAGACAAAAAACTTGTGCATCTGGGGTGGATGGGGCCTGGCCTCGTTTTTTGGTTGTGGAGGGGGGCGGATCCGGCTAGGCCATTGAGCAAGCTGTCCCTGTTCGCCATCCATAAAGGTTTCCAATCCGTTTGCACAATCGGTTTCAAAGATGTTAAAAAACTTAGATCTGGGGCCTACCAGTGCTCAACCAAAAGAGCATCGGATTGTCTGCTAAAGAGGAATTTGGCAGTCTTTGTTGATAGACCAATAAAGGTTTCTGTGCATGGACGGTTGAATTCCTCCAAGGGAGTCATCCGATGATATGTCAGGAATTGATCGACATGGATACTCTAGAAAAAATGCTCACGTTGTTTGCTCAAAAGGGGGGTTCTCCAGCTCCAACGGATACACTGGAGAACGTGCCAACGGGCACGTCCAAAACCGTCATTCTCAACACGCAGACGGCCGTGTCTTAAGCCGTCACACCTGCCGCGAAGGAGGCTATGCCTCAGGCCGCAGCATCATCAACGACAGGTTTTAGCGACCAGGTAGTCGCAGAGGCGGCAAAGATTTTAGTGTCTCAAAAATATTTTTATCTGTTCATTGTCTGAAAAATACTATATGAACACTTAAAACCTGCTCATCTCATGCCAAATGGCAAGTCATATTAATTAAGAGCATTATTAAATAATCACTAATATTAACCTTGGAAAAGCTGCATAGAAAAAGAGATATTTATAACAGTATAGCATGCGATTATCTTCAGTTTTTAAATGTTAATGTTTTCAGGTTTTGGGACTATAGAGTTGCGGGAGCTCTTTCACGAAGAAAACAGAAGGAAGTATTTCAGTCCTTGAAACAAGCTTTGGCTAGAGGCACTGCCCATGGAACTTCTTTGATTCTGGTGGATTTGCCTTTGCCTCTTGCCCACACCAATCATCTCCTGACCATAGAGAGTGGCATGTCAAAGGCAATCCATCCAGAAATCAAGAAGTTGTACGAATATGTGGAGACGGGGATGGCAAATGTTCCTCTCATGAGAAACATGCTTGAAGAATATGCCAAGCAGCTCACTCAGCAGATCGTGGTTCAGCCTCATCCATCTGATGTTTCTTTTTTCCCTTCACGAAAGATGGTGCAGAACCAAATTCTTTCGGCTGTTGCAAAGGGGAAATATTCCTGCACTGACCAGCAACATCTGCAACGGTTGGTTGAAAAGTGGCAAGAAAACGACCCTACGTGCAGCATCTATTATCGTACTTGTTTGGCAAAGAAGAACCCCGTGTCTGTGACTACATCTGCAAAAGTATTCCCTGAGGATACAAGCAATGAAGTCCACTCACAAATTGGACCAGTGCATTTAAGTAAGTGCTTGGTTATATGTATTCAACATTTTTTAGACTGCTGCAAATAACTCTTTGAATAAAGTATACGGAATATTCCCCACACCACAGGAAGTGGGGGTAGAAAAAAAAGATAAGCTTTGTAGGCATAGTTTTATAGTCGTAGGCCTACGATTCAACTCTCAGCTCGTTGCATTTTTAGCATACAATTCTTCAGGGTGTGACAAAAAAGTAAGTGTAAATGACTTTTCAAGCTTGCAATACTACATTATATTTTGTTTCATATATATATGCATAGTGAATATTTTTAGTTTTGCTGTACTAATAATTATACCACAAGTGTGCAACTCGAGTTCGAGCTAAAAATAGATATCATGCTTTGCAGAGACATTTACTGTGCTACACTGTGCTTCGTTCCGCTTGGTAGGGTCGGTTTTATACCCCAGGTAATGTACACAGGTACGTGCTTACATTGTACGCAGCGAATCAGAGCCTCAACCGGTAGGTGCACGTTGTGAACTTGACCTTGCAGGATCAAGGGGCTGTTTTTTTTAAAAAAATCTTTGAACACTAACGACAAAAATGATGAAGGCCAGCTTTAACATACAGAGCATGGTTGAGTGCATCTAGTAGCTGGTTTAGATGCGGTGTTGTTGCCAGTATAAAAAGGCAATAGGGTTTACAAAAATCAATAGGTCCATGCTCTGGCTTAGAAAAAATAATGGTTAAAAAATTTACCGCTCTGATCCGTGCAATGCCAAATAACCTACTTATAGTAAGGAGTCATACAGACTGTTATATTTTCATGCACAAAAACTAAATGAAACATTGTGTGTGTGTGTCAGTGCATCTGGAATGAGAGTCTAAGTCAAATACATTTATTGCAAGATAGTAACATCTATTAAAAGCTCAACAGTACAGTACTATCATTTTCATCTCTTAATAGGAGTAAACTTATGACTCCGACTCCACTTTCAAGCAGCAAATCGTGGACTCACTAATAAATTCATCTGCCCCAAACTTACATGAGAACATGGTCTCACCCTCAGAACCTCATCCATCTTAAAGTACAAATTTTCATGTTTGGACTGTAAAGGAGGAGGATCTGATAGTAGCCCTGCACCACGAAAGAAAAAAAAAGAGAATGGAAGTGATTGACTGTAAAACAGGAACTGAACGAAAAGATTTTAGGCATCAAACCTGTATTTCATGACATCACCAGCAAGGGTATTTCATGTCTTACCACTACCAAGGGTATTTAATGACAGCACCAGCAAGGATATTTCACAAACTCTCATCAGCAAGGATATTTAATGACACTGATTTTATCACCATTGTGTTTATTTGGTGATGTAACACCAACAAGGGTATTTAGTAACTTATTATCAGTCAAAAGATGACTTATCACGTCCTGTATTTTTATTTTTTCGCTGTGGAGAGCGGGGCCCTAATAAAAGCAAATATTTCGGGGGTCAGGTCACCTATATGCTCAAGTGTCTGGGGACATTAATTTATTCAACCCATATTTTGGAGCAGAACACACAGCACAGGGCAAAACGCAGCACAGAAGAGCTGTTATCTCCTTGAGCACTGCCTTTGCTCTCTTAGTATGATGTACTTCAATCAAACTTTTAAACCGTCATCAACGGACTGGCGTTGGGGAGAGAGATAATGTTGTGAGTGAGAAATTTTTCACAATAGCCTCCATCACATCACTTCATCTTTCTCTCCAAACCACAACATCCAACACCACCACAGTATGAGTTAATGTTAGGCATTGTGGTAAGACAAACTTCAGGATGAGGTCAAAACCAGATGTTCAGCGCTACCTGGAGCAAGTTAGAAAAACAGAATGCTTGGTTAACCCGCCAATGTACCTCAGCTTCTCTCCCAGCCTTTCCGCTTTGGACAGCACGATGACCTGCTCACAGTGGTGAAGAAACGGAAACTCCGATGGTATGGCCACATCACCAGGCCTTGCAAAGACCATTCTGCAAGGCACAGTGCAAGGAGGTAGAAGAAGAGGGAGATCAAAAAAGAGGTGGGAGGACAACATTCGAGAATGGACTGGTGCGTCATCGTAGTATGTTAGGGATATTCAATCCCTATTTTAGAAATAGGCCTTTCCCGGACCAGATGTCGATTAGCAGACGTCATACCTGCAGGGTAGAAAAAGAAAGTAAAAGAAGAAGAAAAGAAAAGTAGAAGAAACACTTTTAGTAGAGATTCACTATAATGGAAGTTTTGTGGGAAATGTATGTAGAAGAGGAAAGGCTTTCAACTCAAATAGAAAACATTCTCATAAACAGATCTTTTGACCCAACAGAGTCCAGTGCATCCGGATGACGTGCGTGCAGGAGAGCTGTACCACTACTGTAGAAATTGTGATTATAATTTTCTATGAGATGATTCCAACCGCAAGGGTGTCGACTTGCATAGGATATCTAGATAAACTTCACAATAGAATAGGAAATAGGAATTGAAATGTGCCAGTGAATGAATGTTTAAGTACAGAAATGACAAGAGCATTTTTCATGGAAGTCAACGTTCTATTGGTTCCAAGTTGATGTGATCCACACAGGAATATGGATGTGAGTGACAACAACTGTTCAGTTGTATCTTCCGCTCTGGCACTCACCCATGATGCGTTTGTTGATTTCGTTGTTACAGAAAGCAGTGGGCCATAGCAATTGGACATGAAGACAGTGTGGGTGAAGAATTGTATCAGGGGTGTGTGTACAAATCAGTCTTTCAGACCTCTGAGGTTTTCAGTTACACCAAGATTAGTACACACGTCGAGTGAGGATTATGATCTCATTTTATTCTCCATCAATCAACTAAGAAGTAAATGCATTCAAATAGTGAACACATAACACTCAAAAGACATGGACATACACAAGGATGATTATTATTCATTAAAGTGTGAGATAGTACCTACACTGCTACTTTAGAAATTGTGATAATTTCTATGAGATGATTCTGACCTCAAGGGTGTCGACTTGCATGGGATATATAGAAAAACTTCACAAAGCTTGTTTAAGGGGTGTGAGGCAGAGTTGTGGGTAGGGAAACCCGTGTTAGAAAGGGATAAGACAATAACAACAATTGAAATTATTGATAGATGTGATAATGTTGGAAAACAGTAGTAAACGATGCAGTCAATTAGGATACTGGTGGTACAGCCACGTAATGTAATTTCAGCCTCACAAGAATCATTAGACTTAGCACATACTACTTTCTCACCAGTGCAAACTCATGCCCACAGGCAGAAGAGAGAGGCAGGGTTGATAGATAGGTTAGAAAAGGATTCAAGGAGATGTTTTAGGCCTAGACTTTCAGGAATATGTAGTAGAAGTACAGACTTCAAGGGAAGAGATAGATCAAGCTATGAAGTTGATAAAAGAAGACAGGGAATTTGCAGGCAGCTCAACATCAAATAGAACAGGATAGAATCTTTTTTTTTAAAAAAAAGATAAGTTAATAGAACTGTATTAGCGGAAGAATCAAAAATTATAAGGTAACATTTGGTAGTCCATAAAAGACCAGAAGTAAGGGCTACTACAGTACTACTGTACTAGCAGGGCCTAGCATATCTATAGCATAGCAAATCAAACATAGCATTGCCGTTGCTGGAGTACCGCATTATATACTAATCCATTTATTATTATTATTATTATTATTATTATTATTATCATCATGTCAAATCTAGATAATGGCCAATGGCCTTTTGCTTAGACTCAATGATTTGGCATCAGTGCATACTAATTACTTTAACCTTCGCCGGATGTCATGGGTCCGTGTGGCCCCAGAACGATGTTTAACTGTAAATATCTCTGGAACTAATTGGAATTTTGTAATGAAATTTTAAAAATGCCTCAAGAACCTAAAAATGTCTTATGTCCCAAAGGATCATCAAAATTAAACATGAAGTAAATAAATTATTAAAGGTAAAACCTTTTGCACCTGTGATTGATGCCGTGGGGCTTTGCGGCCCCATACTTTTCAAAGAAGGAAAAAAGAGCATACCCTTCCAAAGACGTCGGCCCCATTCTTTTCAAATAAGGAACAACGTGTATACCCTTCCGTAGATGCCGTGGGGCCGTATAGACCCATGTTGTTAATAGTGATTAGTACAGGAAGTAGCCAGCTTCCATTATTTCCTGCGCATCATGGAGGCTTTGCAACAAGTGTTTGCTGACCACGGGTATGTCTTTTTTCTTACATCCTGTTGTTTCTGTATCGTATAGTGATGTACACTCGATAACTAAATTACAGTGTCACTCGACAAACTTTGCTTTCTTTCTGTCAGCCTTGGATTTATCAACAATTTCAAATGGTCGATACATTTTATCTGTGCATAGATGCAGTGTGCCGACAGGCCTGCAGCACATTCTGCTTCACACTGGCAAGACGAGGAAAGAGGTGTACAAAGCCCTCTGGGCAAGCCTCGTGGTAAGCTAAAATGTTACATACATTGACATTGATGGTAAAGCGGCTAGGCTGGCAGCATACACTACTAATGCAGGTCTTGTGTTTTGAATGCGTGTGTAAATTGACAGTGGGTTTAGGGGTAGAAGGGGAAGTGGGGAAAGCGTTTGGTTTGAATTGGGGCAGCCTGTCTAAAGTCATTAGTGTGAGTGTGTGTATGTTTGTGTGCTTGAGTGTATGCGAAATGTGCATTTTTATTACTATTTTTATGTTTGTGTGTGTGAGTGAGAGACAGAGAGGGAAACAGAGAGAGAGAGAGAGAGAGTGACGTGGGAGGGAGGGTGTTACAGTAAGATGATTTAGCAGAACTAACAGATGCAAGAATCACAAAAAGGAAACACGTTCAACAAGATTTCAGTTAAATTTTCTAACGTATTTAATCATCTTCACAAAACAAAAATAAGTGGCAGCACTTGGCCAGCATTAAAAAAAATTCAATTAGTTAAATCATCTTCACAAAACAAAAATAAGTGGCAGCACTTAGCCAGCATTAAAAAATCCAATTAGTTTAAGAGATTATTCTGGGGTTATACTAAAATGAAATATGTGATTTATATTCAGTTTGTCGCAAAGCTGGCCACAGGGGGCAAGCGGACCCTTGTCTACCCTGAGGTAGTCAGGGACGCTGTGAGGCAGCGTTTCAAGGATCCGTCAGCTGGCTCTTACGATGACCAGTATGAAGAGGAGGTAAGAACAAACGGGGCAGATCTCAACAGCAAAGTAATGTTAATAGAGTCTCTAAATCATGTGGTGCTATTTGACATCTATGTCACAGCATGTGGAGCTATCCGACACCTAGTTAACCCATTAGTCAAAAGTTGAACCTGTTCACAGTACGATAAGACAGCATGTGGAGCTATCTGACACATAAGTTACAGCATGTGGAGCTATCTGACACTTGTCATAGCACGTGGAGCTATCTGACACCTATGTCACAGCATGTGGAGCTATCTGACACCTATGTCACAGCTTCTAGAGAAATCCGATACCTGTTGTCACTGCATGTGGAGCTATCTGATACCTGTATCACAGCATGTGGAGCTATTTGACACCTATGTTACAGCCATGTGGAGCTATCTGACACCTATTTAAGTGACACAGCATATGGAAACATTACATTACATGATTATTGCTTTAGGTCCAGCGGACTCTTCCGAGCCAAATCATGACCGAGAGATGTTATCTTAATATATTATAAAATGGTTCAAATCTTAAAAAAACAGAATGCCTTGACAAACTCGATAGTGCAGGTTTAAGTTGCAGCGTTCTTATTGGAGACCAGGGTTCAAACAATAGAAAAACATTTGAGAAACTACTAGGTGCAAGTGAAACCAAACCTTACTTTTCCCACAAGGAAAAGAACATTTTTGTAATGTATGATCCTCATCTACTAAAAAATATTCTGAACAATTTCAAGACATCTGGGCTTGTGGTGAATGGGACGTTGTGTAGTTGGGATAATGTTGTACAGTTTTTCAATTTTGACAAGCAAAATCCTGTCCGCATGGCTCCAATGCTCACTGAAACACATTTGTCACTCCCCCAGTTTTCAAAGTTGAGGGTTGTTTTGGCCGCTCAAGTAATGTCACATTCAGTCGCAGCATGGATCTCCACTTTAGTGCAGTTAAGATGTTTACCTGAGGATGCAAGAGATACAGCACTTTTTATAGAACGTATTGACCGTTTGTTTAAAGCATTCAACAGTAGCAGTTCTGTCTCTAATAGAAGTATGGGTCATGGCATGACTGAGTCCTCAGCTCACAAGGATTTCTTTTTGGAAACACTTCAGTGGCTCGATTCTGTAAAAAAAAAACATCCTCTAGGTGTTTGCCTTGTATTTGTGGCTGGAAAATGGACATAAGGGTTGTACTTGAATTGTTTGAAGATCTACATACACATCACAGTGTAAAGTACTTACTGACAAATCGTCTCAATCAAGATTGTCTTGAAAATATATTTTCTGTAATACGTGGGAAGAGGGGCCATGTAGACCGTCCTTCATGCCAACAGTTTCGGCATTTTTTTCGACAGGCTATGGTGGATAGTCTGTTTTTTAATAGCAGCAAAAACAATTGTCAAGATGATGGTGACAAGATGTTGCCGACATGGATGGCAGTGACTGCTACAACTAATAGTGACAGAGAGACCAACAGAGGCAACTCAGACGATGAGCTAGTGAATGATACTTATACTGGTATCACTGAAACTGATGAGAAATCGTCTAGCACTCAAGTGCTATCTTTAGAAGACCATGCACAAATGAAAGCTCAAGAAATAGTTGTAACATACATAGGAGGATACATTGCCAGGAAAATTAGAAGCAAGACATGTGACCAGTGTCAAAAGCTTTTGATAGGAGAGCCATCTGGAGCTGAGAATGAACGACTACTGGTAAACAAACAGTTAAGTTTTTTCAGGTCTTGACTTTATTTTCCCCAGTGCAAAATTGACCCGCTCATTAGAGTCTGCTTACAATGAAAACATTGATGATTTGCTGTCAAAGAATAAAGTCAAAGCAAGACTTTTTCAGATATTAAAAACAAAAATTGGACACCATGACCTGCAGTTTGTAGCTGGAGCGTGCGATTTGTCAGGAAACATCATTCGCCTGAAGTACTGACAATAAATCAGACATGTATAAACAGAACAAAAATCAGGTAAACGATGTTGCAAAGGCTGGTCTAGGTGTCTCCCAGAGACTGACGCAGCAACAACTGAGTCTCCTTTCTTTGACCCCTCTGTAAAGTTTTTCATATCCTGGGTATAAAGCACACTGTTTGGAAGCCTCTGAAACAATGTCTCGCCAAAGTTGTGAATTCTAACTACTCTGTGATACTATGCTGTGATTTCTTTTAAAAATTTTTTGTTAATGTCAATGCCTAAATGACAGGACAAAAATTAAAAAAAATGTTCCTTTTTTGTAAAATATTCAATACAAAAATGTCCACACATCTACAGCGAGTACACAAAGATGAACCAGAAGTTGTTAAGATTCTTGCCTTGAAAAAGGGAGACCCAGTTCGCAGACAAGCATTCATAATGCTTCAGGACAAAGGGGACTTTCAGCACAATTGGACAGTTCTGTTTCATAAATATCTTCAAGCTGATCAGTATTCTGTCCTGGCGAAAGCGGTTCTGGATTCTAACCATTTTTAATCGGAAACGCTGAGGTGAGGTGAGGTGAGGTGCAGAAAATGAAAGTCAAAAATTATCTTCAGTGTAAAAAGACTGATAAAAGTCAGCCTGATGAAGAGATCATTCGGTCTTTAACGTCAACAGTGAAGAAGTTGGTAGATGTTCTACAAAGAGTTGAATCTGAGGAAAGTTTAACAGACCAGTACCAATTTTGCTGACCCTTTCCATGACTGATGGTATTGAGAAGCTCCATGCACCGCATAGAATTTATGGCATTGATAGTCCGTACTTGTTCATCTCTTAGACTGGAGAGCGTCCATACCGAGGCTCTGCAGTCATTAAATAATTTGCTGAAGAAGCAACAGTGTCAGACCTATCCCTTTTCACAGCAACATTACTGCGGAAGCAGTTGGCTACTCTCAGCCAGGCGTTAAAAATCTCAAAATTCGATCAAGATCACTTGGCTACATTTCTTGGGCACGACATTCGCGTGCACAAGAACATCTATTGTGAACCTTTACCAGTTGTGCAAAAGGCGAAAGTTGCAAGCATTCTGCTCAGAGTCAATGCAGGAATTACAGCTGTTGACGATACACCAAAAACTCTAGAAGATGAAGAGATTCTCTATGACTCTGAAGACTGATGGGAATTCGAGTGACGATGCTCCTGACCCTGACCTCCCAGCAGAAGCTACTGCTACAGTTAAGGTGAACAGAGATAAGGATGAGGTCAGTAAAAGCCAACACCAAGAAGTGTCATCATCATGTCAGCCTAGTGCATTACCTCACATCAGTTGACACACTCCCAAAAGACATAAGCGCTGTCAGACTAAGAGACCATGGTCTACGGAAGAAAAAGCTGCTGTACGAAAACACTTGGCTCAGTGCTTTGTTCTCAATAAAGTGCCACAAAAGCATGAAGCAGAGAGAGCATTGGCATTGGAGCCAGCCCTAAGGGAAGGCAATGGAAGGACATAAAATTACTCTGTATACAATGAACTGAAAAAAGAAAGATCATCAGGAAAAAGTTAAACCTTCAACCAACATTTCATTTCTCCAAGAATGATTTGTACAGTGGTTATGTTTAAAAATATGCTGATGGGGGAGAGGGGGTCATAACTAGTAAAATGTTGGTTAGTAGGTCGGATGGTTATTGTCAGCAGTGTCTGAATGATGCTGATGAATTGAAAGGACCAACTCATATTGCTAACAACATTTCAAAGGCACAGCTGTGTCCCGTTATTAATCACAACTGAAGTGTTAACACTTTAAGCCATTGCTCAGGAGAGGTAATAAAAGAACAGTGGAAACACTAAACATATGTTTAAAATAGTCAAAACGTGTTCAAAACTGGTGTCAAATTTTACATTTCTACTTAAAATTTAAAAAATATAGCTAAAGTAAATCTCCTGCAGTTATCTTTATTTAAAAAAAAATAGGGGAAAGAAAAAGAATGTTTTTATGCGAACTCAAAACCCAAACTCAGAAATAAGTCAGTGGCTCATCATTAACAGACAATTGTTTTTAAATTGGTGGTGTTAGTGTTCTTAAACTAATGGCATCTTGGAGTATATAAGATAAAATGCACTCAGAGCATACATGGACAATTAGAAATTTCAGTTTCATTTGCAAAGTGTTGAATATAAGTTATAACCAGGGGTGGTCAAATCTTTTTTTCTTAGGTTTTCCGAAGGACTAGCTCAACAAAAAGTGAACTAGTCTGCAAGAATTTTAACTAGTCTGAAGGTGCAAAACATAGATAGTGGTGGTCATAAAACAACCATTCTCACTTGCCTCCATCTGCATTTGCCATCCAGGTCTCCTGCCATTTACACTTTGTTAGCTGCATAGTCGCGTTCTTTTTTCATCTTTTTTTCCCCCCCACTGGAGGATAGCTTTTACGAACAAAGCTCGCAAAAATAAAACTGAAAGTAGTGTCTTCTTGTCTGCTAACAGAAAATTGCGAGACTCATCGCATGGGCATGTAAATACAATTAAATGGGCGATAATTTCAGTGTACCGACTACTTGTCTGACCAGAAGAACTGCCCATTATTATTGTAAAAAATATGAACTCTGAAACTGTTGGCTACTTGTACTTTTTAGTCACATCATTGCACGCTGCTTTTTTGCCCTCAGCGACTGTTCCTGCGTATCACATGACATCCGAAAAAGTACGCAAATAACAGACCTCCATAAATAATATTGCACATGTATGCTTGATTTTAGGAGACTGCTGATAATAAGATGTGCACATTTGACTGCACAAACCCTGACACAGGAACCATTTCTGAGTCTACTTCATCACTCGAACGTGCTGTTGTTGAGGTATGAAGGACACTTCTAGTCCAGTCTATTTTTTAACAAGTACAGTCCCTTTTTTAACACAACTGCACAGCACAGATTTAATGTGCAAAGTGTACATTTAGTTTTTATGTTTTCAGTTTCAGCCCCTCTGTGTGTGTGCGTGTGTGTGTGTGTGTGTGTGTACGTACCTAACCATAACAGTGGGTTTATGCATAGGTTACACTTACGTGCAACTGGGTTTAAAAAAATACTGGGTTCCAAAATCTGAAACTCAGTTTTTTTAAAACCGGCTTTGCAATAGGAATAACAAAAAAAGTGTATACACAAAGTCTGAGCGAGAGACCCACAATTGCGGTTGAGTCAACTTTGAGTTTGAGTTAGTTAACACTCCGCGATGTGTGTTCTCGCTTGTCAACCAGTCGAATACACGCACTGTCAGGGGAAGTAACTCGGAACGTCACACGCTATGTGCCGGCTGGCAAGATGGAGGTATGTGTTTTTTCGTTTTATTCAGTTGTATTTTGTCCTCCTGTCTCTGTAAATAGTTCTTTAATCTATATTTTGTGCTTCTAGGATGTGGCTTTAAAATGTTCCCTTGTTAAAATTTCAAGCTTTTTCTGTGTGCTTTTGTACTTTTAAAATCATATCAATTTTCGTGTGGATGTTGTGGTCGATTGTCAACACAGGGTCTGCATTTTTGTTTATTACTTTTTGAAGAACACAAAAATAAATTTGCTGCATTTTAAGCGTCCTTGTATGTGATATTAATGAAGAGTCTTGTGAAGTCTCTTGAACAATGAAACGGTTACCATGAGAAATGTATGTCTCCTTTGTTCACACTGGGGTTTTCAAAACTTGCATTTTTCCTCATTTACAAAAAAGACGGTCAGTGAAGATAGTACAAGAAGTAAATAAGGGAGGTATTGATGTGTTATTTTATTCATATGTAGATTGATTAAATAAATTTTTAAAAATATTTTTGCAGAATAACAATTTTAGTAAGTTGGCGCCTCGGGCGGCTTGAGTTAGATCCTGTAATAATAAATTAATAATATCAGTATTAGTCCTAGACTGTTTTTAGCATGGTCATATTTTTTGTAATCATTCAGCTTGTGCTGCCTACACATTTAAGATTGAGTAACTGTTAGATCTCATGCTGTCATTCAACACATTGATAGTGTAACATTAATAGTTCCTATCCTATCCTATCCCGTAACTCGGAGGTCGTAGGGGCACCACAGATTTTAGTTTCACCAGCGTACTCCATCTTTCCCTGTCCTCAGCAACCCTGATGGTTTTGCTCAGTGTCAAACAAGTCCATTCTTGAATGTTGTCCTCCCATCTCTTTCTCGGTCTCCCCCTTCTTCTACCTCTTTGCTCTGTGCCTTGCAGGATGGTCTTTGCAAGACCTGATGATCTGTTGACGTGGCCATACCATCGGAGTTTACGTTTTTTCACCACTGTGAGCAGGTCATCGTGTTGTCCAATGGCTTGTGTAATGGTCTGTCGGACTTCGTCGTTGGTGATGTGCTGGGAATAGGAAATGCCCAGAAGTCTTCTGTAGCACCTCATCTCCATGCTTTGTATTCTTCGTTATAGGCGCAGCGTTTTTTGACCATGATGTAGTCGATCTGGTTGTGATGCTCCCCGCCGGTACTGTGCCATGTCCATCGTCTGGATTTTTTGTGGAGACCAAGCGTGTTTGCCAGTATCAAATTGTTGTATCTGGCAAACTCCAAGAGTCTCAGACCCCTGTCATTTGTCTCGTTGTTGCAGTGGGGTCCACATTAATAGCTAGAGCACCATTTTCAGATCTGCATCTACTCCATTTCCCAAATTGTTAGCTGTAATTCTGAGTAAGCATAATTATTTTAATAAATTCTATTATTCCTTTTTTCCCCAGAACATCCTGTTATGCCTCGAGTTTATCCGGTTGCGGAGAAGTCGCTGTAGTCCGACGACGACCCAGGAGGCGTTTGGAAGGAAAACGTCCCATTCCATCACCATCAACATCTTCATCGCCTTCATTGTACTCATCAGGTGACAGCTGGTGTGTGTCAGTACTTATTGAATTTTATAATATTGTTGTTTGCTTTGAAAAAAACACACATTGATTGCTGTATAAAATCGGTGCCACAGCAAAGCAGTTAACAACTGGCAGCTCCACGCCTCAGATCAAACTGTGACCTGCTAACACAAATTTTGTTGGTGGTATATTGTTTCTACATTGCAAAGGGGGAGGTGAGGAGAGCTTGGATGAGGGAGGAGAATGGGGGGGGGGAACATTCGTGTACATGGCAGAGCTAGACTTCCTTGTTGAATAAGATCAAAGTTTTAGCTCAATTTTACAGTTGTTAATGGGGCACATGAAATGCAGATTACGTTCTGATTATAATGTACACAATTCGCTCTGGGCTTTTGAGGTTGTATAGGTATGCTTTGGATTTTAAAAAGCAGGCATGTTGAGGAACCTTTGTACTTGTGCTTTCATGGGGTGGCCTCGTGGCGCAGTGGATAAGTCGCCGGTTTCCTATGCCGAAGGTCGCGGGTTCGATTCCCGCAAGGGGCGAACGTATGTGACTTAGGTACGAGACTATTGAGGTCACCGAGGGTTTTCTCCGGGCACTCCGGTTTCCTCCCTCCCTTCAATAATGGTACAGGATGCAGTCAATATAAAAATTTCAAAAATAAAAAAAATCGATTTTCTTCCGTCTTCTAATAGCGATCTCTCTGCCTTTACACCACCTGTTTGAGTGATGTATGTGTATTTGGTGTGTGAGAGGGTAAATGAGACAGGTGAGCGTGTATGTTGGTATAGATCGCCGCGCTTTGAGCCTTGGGGAAAAGCGCGTACATAGCATCCTGTATTATTATTTATTATTATTTACTGAGTAGTAAGCATAAGAGTTTCTATAACTATTTTATAACTTGGTTGCTAGTAGCTAGTGTGTCGAAGTGGTTAGTGGGAAAAAAATGCTGTCCCACTTCCTCCGGGCTTTTGTGCCCTTTTTTCCCCAACCTCTACCCCTAAACTTTAAATGTGTTTTGCTTGTTTCTTTTACACTTTAAAGAGGGTGAGTAGTACATTCATGTACAAGAAAATTAATGTCCAGAATATAATATTTCATTGATGAATCAGTAGACAGTATTGTCAGTCAATCCCTTTTTGTAGTTGAGCCAGTTCAAGCCTCTACTCTTTTCAACTTCCATTCCCTTCTCCCACCCCAGGCCCACCACCCCACCCATTGACCAACCTCAAACCTTGGTTTGTTCTTATGCCGCTGTATTTGTTCTGTTGTTTAAACCCTGTGTTCTGATGCTGTTACTTGTTCGCAGGAGGGCTGAAGAGCAGCATGAGGATTTTAAAGACTCTTATTCATCGGAAGGTTCAGTCAAGAAACAAGCTAGAAAAAGGCGTCAAAGCCAGCAGACCGAAATGCATACAACATCATCAGCTTTGTTGCTGCCATCAGTGCTACCACGTTCCCCAGGGTGTGAACCAAGTGCCATGAATCGTTTAGATATAGAATATATATTCAAATTAGTTTGCAAATCTATTCAAGATGAGTCCTAAATAGTAAAAAAATTGCATGTTTAAATGTTGTCTGTCTGTCTGCCTTCCATGTGTGCAAAACTTTAAAGTGGCTAATTACACGAGACCTCGAAAATTATCAGTGATTGAATGACTACACTTCAAGGTCAAGGTCACAGGTTCAACAAATGTTAGTCAAGCTATGTCAATTTTCCACAAAATTTCTTGTTAATCCTAAGTTATTAATATTAACTAAACTTCAGATTGTTTGATGCATGATAGGTATCAATGAGACGCACATGCATATTTTGTCAACCTTGCTCCAAGGTGAAGGTCATTGGAGATGTCCAAAATAATAAAATCTTTTGCTGTAGTTTATTTTATCGTACATGAGTGCATTTATAGCTGGAGGTCAAGGTCAAGAGCATCGAAATATCAAAGCTTGTATTACTTTGCATTTTAAACCCACCGTTTCAATCATTTAACATTTTTTTCTGGCATCTCATTTTTGTGTTATTTATTGGGAGTTCCATAAGGAGCATGTGAGTCATATGGACTTGCCTTTCCAGTGATTGATGGTGTTCATCATGTTCAAAGCTTTTTGAGGTGCTACTTGTCATTAAGTAATGGAAATTTACTGCTCTGTATTGTGTAGACTAGTTTTTAGGCCAGTTTTGTAAAGTAGTAGATTTCTGTCTTAAACTTAAGAGAAAGTGGTGGATTAATCTGGCAAAGTACCAAATTATTTTTCTTTGCCAAGTTAATACATATGTTATTCTCGGGGTTCTTGTTCATCAAAAAGCATACCCCCGTTGGGGTGCCGGGGGTTTTCAGTATAAATAGTATCCCCACTTTCTGGAAATATAGTGCTTTAAATTCCCACTGTCGCTGTCTTTCTCATTTGCTCTTTCTCATTCCTGCTCTTTTCTATCAATCTGCTATACTATCGTCTTCTTCGCTAGACCAGTCTCCTACCTTTTTTCTTGAAAACTCTTCCGGGACAAGACGCCTTGTTTGTGTATGAGGTCTGTTGGATCAGTTTGGGAATATTGGACGCTTTCTGCCAGGTGGTCACTAGGGCTTCCTATGATGTTAATATTTAGCAATGTAGGCATTTTAAATGTATGTGTTTAGTTGATAATTTATAATGATGTTTGTATTCTATTTTGTTTTTGTAAACGGGGGTTCGATAAGTTGGGGTGAAGCCTCAGCCGTCCCCTGCGTGGGATGTCTTTATTGTAAAGTGACTGGCTGGTGGAAAGCTTTCGGTTTTACCACTAGGGTTGTTTCAGCAGATCTTTTATGCGGATCGGGGGTTGTCCGGTCCTGATTTGGCTCGGAAGAGTCCGCTGGACCTAAAGCAATAATAATGTAATGTAATGTAATGCATCAAAAAGCAATGTCAAGACTAATGACTATATATAATAATATTCTGCTCTTCACATGGTTTTATGCAACCTTTGAGGTGCTGGAAAAAAACTAATTATAAGTGGTTGCACTCAATTGATCCTTATTCAGAATATATTAACGCAACGGGAAACCATAAACAATTTATGTAAAACCTAACTAAATGAAGTTGATAAAAAAAGTAATAATAATATATACAAATTATGTTCTACTAGACACTTTCAAAATAAAAATGTTAACAAATTATGTCTGTGTTATGTTGTTCATATGTTTGTTTTACATTACCAGTTCTCTGCTTTTTTATTTTTCCATTCCTATTCTTTTCCAATGAAGATTTGTATACTTTTCCACCCTTCTCATTCTTTCTTTTCCTCTGGAGATTTTATGCTTTTTCTCCACGCTTCTCCTCATTCTTCTTCTTTCTATTAATTCTTCTTCATACTCCTCATACTTTTTCTTCTTTCTCCTTCTTGCATTTTCTTCAATGATTTGATTTAAATCTGGAAGTAAAGTAATAAATTGAACATGAAAAAAGTATCCACAGTTAACATTTGAGAACAACAAGATATCTTTTTTTTTGCAGCTCTTCCAGTCTGGATTCAAATTTAAAAAACTTTAAAACCATACAGTACAAAGTAAATGTAAGCAAAGTAAATATGACAAGAATGTTTGCTTAATGCCGAATTTTTCTTTTCGATTTTTACTGACACCAGCTAATAATTTATTTTTGGGGCTATGGGGAGAAAAAGAGGGTCACGCACTGACCTATCCAGAGGTACACTGTAACAACCTCAGACCTTTCGGTTCTCAGTTCAATGCTTTAACCACTGAGCTACCGCCCAGTTCTTAAAGTAAATGGCAAAAGTCTATCCTTCAATATCAGCTCTAATTCTATACAGTAGCCTATATACCAACTGAAAATATTGTAATTGAAATTATAAAAACAAAATCAGAGGAAATTCTGAGCAATAGTAAAGGTTGTTTCATTAGTTGAATTAAACTAAAAGTGTCAGTGTACTGCACACACGTACTGAAAATCTTGCAAATGCAACCTTGGCCATTTATACGTTTTGGTTGTGTCCGTGTGTGTGATAAACCCAGTTTTTCCACAGAAACCCAGATGTCCAATATGCATGTGTAAAAACCCACTAGTATCAAATGAACCCACTATTTCATAGCACAATTTCTCCTTTTGTTTTTGTCAAAAATGAAAACGGTTGTGACAGATAACCTTACAAGAGGCTATTGTATTCGTTGAGTGAATAGGAATGGTTTGTAATGAAGGGAAAGGATGGAACCCAGTTTGCCTTGTTTTGAACATAAACCCACTATTATAGTTTTGAACGTATGTGTGTGTGTGTGTGTGTGTGCAGGGCTTGCCGAATTTTCAAATTTCTGTAATTCCCGGGGTAATGTAAATTTGATTTCTGTAATTCCCTCCAAATTTTTACATTACCCATGACTTTCTTTCTAAGTCGCCGGCAAATTCACCGGATGTTTATTGAGTTTACATTACTATAACAAACTCTTAACTGATCCCCCATTGGCTAAAATATCGACAATGCACCAATGAAATTTTATGAAAGAAAACACGTCGGAAGGTGGCCAGAAGGGAAGTAACTCTTTACTAAAGCAGGCAGACGACACAAAGCAAAACAGATGTTCGCGGCGATGGAAATCTCGCAGAAAAAAATTACTTTTGGTTCATGGTAAAATGCCAGCTCACAGGAAAGCGAAAATAGTGAAGCACTGAAGCTCTATTTTTTTTTTTTTACTTTGTGATTTCTGTATTACCCGCGGGAAATTTACTTGATGAATGTGTACTACCCGACGAAATTTTACACTTCCCCGGGTAACTGGAAGTGGGATTTCGCAAGCCCTGGTGTCAGAGAGAGAGAGAGAGAGAGAGAGAGAGAGAGAGAGAGAGAGAGAGAGAGAGAGAGAGAGAGAGAGAGAGAGAGAGAGAGAGAGAGAGAGAGAGAGAGAGAGTTGTAAGTGTATGATCTGCTGTAAGTTTAAAATAATTTCAATGCAATCCCATGATCCATTATATGAATCATGTTTATGTTCAATTTCAGATAACAATCGACATTGTGGAGCAGGCTTGCTCGGAGGTGGAGCATGATGAATGCATGCCAAAGAGTGTTCAAAACATTTGCTATAATCTAAACAGTGAGTGCTGCTTCTTTTTTTTTTTTAAATAATAACTGCACTCAAGTTCAAGATTTAACCTCACTATTAGTATAACAAAATAAATAAAATTGTTATCTTATCTTATCTTAACTGTGCTGTCTGCACTCCAGTTTCTGGATGACTGCTTGGTACCACCTACAAGATTCAAGAATGCTGCAAAGGAACAGGCCTGTGCCAAATGTCACCTGGCATGCCTGGTCAACATGAGCACTGTAGCAAATATTACAACCACACCTGTGGCCACATGGCTTTGTTTGAAAACGTTTGAAATTTTCGTGCAACTAAACCATGAAACTGAAACTCAGTCTTGTGCAGCTATACAACAATCCCCACCACTCCTTGAAGCTGCTAAATAGTAACAATAAGAATATTATTAAGTAATATAAGACTAAGAGTATTATAATTATTATTTGTTATTATTATTAATTATTGTTATTATTATATTTATTTTTTATTATTGTGTTTGTTATTATGTTTAAATATAATTAATAAATTATTATTATTGTGAGCTTTGTTACTGTTTATCAATATCATTAATATTCCTATTAATCTATATTTTTATTATGTAGCTTTTGTGACAACTTAGGCTCAGTTTGAAATATGCGTACACCTGTGTTGAGGTGGGTGTGAAGGCTGCTGAGAGGATAACTGTTGTCCACGTGTGTCATGTGTAATCTTTGATCTATGTACATAGATTCCTGTGTAATTTTGTAGTGTATACCTTTATGTGCATTTGTAGTTCTCGTCTGTTACTGTATTACTAGTGCATGACAAAAATGTCAATGTTAGTTAAATATAAATTTGTTTTTTATTTTGATGCATAATTTGTTATAAATGTACCACACATGAATTGCCTTTCTAAGGATGAGAAAGTGTTTTATTCTTATTCATATTAGCTCTTAAAGTTATATTGGTAATGGAAGACATGCAAAGAAAAAGTGAAATTTACAAGTGTGTGTGTTTGAAATAGAGAGTGAGGATTGGAGATTAACAAACATATGTTATATCTATGTCACAGCCTCCCTGATTCGGGATATCTTGTGACAGAGTACAGATTCACATGCAACAATTTTGTTTCCAACTCTTACATCAAACCCTACTGAGTAACTTTTTTTTCTATGAGTCACACATGTATACACAATGCAACCAGGTATTCCGGCTTCCTCCCACCCTTCAAAATAATACAAGATACAGCCAATTAAATTGTTAAAATACGAATATCTATTTTCCTTTCAGTTTCCTAATAGCGATAGAATGTATAATAACATGAAGATGTGACTGTCTTGTATTTAATGCTTTTTTATGTTGACAATTTCATCAATTTATAATTATATACTAATGAGAAAACTAATAATTGCAGGTTCACAAAAAATGGTGTTCTTGAAGACATTTTCAAGCAAGCTTTCACATCAGAGCTTGAGTGGATGGAGGCTGTGCATTCTGCTGATATAGATGTTTTCTGGGGGGGGGGGGGGGGGGGGGGGGGGGGGGGGGGGGCCTTTCATGCATTAAAGAACCAACAAAATGATCACACACCAGGTATATTTAATCTTCTTCCATTGTTCCATGAAAGTTCCAAATCACCAGCTATGATGAAGCATGCCATGGACTTAGTGATGCAAGCAGCCACATTTATCAACCCTGGACAGATTCCTGTGATCACTGCTGATCAGCCCTTGTTTGCCATTGGTAAGCAAATACAGTGGAAAGGCCCAGAATCTTATGGAGAAAGCAAAATAACATTGCTGCTGGGAGGACTGCACATTGAAATGTCTTTTTTGAAAACAGTTGGAACCCTTCTCAAGGACAGTGGGTGGGTAGAAGATCTGGTTAATGCCAAAGTAGCCACATCTGGTGGTGCTGAATCTTTCCTTACTGGAAGCCACGTTGTTACAAAGACTCACCGTGCTCACCAGCTGACTGCGTGTGCCATCTTCAACTCTGCTTATGAACAGTACTCTGTCTTGTTCTACACCCATTGACCACAAAAAATCTTTCACCGTGTAATCATGAGGAAGCTTTTTTCCTTATAGTAGGCTCAACTTGTATAATACTGGTTCGAATCTTTCCAATGTCACTGTCCATTTGAGGACCACATGTTGGCTAACTGGTTAGAGTACTGGCACAGCAAACTTATTACAGGCATATATGTTGGTCTAAATAGGTGTTGTGATATATCAAACAAATTGTCTCGATGATACCAACTCTGTGGTGGGGGTGGGGTGTGGGTGTGGGTGTGTGTGTGTGGGGGGGGGATGTGGGGGGCACCCCCTGACCCTATTAATATTACATTATATGCCAAAACGGATGGTGGTTACAAAAAACATCACATCTGGGGGTGAGGGGTAGGGGGGTGGGGGTGCCCCATGATATCATGAACACTAATTGTCCAAATGTTGACAAATGAAGGGTTTGTTTCAGAACGTACAGGTGCTGGTACTGTGATAAAAAAAGTCACCAAACTGGCACGCCACCTCAGGGCCATTCACAATGAGGATCCAACCAAAGCACCCAAGTGGCGTTACGGCTAAGACAATGTTATGCAGTTGCAATACTCAGTTGTCCTCTCTGTGTGTCCAGAAACTTGGACAATCATGCCTTGATGATGTATTTTCCTTGCAGAAAAAGAAGTGCCCCAGGTGCTCTGTGAATGTTGTCAACGTGGGACACCTCCAAATACAAATACAAATACAAGATTATTGCTTTAGGTCCAGCGGACTCCTCCGAGCCAAATCAGGACCAGAGAGACGTTATTTTAAAATAGTATAGAATGTTTCAAATCTTAAAAAAAAAACAAGCCTGTTACTCTTAAATACTCAAACAAACTTTCACATGACACCTCTTTTGACGTCTTTGAAACCCACCGTGCAGACGGATTGGAAACCTTTGTGGATGACGAATCGGACAGGGACACGGACAGTGACATGGACGTAAGGAAAAAAGCTTGTGCATCTGGGGTGGATGGGGCCTGGCCTCGTTTTTTGGTTGTGGAGGGGGCGGATCCGGCTATGCCACTAGGCAAGCTGTCTCCGTTCGCCATCCACAAAGGTTTCCAATCAGTCTGCACGCTGAGTCTTAGTGTATTCTATTTGGTATAAATTTTTTCACTGCTTCAGTACTTGTAAACATTTTGGAATAATACAATATATAATTTGCTTTGTATATTTTTACGACTTTACTGGTTTCATTATAACTTGGACTGTACATTATACTGGAAGTCTACTTTCTGAAGAAACAGCTGGAAAAGAAAGATGAGCAGATTAAGCAGCTGAGCCCGGAGTATTTGAAATTCGCGGCCCTCGGTGGTGGAGCCAAGGCGAGGGGGGCTTTTGCCAGAGGTACATGTCAATTGTATTGTGTGCAATGTTAGACTGTAATATTTCATTCCATTGCCTCACACATGGCGCCCTTCTAATTAAATTTTTTTCGGTCTTCTGGATGTGGTTATTTTCCTCTATGCAGTCATTACTCCTATTAGGCAAAGATGGCAATTCCTTAACAGCACTGTGTTTTGATGGTCCTATGACCTATTACCCTGAACAGTTTTGCTCATGTTTGAACCATTAAAAATTAATATTAGTAATGCCCTTTATTCGTTATCCAGGTATTTGTAGTTAAGTTCACCAAGAAAACATTCATTATGTCTTTATATTTTGTATATAGCTATCTGCTAATCTATTTGCATATGTATCTATCATTACAGCAATGGCAGAAACCGAGGTCTATCCAACCGAAAGGCAAACACCCATGCCATGGATTACTGGATTCTCTCACCGTAAGCCAGTTATATTTGTACGTTACTAATGACCAGACAAATTTTGATGCCGAGACAACAAATTTGACCTGTTTCACAAATATATGATTATCATTATTGTCGTTCTTTATGTGTAGAAACCATCTACTGGGACTTCAACAACACATGCAAACAATCAAGTCCAAAGGGGAAAAGTCTAGAAATATGGTAATCTCTGCAGTCCTCAGCTCGTTCAACACAGTGGCACCGGAGGCCAAAGGAAATTTCAAGTTGATCTTTCATGTAAGTATACATAAACATTATAGGCTGTTTGTTATAATGTAATATGGTATTGTAATAACAGTTAAAAAACGGGGTCGGTTGACATCTATACCCCATGTTATTGTTTGTTTTCAGACCAAAAGTACACCACAAGACGCCGCTGCTGAGTGGGGGGATCGATTAGTTTCCCCTCTGACCATAAGAGCACAGAAAAAGCCCGAAACTGCATCTAACGCCCTGAATAAAATGGACGCAGTCATTGTAAGTACTAGTAGTTGCAACAGAAGCAGCAACAGTCTTATTTCGTTGTAGTATAATACTTATAGCATTTCGTTGTAGTATAATACTTATAGCACTATGATCATTTGCAGGAGGTTAATCAACAAATAAATAAACCCTATATTTGTAACCATCACTATTGTTGTGGTTCTCTGTTGTAACCTGTTTTTGATGATGATAATGATGATAATGATGGTGGGCTGTTATTTCTTATATCCAGGACTTCCTGACCTACCTCAACGGTTATCAGGGCCCCAGGTTCAGGGAGATGGGGGTGGACCTGACGAAAATCGGCGAAGTAAAGGAAAGACTGACAGATGCGAAGTGAGTTTTTTCCACTAATCATAAATAAATTATTTGTCTGAGGATTTCGAACAAACATGTCATAAAATTTACACATGTCAATTTCCTAATTTTCAGACCACCGCTGCTCAAACACAAGAAACACAGAACACTGGAGCTCAGTGAACAGGTGTCCGGTAAGCTTTTTTCTCATTTGTAGAATTCATGTTAATGATGACTATACAAAATCATTGACAAAACATAATTATTATGATGATTATTATTATTACAAGCATTTCAATTCAAAATACAACAGTGCAATAAACAATATATACAAGTGTTTTTGTTTAAAACAAGCTGAACCTTTCTTGTTGTTTCCCCAGATATTCAGTTTGAGCAGACTCATCCCCTCAAGAGATTTCGTGATGCGTTTGATGGGGCTTTGCATGGACATACCACCAACAACAAACACCTTGAAATGAGAAACCAGTTGATGTGCATCATCAGCACATCAAACGTTTCTCGCCCAGGCGAGATAATCCACATGACCCTTGGAGAGGTACAGAACGCCAGAGAGGTCAAAGGAAAAAAAATCATCCGAGTAAGTACTTTAATTTCTTTTGTTACAAATGCTTGTTAGCAATATATTGTGGTAATACTGGAGGTGGGAACTTAGGAAAATTTGTAGCCAAACAGGACCTATTTTATCCTATATCTTCGTTATATCTTTACATTGGTACATAAGATACACTGATGGAGCTGATCATTTTGCAAAAAAAACGATTAAAATTGGTCAAGAATTAGGGGTACCTCACTCCTTTGTTATCCTATATCTCCGTTGTATCTTATTATCCCAAAAATAATTTCACTGAAAAATGTTCGTGCTATCGAGCTGATCATTTTGCAACAAACCCGATTACATTCGGTAAAGAATTAGGAGTAGGGCATTCAAAAACATGTATCAGGTGCATAGGACCTAATTTGTAAAATGAATGAAAAAGAAGCGCGCTATCGAGCTGATCATTTTGACACCATCCCCAACCAAATCGGTCAAGAATTAGGGTATAGGATAGGACAGGATACAATGTTACAGTAAACCATAAATAGTATAAGAGAGACAAAACAACGACAGAGACTTCACTTCGAAATTGTAAACACAAGACAGAAAGAGGGCAATTGACCTAATAGCATCATCAACAGCCATGTATTTCATGTATTTGCAGATGACCTTGCTAATGATGACACTAACCCTAACTTCGAGGAGGAGGCTGATGAGAATTTAACCCTCACCCAAGTCATCAAACAGAAAATGAGTAAGTCGATTACAATGTCCTTTCATTGAGAGGAATATATAGCAATAAATGAATTTATTGCAAAAGGGGTAAACAATTGGAGAGAGTTTCTAGCATCATCAAGATCCACGTTTTCCATCTATTTACAGATACCTTTGTTGTGGTGGCTGACGTGCACCCTCCTCCACCTGGCGCCTCAAGCAAGGAGGACACAACCGGTAATTCTATAATATGTGCTATAATGTCCACCACTTACCAGATAATTTGTAGTCATAATAAACGAAATCGTAAAGAGTATAATTAGTGAATTTATTGCAAAAGGGGTAAACAATTGGAGAGAGTTGCTAGCATCATCAATATCCATGCTTTCAATCTATTTACAGATACCGTTGGCCGCCCCACCCCTGAAAAAAAAACAGAAAGGCTACCCAAGGCCTAACATGAAGCGAGGAGGAGGAGGACACAAACGGTAAGTCTATAACATGTGCTATAATGTCCACCACTTATTCACCAGATAATTTGTAATCATAATAAACGAAATCGTAAAGAGTACAATAAGTGAATTTATTGCAAAAGGGGTAAACAATTGCAGAGAGTTGCTAGCATCATCAAGATCCACGTTTTCAATCTATTTACAGATTCAGTGGCAGCCCCACCCCTCAAGAAAAAACCAAGGCCGAAGATGACACCAACAGTAAGTCAATAACAATTTGATCTTATTCAACAAAGTGAGAGTAAGAGAGCTTGGCCATTTAGTGGGTAGTTGATTCCCTAACGTATAATTGGTGGTTTGACCCACTCATTTTTGCACTCTTTATTACTAAAGTTGCTCATTGCTCATTGATGTTTCTTTAGAAGCAATGTCCATTTTAAATGTTGGATTTTTTTAGTAATACTTGTTTAACTTGTCGCCAAAATAAACATCCATTGCTGGTTGCTTTGTTCCATCTGCATTGGGAAAATCTGTAGTAATCCTAATCCAGAATAGACCCAACGTTTCCCGGCGTGTCGTAAGAGGCGACTAACAGGGGTGATGTTAGCACGGCATCACTGGGCGAAAGTCTTCTACACAGAAGTCACCGGCCAGGGCGGAGGAACCTCACGTTACTACAGGTTCAACGACCATGTGCTCAGGGCCAAGGCGAGCCACACTGTATTCGTGGATTTCGGCTGTGGCCAACAGCCTGGAGAGGATTGGGCACCGCCAGGTCTTTTTTGCCCAAGACACACTACATGATGACACAACCCACTAATTCCATACCGGATCGGTCGTCGCCCGGGTCGTCACACGGCACAAGGACCGCGCCTTCCGTTGGCCACCAGGACGGAGGTGTTAAGTATGCTACTGATGGACAATTTAGCAAGATCCGCACGAGAAACAACATCGTCATAGGAACCTGGAATGTCAGGACCCTAATTGCGGAAGGAAAATTAGAAGAACCTGGCCCACGAGTTGGACCACTATCGATGGAATGTTCTAGGTATCAGCGAACTGCGCTGGAAAGGCCTAGGTGAAACAACGACCGACAAAGGCCACAAGCTCTATTTCAGCGGTAGGGATGACAGGCACGAACACGGCGTTGGATTCTTGGTCCACAAGAACATTCTAGCCACTGTCATGGGTTGCCGCCCAGTCTCCAGTAGACTCATTACCATCCGCCTGAGAGCAGCCCCTTTCAACATCACCATCATCCAGGCCTACGCCCCAACATCAGACTATGACGACAGCGAAGTGGAGGATTTTTATGAAAATCTACAGGCGGTCCTTGACCAAGTGCCGAAGAAGGACATAGTCATAGTGCAAGGCGACTGGAATGCCAAGGTTGGCCAAGATGCGCACCACAACTGGGGAGACACATGTGGACCCCACTGCAACAACGAGACAAATGACAGGGGTCTGAGACTCTTGGAGTTTGCCAGATACAACAATCTGGTACTGGCAAACACGCTTGGTCTCCACAAAAACTCCAGACGATGGACATGGCACAGTCCTGGCGGGGAGCATCACAACCAAATAGACTACATCATGGTCAAGAAACGCTTCAGATCAAGCATCAACATTGGCAGGACACGCACTTTTCCAGGAGCAGACATCGGAAGTGACCACGATCTCGTGATGATGTCTTTCCGGCTCCACTTGAAGAGAGTAAATACAGCAAAGTGCACTAGACTGAAGTTCGACCTGGACAAACTGCAAGACCCGGAGGTGGCAGAACTATTTCAGGCCACAATTGGAGGGAAATTTGCACCACTGCTCATTTTGGGGGCTGGTGAAGTAGATGTCAACACCATGACCACCACCTTCAACTCAGCTGTGACAGATGCCGCCACTGAGATCCTTGGCAAGCACCGACCAAAGAAGAAGCTGTGGATCACACCTGAACTTTTGGATCTGTGTGATAAACGAAGAGAGATGAAAAAGAAAAAGAACACCTCACAGGGAGCTGATGTCTACCGAAAAATCAACAATGACATCCGAAAAGGCATGCTCACAGCAAAGGAGAACTGGATAGAAGATCAATGCCAGGAAATAGAGAACAGTCTGAACAAGAACAACAGCAAGAAGGCCTACCAGACTGTGAAGCGGCTGACAAGTGTCAAACAGCCCAAAGTCTCCACTATCCAAAGCAAGTCTGGCATATGCCTTACAGAAGAACAAGAAGTCTTGGACAGATGGACAGAGTACTGCTCTGACCTTTACAACCATACACCAAATGGAGACCCATCAGTTCTAGCATGTCCCGAGAACAGAGAAGAAGAAGAAATCCTCCCAATTCTCCGGGAAGAAGTTGAGGCAGCAGTGCAAGCGCTAAAGAAAGGGAAGTCAGCGGGAGTGGACAACATACCCGCGGAACTGCTACAAGCAGGAGGAGAGAGCGATGATTGATGCCCTCACCATTATCTGTAACAAGATCTGGCAGAGTGGGGAGTGGCCTATACCATGGACCCAGTCGCTTGTCATCACTCTTCCCAAAAAAGGTAACCTTCAGGAGTGTGAAAATTACCGCACCATCAGCCTCATCAGCCATCCCAGCAAGGTCCTCCTGAAAATAATACTCAACAGGTTGAAACCCCAAGCTGAACAAATCATAGCTGAAGAACAAGCAGGATTCAGGGCAGGGCGAAGTACCACTGAGCAGATTTTCAACCTCAGAATAATCTGTGAGAAATACCTACAGCACCAACAACATCTATATCATGTGTTCATAGACTTCAAGAAGGCGTTTGACCGAGTCTGGCATGCAGCTCTATGGGCAACAATGAAAGTGTACAACATCAGCCCTAAAATTATTGAAGTCATCAAAAGCCTGTATGACAAGGCTACCAGTGCAGTCCTCCACAACAGAGCCATCGGGAATTGGTTCAGAACAACAATCGGTGTGCGTCAAGGATGCCTACTCTCTCCAACACTCTTCAACATCTTCCTAGAGCGCATCATGTCGGATGCTCTTGCAGACCATGAAGGCACAGTCAGCATAGGGGGTAGAGCAATCTCCAATCTTCGTTTTGCAGATGACATTGATGGATTGGCTGGAGAGGAACAAGAACTTGAACAGCTGGTACAGAGGCTTGACACCACCTCCAAAGCCTATGGAATGGAAATAAGTGCAGAGAAGACCAAAATGATGACCAACAACACCAATGGCATCAATACGGACATCAAAGTCCAAGGCCAATCCCTCAACACAGTGCATAGCTTCAAATATTTAGGAGCCATTGTATCAGACAATGGGTCCCGACAGGAAGTCCTCTCCAGGATCGCACAAACAACTGCTGCCCTGACAAGGTTGAAGCCCATTTGGAAAGACAGGACCATCAGTCTACATTCCAAAGTAAGACTGCTGCGCTCCCTTGTCATCTCCATCTTCCTATATGCTTGCGAAGCATGGACCCTCACAGCAGATCTCCAACGAAGAATACAAAGCATGGAGATGAGGTGCTACAGAAGACTTCTGGGCATTTCCTATACCCAACACATCACCAACGACGAAGTCCGACAGACCATCACACAAGCCATTGGACAACACGATGACCTGCTAACAGTGGTGAAGAAACGGAAACTTCGGTGGTATGGCCACGTCACCAGATCATCAGGCCTTGCAAAGACTATTCTGCAAGGCACAGTGCAAGGAGGTAGAAGAAGAGGGAGACCGAAAAAGAGGTGGGAGGACAACATTCGAGAATGGACTGGTTTGACACTGAGCGAAGCCATCAGGGCTGCTGAGGACAGAGAAAGATGGAGTATGCTGGTTAAACGATCATCTGTGGTGCCCCTACGACCTTCGGGTTACGGGACAGGATAGGATAGGATAGGATAGGACTTGTTTAACATATTAACTCTTTCGTTGTTATTATTCATTTGATTGCAATCTTTCAATGGCCCATACATCATTTTGGTTATGGAGTTCTCATTATGTTATATTCTTTGATAATAATAGTGCATATTGGATATGAAGGCACTCAGACAAACAGACATTCATACATAAATGTTTAAAAATTAATTCAGATCAATGTTCAATGTCAAAAGCAAACAAAATTATGTTCTGTTTCAGATCCCAAAAGGCGACCGGCTAAAGTGGGGGGAGGGGGGAACATAAGATTATTCATAAATGTTTTGGCCGGTACAGAGGGGAAGGGGGCATTACTAAAGGGCAAATTAGACATGTTTTACAATACTTTCCAGAAGCTAAGAAGGGGCTGGGGGGCAAATCGATTGATCAAATTAGAGACAAAATCAGGGGGTGGAAAACAACGACAGGTGCACAAGCTAATCTTAGGCACCCAGGACTACCTCCACGCTCTGGCCACTGTCGGAGGGAGGAAGGCTAAAGGGGCTCTTAAAAACTAGTCTAGCTGCACGAACAGGCAGTGTCTTCATTGTGTAGAAGAGCCTAACGTGAAGAGAACAGTAAGTCTTATTGTTGATGTGATTCATGCGATTTCTTTGATGATAATAATAGTGCATATTGGATGTGAAACAAATTGCGCCACAGGATAACTTTGAATGTACTTGAGACAATGATATATAATTATATATATATATATATATATATATATATATATATATATATATATATATATATGTGTGTGTGTGTGTGTGTGTATGGGAGTATATATATGTATATATATGTATATATATGTATGTGTATGGGTGTATATGTATGTATAGATATATATAAATATAGATATATATAAATTTTCCCTTAGTTTTGATAGGAGGCTAGTACAAGGCTATTACAGCATGGTTACAATAAAAATAATATCAAAATTGACTTTTTCTCTTGCACCCTCCTATCTTTTGCAATAGATTCTCATTATATTTTAATTCTTCAGAGATGAATCATGAATATTTGCTCTTCTTATTCCTTGTGATATGAATTGTAATAAAAAGAAAATTAGCATGTCGTTGATAGAAATGTTCTAATTTATGTGCATAGTAAACACATTGAATGCTGTTTCAGGATCCAGACTACTGTCCGGATGCAGAAACTGGTAGTAGCATGTCTGAGGAATTCCCAGCTTTACGACTCCCACTCAATGGTATGTGTTTTTTTTGTTTGTGTGTGTGTGTGTGTGTGTGTGTGTGTGTGTGTTGCAGCAAGCTCCAAACAAAGCTCAGTGGACATCTTCAAAGAAAGCACAGCAATGAACCTGAGGTAGCTGCCGTTATAGCTCAATTCCAAAACAAGGGAGGCTTTTATTAAATTACAAAAGGAGAGGGATTTTGAACATAATGCCAATGTTTTGATAAATGAAACAGGGCTCTCGATTCCAAAATCCTATCTTGTCCCTATCCTGTAACTCGGAGGTCGTAGGGCCACCATAGATGATTGTTTAACCAGAGTACTCCAACTTTCCTTATCCTCAGCAACCCAGTGTCAAGCCAGTCCATTCTCGAATATTGTCCTCCAACCTCTTTTTCGGTCTCCCTCTTTGTCTGCCTCCTTGCACTTTGCCTTGCAGGATGGTCTTTGCAAGACCTCATGATCTGGGGATCTATGCATGAAAAGAGACTAAACGTTTAGTTCCGTACTATAGCCTAGTTCGGTTCTATTGCACGTAGTCCGGTATGCAGGAAAGTGGCCTACCAAAAGTCCCGTCCTAAATTACCAACTAAACAGCCCCAAATGTAGTCCTCCTGCGATCAGGACTACCACCGAGAGTTTCGAACTAAAGTAGAAAACAATATGGCTGCCGACATACTGTTACTGAATCGGTATAGACGCGCTCTTCGTCGACATCACGTTTTTCATGATAGATCGCATCCACTGGAGATTTTTAATGATGCTGAAGTTCTGAAGAGGCTTCGCCTGCCACGACACACCATTTTCGAATTGGCCAAGCTTGATATAGCATTCCCTTTGCCAAGACGAGGAAGTTTGTCACCTGTGTTGCAACTGTGTCTTGCCTTAAGTTTCTATGGAATGGGATCTTATCAACATGTGGGCGACCTGATAAGGGTGGACCAGTCCACAGCCTCAAGAACCGTCGATAGAGTTACGAATAGCTTCTACAGACAAGTGAGGAACTGGGTTTATTTACCCAATCAAGAGGAGGCTAACAGACAGAAAGTGTTTTTCACAATGAATGGCTTCCCAGGTATGTACTGCTTCTAATAGTTCTATTAATATAAAATTGACTTTGGACAGGTCTCAGTATAACGCATTACATTCTTTTTATATTTTTTTGCAAGTTGACGCCTTGAGTTGGATCCTGTATCGGCCAGCGCCTTGAATCGCTAGATATGTACGATATATAAATCCTTGATAATAATAATAATAATAATAATAATAATAATAATAATTAATAATAATTAATAACAAGGACCAAAAAAAACCGTCTGAATATAACAAACTTTACATCTAACTTAAAAAAAAGAAGAATGGAGAAGGATGCTCAGCACCTGACTCAAGAGGCAGACAAACTTGCTGAACAAGCAGAAGAGAAGGGTGCGCTGAGACTATTGACTCAAGTCAAATGCGCTGAGGAGCAAATCCAAGGAAATAAAAATCCAGCTGGAGAAGATTTCCCATCAGATAGATGAAGAGATGGAAAAACTGAAAAAAAATGAAAACTCGTTCATCTGTATAAAAAAAAGTTATACATTAGCCGGTGGTGGTATCTCTTTCTGACACTTTACAGTTCTCTAACTTGTGTTCAAGGACAACATGCTTCACAATTATTATTTATGTGCATAGACTCCGTAATCTGCATCATCATCATAACTGCAACTTCATCGACATGCAATATGTATGTGTGTAGATTCTTTCAGAATCAGTATCAACATCAGTACCACTATCAGATTCATGACTGCAAACAATTTATGGATATCACTGGGTAAGAGATTTTATCCTTTTTTTTTACTAATCAATTCTTATGTGCATTTACAATTAAACAAAACTCCTTGAATTTTTGGAAAAACTTGAAATCTTGAATTTTTTATAATTTGAGTACGAACCATGACGGTGACAATCTGAGATTGTTAGGCCATACTTTTATTATTTTGTAACGTATACTAGGCATAATGCTTATGTGTGTCACATTGCAAATTTTATAGTTGGGTTTTATCAAGAGTTGTTAGTGTGCTGCTTGACATTTCTCCATGCTGCATCTATAAACAAAGTTTACCCATCACCACACCCATCGTGTTCAGTTCTCCAATTTCATTTATTGATTTGGTTCGCCAGTGATCGTCCTGAACTCTTGACTAACATCCTGGCATTCATCTTCTGATTGGTGATACATATATTATATACACATGTTTTGCTTTTTTCTTTTAAAACTTTGAGAAGGGGCGAGTAGTACAACACTCATGCACACGAAAATGAATGGGTAGACATGAGTGTCCTCAGTCGAGCCCTTGTTCTCGTTGAGCCAGTTCAGGCCTCATACTCTTTTTCAATTCCTTCACAACCCCACCATCCGACCATCCTCATCTCTTTGGTTTGGAAATCTTATGCCACAGTATGTTGTTCCCTGTTTAGCTAGCTCCTGTGTATTAATTCTGCTTGGCAATTCTAGTTACAGACTCTAGTTCATCAGAAGGCCCCTTTGTCCAGAAACAAGCGAACGAAAGGCGTCAACGCAAGCAGACCGAAATGCATGCAACACCCCTATAGTCAGCCTTCTTGCTGCCATCAGTTACACCCCGTTCTCCAGTGTTTGTGTTTGGACAAAGTGCAACGATTCATTTAGATGCAGAATATGTAAGTGGCAGTGACAATGAGAACAAAGCACGGGTTTCTTTTCCAGTTCTAGCAACAATGCCACAGACTGAGAATAGATAGAATTGGTGGCAAATCAAAGCAGCACTGTTGTTTATTTAGCAAAAAGCTAAACACTAAGATGTCTACGCATCTGCAGCATATTCATAAAAATTAACCAGAGGTTGCAAAAAATCTACTTTTTGTAGGTCCTTTGAAAGGGTGATCCTGTACCTAGACAAGAATTAATTAAGTTTCAAGATCAGGGACATTTTCAGCATAACTGGAGAGTTCTTAGTAGGAAAGAGGGAAAAGTTAATTGCAAAGTACCAGAAGTCACGCCAAGCAGACTCAAGAGTATTTGGCATATCCACATTGCAAAGGATTTGTCCCAGAAAACCTTGCTCTGTAAACATGAACAATGTTGCACTCACAGACCAGGGCTGGCGTGCATGAACGAACTTAAAAGCCGACTTAGACTTAAGTAGCATGTTTCAGTGAAGCGTTAAGTCTAAGTCGGCTTTTAAGTTCGTTCATGCACGCCAGCCCGGGTGGCTCAGGTGAGGTAAGATTAGATAATCAATGTTCATAATCATAGGGTCCAGCAGATTGCTAAGAACCGAATCATGACCACACAAAACTATTCAACATCGGACTACACCGCCTCTTCAATACAATACAATACAAGGTTATTGCTTTAGGTCCAGCGGACTCTTCTGAGCCAAATCAGGACCAGAGAGACGTTATCTTAAAATATTATAAAATGATTCAAGTCTTAAAAAACGAGCCTGTTACTCTTAAATACACAAACAAACTTTCACATGACACCTCTTTAAGAGACTTCTTTAAAACTGATGTATTAAAAATATATTCTCTTTCTTCAATCAAATCACTAAATTCAGTCCTAATAAAATTTAAACTAAACAAAACATGTCGATACGATTTATATGCGATAAAACAAACCAACATCATGTAAAAATTGAAACAGATGTTGACCATTACATACTTTAAAAATCTCTTTGAAAGGTATGGAACCAAAATATGTTTCCCTTTCCTCAATCAAATCAGCACATTCAGACATAAAATGGCGAACAGAAAAAGATTGATCACATGCAAAGCACCATGGTGGTTCTTCTCCTTTTAAAAGGAAACTGTGGGTGACATAAGTATGCCCAATATGAAGGCGAGATAACACTGTTTCCTCTCTGCGAGTGGACGCAAAGTTAGGCAAAGAAGTGGACAAATCGGGAAGAATTTGAAATAATTTGTTGTTGACATGGTTAGACCAGTCAATCTGCCACAGTCGTTTACAATAAGATCCAGTCATACAACGTAGGTCAGAGTAGGGCACAAACTGGAAAATCTCTGGAGGGAAATCGAGATGTAGAGCATCTTTAGCCGCCCTGTCTACTGCAATATTGCCGCGGATGCCCATGTGACCAGGGACCCACATAAAAACTATCTTTTTACCCTCAGAAACAAGTTGTGTATGGAGGTCATGGATCTCTGCCAGAAAAGGGTGTGATATCTTTCTCGTGGAAAGAGCCTGAAGTGCTGACAATGAATCGGACATGATTAAAAATGAGGTTCTTTTGGATTGATAAACTTGTTTCAGAGCTAAATGAATTGCCTTGAGCTCAGCTGTATAAACAGAACAAAAATCAGGTAAACGCTGTTGCAAAGGCTGGTCTAAGTGTCTCTCGGAGACAGACGCAGCAGCAACTGAATCTCCTTTCTTTGACCCGTCTGTAAAAAGTTGTTCATATCCTGGGTATAAAGCACACTGTTCTAAATAAAGTTGGTTATATACGGTTTCGGATGTATTGTTTTTAAGGAAAGCGGACAACTGCCAATTAATGTTTGGGGTACATAATTTCCATGGGGGAGCTTCAGTCCGAGGTTCATCGTCGTTGATGGAAGCAACATCAATGCCTGCTTTTTCCAGATGAGCTTGCATTCTGATGCCAAACGGAGGAATTGTGTTAGGTTTGGCTTCAAATTTCTGAACAAAATCTGGGTTGAAAACACAGTCATAAGCAGGGTTCATAGGATCAGTTTTTAATTTTAAATAGTAATTCATTGACAATTTTGTACGTCTCAGCTCCAGCGGAGGTTCGTTAGCTTCCACGTAAAGGCTTTCACAAGGGGAAGTGCGAAACGCACCCAAAGCAATGCGTAGTGCCTGATGGGCAACTGGATCTAGCATCTTAAGATAAGATTTTCTAGCAGAACCATAGACAATGCAACCATAGTCTAACTTGGATCTAATTAAAGAACGATATAACAGCAATAAAGTTTTCTTGTCAGCACCCCAGTCTGTACCACTGATAACCTTGAGCAAATTGCAGGCCTGTTGACATTTAGTTTTCAAAATTTTCAGATGAGGAATGAAAGATAGCTTTTGATCAAAAATAACACCCAAAAATTTGACTTGTTTGACCGCCTTTATTGGAGTTTTATTGAGGAGAATAGTAGGGTCTTGAATAATTCCCCGGTGCTGGGAAAAGTGAATACATTCAGTTTTTGCTTCAGAAAATTTAAAACCATTTTGTAAAACCCAGTCTTCAACGGCCTTGACACATAACTGTAGCTGACGTTCTGCAGATGCCAAAGTTTTACCTTTGGCTACCAATGCAAAATCGTCGACAAATAAAGAATTGTCAATTCCCCGTTTGACGGAACGAACAATGTTATTTATTTTAATATTAAACAGCAAGGGAGACAAGATGCTACCCTGAGGCACTCCCATCTCCTGTTCTCTCGTAGCTGACAAAGATCCCCCAACCTTAACCTGAAAAATTCTGTCTGTTAGAAAATTGGATATAAACAGAGGTAAATGTCCCTTCAAACCCATTTCTTGTAAATCTGAAAGAATGCCATATTTCCATGTGGTATCATAAGCTTTTTCCAAATCAAACATGATGGCAACGACATGTTCACCCTGGACGAACGCGTTACGGATAAAAGTTTCCAGTCGCACCAGGTGGTCAACAGTACTTCGACCACTTCGAAAGCCACACTGAGTGTTGGATAAGATATTATTGGTTTCGAGATACCACAGTAAACGAGAATAAACCATTCTTTCCAGTGTCTTGCATAAGCAAGACGTTAAGGCTATTGGTCTATAGTTTGTCGGGTTAGTATGGTCTTTGCCAGGTTTAGGGATGGGTACAATAATGGCCTTTCTCCAGGAGGGAGGAAAGGTGCCAGTGATCCAGAGCTGATTGAAGATGTCCAGCAGTTGAGACCGTGAGTACCTTGTTAAATGTCTGAGAAATTGATAATGTACATCATCCGTCCAACTGCTGAATCTGCACTTTTGTTAATTGCATCATCAAGTTCGACTAATGAAAACGGAATGTTGTAATCTTCAGAATTATCGGAGGTAAAATGTAACTGTTGTTTTTCTTTACGGGTTTTAACTGTTTGAAAAGGGACAGAATAATTTTCAGAGGAAGAATTTGCAGCAAAAGAAGAAGCCAAAAGATCAGCTACTAATTTTTTATCTCCGATTACGTCACCCTGCACAGTAAGGCATGGGCTCACCTGTTTGTTACTTCTATTTTTGAGTTTGCGGACTACTTTCCACACCTTCGACAGTTTCGCTTTTGAATTAAGCGTGGAGCAGAAACCTCTCCACGATTCCTTTCTCTTTCGTTTGAAGAGCTGTCGGCATTGCGCTCGCAAACGTTGGTGGTTTTGTTTATTTTCAGTGCTTGGGTGTAAAAACATAGTTCTTAAAGCTTTTTTACGAGCTTGCTGAAGTTTTCTACATTCATCGTCAAACCAGGGTTTTTTAAGTGTGTGAGGGTTTGACGAAGTTTGCGGAATGGACTCCTTGGCACTGTTAATAACTATGTCAGTACAAAGCTGTATTGGATCTAAGGCATTTGAAAATTCCTGGTTCTTAGCACGTAGCTGGGCCTCAGACAGGTTAGAAAACAGACTCCAGTTAGCTTGTTTCAGTTTCCACCTGCCATGAGTTTGCTCAAGGTTATCTGAATCATGTTTTAATAAAACCGGGAAATGGTCGCTGCCATGGAGATCTTCTAAAACTGTCCATTTAAAATCCAAAAGTAAGGAGGGATCACAGATCGATATATCAATGTGGGACAAAGAAGCAGTTCTAGAACAGGAAAAAGTTGGAGCACCCTCGTTCAAAGTTACTAGGTTTAACGAGTCTAAAATGTCTTCAATTATTTTACCCTGAGAATCGGTACGATCACTACCCCACAGGGGAGAGCGTCCATTAAAATCTCCCAACAACAAAAAAGGGGGAGGTAACTGTTGGACCAAATTCTCAAGTTCACTTTTAGTTACATTTATTGATGGTGTCAAATATAGAGAACAAACTGTGAGGGATTTAAAAAGAGATACTCTAGCTGCAACTGCTGGTAAACTTGTATTAAGTAAAATTGGATTAAATGGGACATTTCTATGGATAAAGAGTGAAACGCCTCTAGAAGATAAACAATCTAGAGAGGAATAACCAGTAATATCTATAGGATGTTTTTCTGACAGGAGAGTTTCCTGAAGGGCCAATACTTCAGGTCGATGCTCTGTCAGCAGACAGCATAGCTCCTCATAATTTGCCCTTATCCCTCGGATGTTCCATTGTAAAATGGACATAAAAATTAAGTAAAAGAATGCTAAAAGTTTCATCTCCGAGAGCACAATTATGTCTCTGTATCTTTTGGACCCTCGTCCATCTCTTCATGCTCCATCAACCCCCCGAAACGGTTCTCCGTTTCGAGAGGCTGCTGGGGCTTGGAAGAAAGGGGTCCGGGCCTTTGATTCTTTGTCAAAGACCCGGAACCCGAGCTGCCAGCGGACTTCCTCCCCCTCTCCCCAGCACCAGATTTTATATCTTCCCTCTCCCCTTCACCCCTGCCAATCTTTCCCTCTCCTCCTCTGACGCTCTTCTGCTGGGTAACTAGGATTTTAGTCGCCCCAGCAACTACCCGGTCGCTAAAACCGGTCGTTGCTGGTGCGGTGGCATGAGGCCTAGCCTCCTTCGTGGCAGGAGTGACGGCTATTGGCGCGGCCGTCTGCGCGCTTGGAGTGACGGATTTTGACGTGCCCGTCGGCACGTTCTCCAGTGGATTCGGTGGGGCTGGAGAAACCCCCTTCTGGGCAAACAAAGCAAGCATCTTTTCGAGAGTATCCATCCGCTTGCACAACGTTTCCAAAATCTGTGTTATTTTACTCATGGCAGTGTCCATTGTCGGGTGTGCGCTAGGTTCCACATGAGATGTGGAACCCGCCACAGCCGCAAAGGACCTCTCTTTAAGCACCGGCCTACTTGCAAGAACTTTTTTCCTTGCGTCGCCAAAGGAGCAACTCTCAGTGGCCCGCACCTTTTGGATTTCCAGCTCCAACTGCCACTGAGGACAGTCTTTGGAGCTGGACGAATGATTCCCGGCGCAATTCACACAGCAAATCGGATTTTTGCATTCGTTTTCGTGTTTCTCTTTACCACAATCACGACATATTTCCTTGCTTTTACAGTTCTTGCTACCGTGACCAAATCTTTGGCACCGGTAGCATCGCAACGGTGATGGTACAAACGGCGTCACCTTCACCCTAAGGTACCCCACCTTGAGTGACTCCGGCAATTTGGCCATAGCGAAGGTCACAAAAAGTGTGTTGGTGGGGATACGTTGGGATCCCTTGGTGACGAAGACCCGCTGGACTGCTGTGACCCCCCTGGCTGGAGAGCTCACCACGGATTTCCAATTCTGACATGTCGATCAAATCCTGACATCGGATGACTCCCTTGGAGGAATTCAACCGTCCATGCACAGAAACTTTGATTTGTCTATCAACGAAGACAGTCGAATCCCTCTTTAGAAGACTATCCGATGCCCTTTTGGTTGAGCACTCCACCAGGTAGGCCCCAGATCTCAGTTTTTTCACATCTTTGAACCCGATTGTGCAAACGGATTGAAAACCCTTCTGTATTGCGAACGGAGACAGCTTGCCTAGTGGCATAGCCGGATCCGCCCCCTCTACAACCAAAAAACGAGGCCAGGCCCCTTCTACCCCCGATGCACAAGCTTTCTGTCTCGTGTCCATGTCACTGTCCGTGTCCGAGTCCGGTCCGTCATCACGCAGTCGTCGTTTATTTGTGGAAGCCATGTTATTAATTTATGAATTCATCCCCCCTGCTCCCCACCCACCACGGAGTCCAACAAGGGGATGCGTCCAAGCGGAAAATCCAGCAAGGGAGCGCACCAGGGCTACAGGGGGGATATACACCCAGACAATCCCGCACTGCCACTACGGTTTTGTTCAAGTTTGACCCATGAGCCGCAGCCTTCTAGCAGAGCTAGGGCAATACACGACCAGCCGCTTGACTGACGCGGGCCACGCCAGCCTCCCGTCTAGGAGAAGTCCGGGCCAAAGAGGTGTGTTAGTGTGAGGGACCGCAGTCCCTCAGGGACCTCAACCTCCAGGATCCCATTCTCCCCCGACACGGGTTGCCCTGCACGGCAAACGCAGGGGGCCAAGAGAAGGCCACAGAGAAAAGGAAGGGTAGAAAAAGAAGGAATGATGGGGAAAAAGAAGACAGGGAAAGTCCGGTAAGGCAGAGGAAAGGAAGTCAAAACTGCATAGTATACTGGGAGAATTTAAGGGTGAAGAGAATATAGGTGAAAGGACCAATAAGACAGAAACAAGACAAAAGAGAAGAAAAAGGGGTAGGCAACTTGGTCACCCAGCCAGAGAGAGGCATGGGGTCCACCCCCGGCGCGCGGAGCCGAGCCCGTGGGGGCACCGCCTCTTCACCAGTGGATGCAAAGTTAGGCAAAGCAGTCAGATCTGGCAGAAATCAATGTGTATAGGGTTCAGTGGACTGCTAAGAGCAGAATCAGTACCGTACAAAACTATTCAAAATTAGACTACACCACCACTTTGCGAGTGGACAGCGGTTTACAATAACAGCCAGTCATACAACGCAAGGAAGGGTCAGTGTTCAAGAATGGAGAGACTTCTGCTCCCTCTATCCAAAGGAATCTCAAATTCGTTCTTCAAGAAAGCGATTGCTAGAAAGAAAGATGATCATGTGACATTGCAAGTGATCTGGCAGGATTTGCAGGTCCCGACACCAAAGTGGATGAGTTCTGGATCACAGTTGGCAAAAATCACCCCCAACTTCAGGATTTGTGCTACTTCATGCTCGGGATTTGCATGATTCCACACAGCAGTGCTGCCCGTGAACGTGTCTTCAGTTGTGTGAGAAAGAACTGCACTGACACAAGGTCCAACATGGGTAAAGACTTAGTGGAGGCTTTGTTGTTGTAAAGTCCAGGCCCCAGAAACCTCACAGCAATGAGGAGCTGCAGCAGCTGAAGAGTGCTTGTGCTCAGTCTCTGCAGAAGTGCAAGTAGACTTTGTATTACCCACTTCAAGTCATCATTTTGATGATTCTTTTGATTTTTCTTTGTTTCTTTACAAGCCTATATGATTAGTTACTTTAAATACTTTGTTCACAGACGATGACAGTCCTACAACAGAATCGACCAATGGTGACAGTGCCTCTTTCCCCCAGCAAGCACCATCAGTAGCCGTCAGCACAAATGCAACAGGTAGGAATGACGCAAACAATCACTTTGATGGAGTACAATACAATACAAGGTTATTGCTTTAGGTCCAGCGGACTCTTCCGAGCCAAATCAGGACCAGAGAGACGTTATCTTAAAATATTATAAAATGATTCAAGTCTTAAAAAACAAGCCTGTTACTCTTAAATACACAAACAAACTTTCACATGACACCTCTTTAAGAGACTTCTTTAAAACTGATGTATTAAAAATATATTCTCTTTCTTCAATCAAATCACTAAATTCAGTCCTAATAAAATCCAAACTAAACAAAACATGTCGATACAATTTATATGCGATAGAACAAACCAACATCATGTAAAAATTGAAACAGATGTTGACCATTACATACTTTAAAAATCTCTTTGAAAGGTATGGAACCAAAATATGTTTCCCTTTCCTCAATCAAATCAGCACATTCAGACATAAAATGGCGAACAGAAAAAGATTGATCACATGCAAAGCACCATGGTGGTTCTTCTCCTTTTAAAAGGAAACTGTGGGTGACATAAGTATGCCCAATATGAAGGCGAGATAACACTGTTTCCTCTCTGCGAGTGGACGCAAAGTTAGGCAAAGAAGTGGACAAATCGGGAAGAATTTGAAATAATTTGTTGTTGACATGGTTAGACCAGTCAGTCTGCCACAGTCGTTTACAATAAGATCCAGTCATACAACGTAGGTCAGAGTAGGGCACAAACTGGAAAATCTCTGGAGGGAAATCGAGATGTAGAGCATCTTTAGCCGCTCTGTCTACTGCAATATTGCCGCGGATGCCCATGTGACCAGGGACCCACATAAAAACTATCTTTTTACCCTCAGAAACAAGTTGTGTATGGAGGTCATGGATCTCTGCCAGAAAAGGGTGTGATATCTTTCTCGTGGAAAGAGCCTGAAGTGCTGACAATGAATCGGACATGATTAAAAATGAGGTTCTTTTGGATTGATAAACTTGTTTCAGAGCTAAATGAATTGCCTTGAGCTCAGCTGTATAAACAGAACAAAAATCAGGTAAACGCTGTTGCAAAGGCTGGTCTAAGCGTCTCTCGGAGACAGACGCAGCAGCAACTGAATCTCCTTTCTTTGACCCGTCTGTAAAAAGTTGTTCATATCCTGGGTATAAAGCACACTGTTCTAAATAAAGTTGGTTATATACGGTTTCGGATGTATTGTTTTTAAGGAAAGCGGACAACTGCCAATTAATGTTTGGGGTACATAATTTCCATGGGGGAGCTTCAGTCCGAAGTTCATCGTCGTTGATGGAAGCAACATCAATGCCTGCTTTTTCCAGATGAACTTGCATTCTGATGCCAAACGGAGGGATTGTGTTAGGTTTGAATTCAAATTTCTGAACAAAATCTGGGTTGAAAACACAGTCATAAGCAGGGTTCATAGGATCAGTTTTTAATTTTAAATAGTAATTCATTGACAATTTTGTACGTCTCAGCTCCAGCGGGGGTTCGTTAGCTTCCACATAAAGGCTTTCACAAGGGGAAGTGCGAAACGCACCCAAAGCAATGCGTAGTGCCTGATGGGCAACTGGATCTAGCATCTTAAGATAAGATTTTCTAGCAGAACCATAGACAATGCAACCATAGTCTAACTTGGATCTAATTAAAGAACGATATAACAGCAATAAAGTTTTCTTGTCAGCACCCCAGTCTGTACCACTGATAACCTTGAGCAAATTGCAGGCCTGTTGACATTTAGTTTTCAAAATTTTCAGATGAGGAATGAAAGATAGCTTTTGATCAAAAATAACACCCAAAAATTTGACTTGTTGGACCGCCTTTATTGGAGTTTTATTGAGGAGAATAGTAGGGTCTTGAATAATTCCCCGGTGCTGGGAAAAGTGAATACATTCAGTTTTTGCTTCAGAAAATTTAAAACCATTTTGTAAAACCCAGTCTTCAACGGCCTTGACACATAACTGTAGCTGACGTTCTGCAGATGCCAAAGTTTTACCTTTGGCTACCAATGCAAAATCGTCGACAAATAAAGAATTGTCAATTCCCCGTTTAACGGAACTAACAATGTTATTTATTTTAATATTAAACAGCAAGGGAGACAAGATGCTACCCTGAGGCACTCCCATCTCCTGTTCTCTCGTATCTGACAAAGATCCCCCAACCTTAACCTGAAAAATTCTGTCCGTTAGAAAATTGGATATAAACAGAGGTAAATGTCCCTTCAAACCCATTTCTTGTAAATCTGAAAGAATGCCATATTTCCATGTGGTATCATAAGCCTTTTCCAAATCAAACATGATGGCAACGACATGTTCACCCTGGACGAACGCGTTACGGATAAAAGTTTCCAGTCGCACCAGGTGGTCAACAGTACTTCGACCACTTCGAAAGCCACACTGAGTGTTGGATAAAATATTATTTGTTTCTAGATACCACAGTAAACGAGAATAAACCATTCTTTCTAGCGTCTTGCATAAGCAAGACGTTAAGGCTATTGGTCTATAGTTTGTCGGGTTAGTATGGTCTTTGCCGGGTTTAGGGATGGGTACAATAATGGCCTTTCTCCAGGAGGGAGGAAAGGTGCCAGTGATCCAGAGCTGATTGAAGATGTCCAGCAGTTGAGACCGTGAGTATCTCGTTAAATGTCTGAGAAATTGATAATGTACATCATCCGGTCCAACTGCTGAATCTGCACTTTTGTTAATTGCATCATCAAGTTCGACTAATGAAAACGGAATGTTGTAATCTTCAGAATTATCGGAGGTAAAATGTAACTGTTGTTTTTCTTTACGGGTTTTAACTGTTTGAAAAGGGACAGAATAATTTACAGAGGAAGAATTTGCAGCAAAAGAAGAAGCCAAAAGATCAGCTACTAATTTTTTATCTCCGATTACGTCACCCTGCACAGTAAGGCATGGGCTCACCTGTTTGTTACTTCTATTTTTGAGTTTGCGGACTACTTTCCACACCTTCGACAGTTTCGCTTTTGAATTAAGCGTGGAGCAGAAACCTCTCCACGATTCCTTTCTCTTTCGTTTGAAGAGCTGTCGGCATTGCGCTCGCAAACGTTGGTGGTTTTGTTTATTTTCAGTGCTTGGGTGTAAAAACATAGTTCTTAAAGCTTTTTTACGAGCTTGCTGAAGTTTTCTACATTCATCGTCAAACCAGGGTTTTTTAAGTGTGTGAGGGTTTGACGAAGTTTGCGGAATGGACTCCTTGGCACTGTTAATAACTATGTCAGTATAAAGCTGTATTGGATCTAAGGCATTTGAAAATTCCTGTTTCTTAGCACGTAGCTGGGCCTCAGACAGGTTAGAAAACAGACTCCAGTTAGCTTGTTTCAGTTTCCACCTGCCATGAGTTTGCTCAAGGTTATCTGAATCATGTTTTAATAAAATCGGGAAATGGTCGCTGCCATGGAGATCTTCTAAAACTGTCCATTTAAAATCCAAAAGTAAGGAGGGATCACAGATCGATATATCAATGTGGGACAAAGAAGCAGTTCTAGAACAGGAAAAAGTTGGAGCACCCTCGTTCAAAGTTACTAGGTTTAACGAGTCTAAAATGTCTTCAATTATTTTACCCTGAGAATCGGTACGATCACTACCCCACAGGGGAGAGCGTCCATTAAAATCTCCCAACAACAAAAAAGGGGGAGGTAACTGTTGGACCAAATTCTCAAGTTCACTTTTAGTTACATTTATTGATGGTGTCAAATATAGAGAACAAACTGTGAGGGATTTAAAAAGAGATACTCTAGCTGCAACTGCTGGTAAACTTGTATTAAGTAAAATTGGATTAAATGGGACATTTTTATGGATACAATACAATACAATACAAGGTTATTGCTTTAGGTCCAGCGGACTCTTCCGAGCCAAATCAGGACCAGAGAGACGTTATCTTAAAATATTATAAAATGATTCAAGTCTTAAAAAACAAGCCTGTTACTCTTAAATACACAAACAAACTTTCACATGACACCTCTTTAAGAGACTTCTTTAAAACTGATGTATTAAAAATATAATCTCTTTCTTCAATCAAATCACTAAATTCAGTCCTAATAAAATCCAAACTAAACAAAACATGTCGATACAATTTATATGCGATAGAACAAACCAACATCATGTAAAAATTGAAACAGATGTTGACCATTACATACTTTAAAAATCTCTTTGAAAGGTATGGAACCAAAATATGTTTCCCTTTCCTCAATCAAATCAGCACATTCAGACATAAAATGGCGAACAGAAAAAGATTGATCACATGCAAAGCACCATGGTGGTTCTTCTCCTTTTAAAAGGAAACTGTGGGTGACATAAGTATGCCCAATATGAAGGCGAGATAACACTGTTTCCTCTCTGCGAGTGGACGCAAAGTTAGGCAAAGAAGTGGACAAATCGGGAAGAATTTGAAATAATTTGTTGTTGACATGGTTAGACCAGTCAATCTGCCACAGTCGTTTACAATAAGATCCAGTCATACAACGTAGGTCAGAGTAGGGCACAAACTGGAAAATCTCTGGAGGGAAATCGAGATGTAGAGCATCTTTAGCCGCCCTGTCTACTGCAATATTGCCGCGGATGCCCATGTGACCAGGGACCCACATAAAAACTATCTTTTTACCCTCAGAAACAAGTTGTGTATGGAGGTCATGGATCTCTGCCAGAAAAGGGTGTGATATCTTTCTCGTGGAAAGAGCCTGAAGTGCTGACAATGAATCGGACATGATTAAAAATGAGGTTCTTTTGGATTGATAAACTTGTTTCAGAGCTAAATGAATTGCCTTGAGCTCAGCTGTATAAACAGAACAAAAATCAGGTAAACGCTGTTGCAAAGGCTGGTCTAAGTGTCTCTCGGAGACAGACGCAGCAGCAACTGAATCTCCTTTCTTTGACCCGTCTGTAAAAAGTTGTTCATATCCTGGGTATAAAGCACACTGTTCTAGATAAAGTTGGTTATATACGGTTTCGGATGTATTGTTTTTAAGGAAAGCGGACAACTGCCAATTAATGTTTGGGGTACATAATTTCCATGGGGGAGCTTCAGTCCGAAGTTCATCGTCGTTGATGGAAGCAACATCAATGCCTGCTTTTTCCAGATGAGCTCGCATTCTGATGCTAAACGGAGGAATTGTGTTAGGTTTGGCTTCAAATTTCTGAACAAAATCTGGGTTGAAAACACAGTCATAAGCAGGGTTCATAGGATCAGTTTTTAATTTTAAATAGTAATTCATTGACAATTTTGTACGTCTCAGCTCCAGCGGAGGTTCGTTAGCTTCCACGTAAAGGCTTTCACAAGGGGAAGTGCGAAACGCACCCAAAGCAATGCGTAGTGCCTGATGGGCAACTGGATCTAGCATCTTAAGATAAGATTTTCTAGCAGAACCATAGACAATGCAACCATAGTCTAACTTGGATCTAATTAAAGAACGATATAACAGCAATAAAGTTTTCTTGTCAGCACCCCAGTCTGTACCACTGATAACCTTGAGCAAATTGCAGGCCTGTTGACATTTAGTTTTCAAAATTTTCAGATGAGGAATGAAAGATAGCTTTTGATCAAAAATAACACCCAAAAATTTGACTTGTTTGACCGCCTTTATTTGAGTTTTATTGAGGAGAATAGTAGGGTCTTGAATAATTCCCCGGTGCTGGGAAAAGTGAATACATTCAGTTTTTGCTTCAGAAAATTTAAAACCATTTTGTAAAACCCAGTCTTCAACGGCCTACAATACAATACAAGGTTATTGCTTTAGGTCCAGCGGACTCTTCCGAGCCAAATCAGGACCAGAGAGACGTTATCTTAAAATATTATAAAATGATTCAAGTCTTAAAAAACGAGCATGTTACTCTTGAATACACAAACAAACTTTCACATGACACCTCTTTAAGAGACTTCTTTAAAACTGATGTATTAAAAATATATTCTCTTTCTTCAATCAAATCACTAAATTCAGTCCTAATAAAATCCAAACTAAACAAAACATGTCGATACAATTTATATGCGATAGAACAAACCAACATCATGTAAAAATTGAAACAGATGTTGACCATTACATACTTTAAAAATCTCTTTGAAAGGTATGGAACCAAAATATGTTTCCCTTTCCTCAATCAAATCAGCACATTCAGACATACAATACAATACAATACAAGGTTATTGCTTTAGGTCCAGCGGACTCTTCCGAGCCAAATCAGGACCAGAGAGACGTTATCTTAAAATATTATAAAATGATTCAAGTCTTAAAAAACGAGCCTGTTACTCTTAAATACACAAACAAACTTTCACATGACACCTCTTTAAGAGACTTCTTTAAAACTGATGGATTAAAAATATATTCTCTTTCTTCAATCAAATCACTAAATTCAGTCCTAATAAAATCCAAACTAAACAAAACATGTCGATACGATTTATATGCGATAAAACAAACCAACATCATGTAAAAATTGAAACAGATGTTGACCATTACATACTTTAAAAATCTCTTTGAAAGGTATGGAACCAAAATATGTTTCCCTTTCCTCAATCAAATCAGCACACTCAGACATGAAATGTCGAACGGAAAAGGATTGATCACATGCAAAGCACCATGGTGGTTCTTCTCCTTTTAAAAGGAAGCTGTGGGTGACATAAGTATGCCCAATATGAAGGCGAGATAACACTGTTTCTTCTTTGCGAGTGGATGCAAAGTTAGGCAAAGAAGTGGACAAATCGGGAAGAATTTGAAATAATTTGTTGTTGACATGGTTAGACCAGTCAGTCTGCCACAGTCGTTTACAATAAGAACCAGTCATACAGCGTAGGTCAGAGTAGGGCACAAACTGAAAAATCTCTGGAGGGAAATCGAGATGCAGAGCATCTTTAGCCGCCCTGTCTACTGCAATATTGCCGCGGATGCCCATGTGACCAGGGACCCACATAAAAACTATCTTTTTACCCTCAGAAATAAGTTGTGTATGGAGGTCATGGATCTCTGCCAGAAAAGGGTGTGATATCTTTCTCGTGGAAAGAGCCTGAAGTGCTGACAATGAATCGGACATGATTAAAAATGAGGTTCTTTTGGATTGATAAACTTGTTTCAGAGCTAAATGAATTGCCTTGAGCTCAGCTGTATAAACAGAACAAAAATCAGGTAAACGCTGTTGCAAAGGCTGGTCTAAGCGTCTCTCGGAGACAGACGCGGCAGCAACTGAATCTCCTTTCTTCGACCCGTCTGTAAAAAGTTGTTCATATCCTGGGTATAATGCACACTGTTCTAAATAAAGTTGGTTATATACGGTTTCAGAGGTATTGTTTTTAAGGAAAGCGGACAACTGCCAATTAATGTTTGGGGTACATAATTTCCATGGGGGAGCTTCAGTCCGAAGTTCATCGTCGTTGATGGAAGCAACATCAATGCCTGCTTTTTCCAGATGAACTTGCATTCTGATGCCAAACGGAGGGATTGTGTTAGGTTTGGATTCAAATTTCTGAACAAAATCTGGGTTGAAAACACAGTCATAAGCAGGGTTCATAGGATCAGTTTTTAATTTTAAATAGTAATTCATTGACAATTTTGTACGTCTCAGCTCCAGCGGGGGTTCGTTAGCTTCCACATAAAGGCTTTCACAAGGGGAAGTGCGAAACGCACCCAAAGCAATGCGTAGTGCCTGATGGGCAACTGGATCTAGCATCTTAAGATAAGATTTTCTAGCAGAACCATAGACAATGCAACCATAGTCTAACTTGGATCTAATTAAAGAACGATATAACAGCAATAAAGTTTTCTTGTCAGCACCCCAGTCTGTACCACTGATAACCTTGAGCAAATTGCAGGCCTGTTGACATTTAGTTTTCAAAATTTTCAGATGGGGAATGAAAGATAGCTTTTGATCAAAAATAACACCCAAAAATTTGACTTGTTTGACCGCCTTTATTGGAGTTTTATTGAGGAGAATAGTAGGGTCTTGAACAATTCCCCGGTGCTGGGAAAAGTGAATACATTCAGTTTTTGCTTCAGAAAATTTAAAACCATTTTGTAAAACCCAGTCTTCAACGGCCTTGACACATAACTGTAGCTGACGTTCTGCAGATGCCAAAGTTTTACCTTTGGCTACCAATGCAAAATCGTCGACAAATAAAGAATTGTCAATTCCCCGTTTAACGGAACGAACAATGTTATTTATTTTAATATTAAACAGCAAGGGAGACAAGATGCTACCCTGAGGCACTCCCATCTCCTGTTCTCTCGTATCTGACAAAGATCCCCCAACCTTAACCTGAAAAATTCTGTCTGTTAGAAAATTGGATATAAACAGAGGTAAATGTCCCTTCAAACCCATTTCTTGTAAATCTGAAAGAATGCCATATTTCCATGTGGTATCATAAGCTTTTTCCAAATCAAACATGATGGCAACGACATGTTCACCCTGGACGAACGCGTTACGGATAAAAGTTTCCAGTCGCACCAGGTGATCAACAGTACTTCGACCACTTCGAAAGCCACACTGAGTGTTGGATAAAATATTATTAGTTTCTAGATACCACAGTAAGCGAGAATAAACCATTCTTTCTAACGTCTTGCATAAGCAAGATGTTAAGGCTATTGGTCTATAGTTTGTCGGGTTAGTATGGTCTTTGCCAGGTTTAGGGATGGGTACAATAATGGCCTTTCTCCAGGAGGGAGGAAAGGTGCCAGTGATCCAGAGCTGATTGAAGATGTCCAGCAGTTGAGACCGTGAGTACCTTGTTAAATGTCTGAGAAATTGATAATGTACATCATCCGGTCCAACTGCTGAATCTGCACTTTTGTTAATTGCATCATCAAGTTCGACTAATGAAAACGGAATGTTGTAATCTTCAGAATTATCGGAGGTAAAATGTAACTGTTGTTTTTCTTTACGGGTTTTAACTGTTTGAAAAGGGCCAGAATAATTTTCAGAGGAAGAATTTGCAGCAAAAGAAGAAGCCAAAAGATCAGCTACTAATTTTTTATCTCCGATTACGTCACCCTGCACAGTAAGGCATGGGCTCACCTGTTTGTTACTTCTATTTTTGAGTTTGCGGACTACTTTCCACACCTTCGACAGTTTCGCTTTCGAGTTAAGCGTGGAGCAGAAACCTCTCCACGATTCCTTTCTCTTTCGTTTGAAGAGCTGTCGGCAGTGCGCTCGCAAACGTTGGTGGTTTTGTTTATTTTCAGTGCTTGGGTGTAAAAACATAGTTCTTAAAGCTTTTTTACGAGCTTGCTGAAGTTTACTACATTCATCGTCAAACCAGGGTTTTTTAAGTGTGTGAGGGTTTGACGAAGTTTGCGGAATGGACTCCTTGGCACTGTTAATAACTATGTCAGTATAAAGCTGTATTGGATCTAAGGCATTTGAAAATTCCTGGTTCTTAGCACGTAGCTGGGCCTCAGACAGGTTAGAAAACAGACTCCAGTTAGCTTGTTTCAGTTTCCACCTGCCATGAGTTTGCTCAAGGTTATCTGAATCATGTTTTAATAAAACCGGGAAATGGTCGCTGCCATGGAGATCTTCTAAAACTGTCCATTTAAAATCCAAAAGTAAGGAGGGATCACAGATCGATATACAATACAATACAAGGTTATTGCTTTAGGTCCAGCGGACTCTTCCGAGCCAAATCAGGACCAGAGAGACGTTATCTTAAAATATTATAAAATGATTCAAATCTTAAAAAACAAACCTGTTACTCTTAAATACCCAAACAAACTTTCACATGACATCTCTTTAAGAGTCTTCTTAAAAACTGATGTATTAAAAATATAATCTCTTTCTTCAATCAAATCACTAAATTCAGTCCTAAAAATAAAATCCAAACTAAACAAAACATGTCGATACGATTTATATGCGATAAAACAAACCAACATCATGTAAAAATTGAAACAGATGTTGACCATTACATACTTTAAAAATCTCTTTGAAAGGTATGGAACCAAAATATGTTTCCCTTTCCTCAATCAAATCAGCACACTCAGACATGAAATGTCGAACGGAAAAGGGTTGATCACATGCAAAGCAACATGGTGGTTCTTCTCCTTTTAAAAGGAAACTGTGAGTGACATAAGTATGCCCAATATGAAGGCGAGATAACACTGTTTCTTCTTTGCGAGTGGATGCAAAGTTAGGCAAAGAAGTGGACAAATCGGGAAGAATTTGAAATAATTTGTTGTTGACATGGTTAGACCAGTCAGTCTGCCACAGTCGTTTACAATAAGAACCAGTCATACAACGTAGGTCAGAGTAGGGCACAAACTGAAATATCTCTGGAGGGAAATCAAGATGCAGAGCATCTTTAGCCGCCCTGTCTACTGCAATATTGCCGCGGATGCCCATGTGACCAGGGACCCACATAAAAACTATCTTTTTACCCTCAGAAATAAGTTGTGTATGGAGGTCATGGATCTCTGCCAGAAAAGGGTGTGATATCTTTCTCGTGGAAAGAGCCTGAAGTGCTGACAAGGAATCAGACATGATTAAAAATGAGGTTCTTTTGGATTGATAAACTTGTTTCAGAGCTAAATGAATTGCCTTGAGCTCAGCTGTATAAACAGAACAAAAATCAGGTAAACGCTGTTGCAAAGGCTGGTCTAAGTGTCTCCCGGAGACTGACGCAGCAGCAACTGAATCTCCTTTCTTTGACCCGTCTGTAAAAAGTTGTTCATATCCTGGGTATAAAGCACACTGTTCTAAATAAAGTTGGTTATATACGGTTTCGGATGTATTGTTTTTAAGGAAAGCGGACAACTGCCAATTAATGTTTGGGATACATAATTTCCATGGGGGAGCTTCAGTCCGAAGCTCATCGTCGTTGATGGAAGCAACATCAATGCCTGCTTTTTCCAGATGAGCTTGCATTCTGATGCCAAACGGAGGAATTGTGTTAGGTTTGGCTTCAAATTTCTGAACAAAATCTGGGTTGAAAACACAGTCATAAGCAGGGTTCATAGGATCAGTTTTTAATTTTAAATAGTAATTCATTGACAATTTTGTACGTCTCAGCTCCAGCGGGGGTTCGTTAGCTTCCACGTAAAGGCTTTCACAAGGGGAAGTGCGAAACGCACCCAAAGCAATGCGTAGTGCCTGATGGGCAACTGGATCTAGCATCTTAAGATAAGACTTTCTAGCAGAACCATAGACAATGCAACCATAGTCTAACTTGGATCTAATTAAAGAACGATATAACAGCAATAAAGTTTTCTTGTCAGCACCCCAGTCTGTACCACTGATAACCTTGAGCAAATTGCAGGCCTGTTGACATTTAGTTTTCAAAATTTTCAGATGAGGAATGAAAGATAGCTTTTGATCAAAAATAACACCCAAAAATTTGACTTGTTTGACCGCCTTTATTGGAGTTTTATTGAGGAGAATAGTAGGGTCTTGAATAATTCCCCGGTGCTGGGAAAAGTGAATACATTCAGTTTTTGCTTCAGAAAATTTAAAACCATTTTGTAAAACCCAGTCTTCAACGGCCTTGACACATAACTGTAGCTGACGTTCTGCAGATGCCAAAGTTTTACCTTTGGCTACCAATGCAAAATCGTCGACAAATAAAGAATTGTCAATTCCCCGTTTAACGGAACGAACAATGTTATTTATTTTAATATTAAACAGCAAGGGAGACAAGATGCTACCCTGAGGCACTCCCATCTCCTGTTCTCTCGTATCTGACAAAGATCCCCCAACCTTAACCTGAAAAATTCTGTCTGTTAGAAAATTGGATATAAACAGAGGTAAATGTCCCTTCAAACCCATTTCTTGTAAATCTGAAAGAATGCCATATTTCCATGTGGTATCATAGGCTTTTTCCAAATCAAACATGATGGCAACGACATGTTCACCCTGGACGAACGCATTACGGATAAAAGTTTCCAGTCGCACCAGGTGGTCAACAGTACTTCGACCACTTCGAAAGCCACACTGAGTGTTGGATAAGATATTGTTGGTTTCTAGATACCACAGTAAGCGAGAATAAACCATTCTTTCTAGCGTCTTGCATAAGCAAGACGTTAAGGCTATTGGTCGATAGTTTGTCGGGTTAGTATGGTCTTTGCCAGGTTTAGGGATGGGGACAATAATGGCCTTTCTCCAGGAGGGAGGAAAGGTGCCAGTGATCCAGAGCTGATTGAAGATGTCCAGCAGTTGAGACCGTGAGTACCTTGTTAAATGTCTGAGAAATTGATAATGTACATCATCCGGTCCAACTGCTGAATCTGCACTTTTGTTAATTGCATCATCAAGCTCGACTAATGAAAATGGAATGTTGTAATCTTCAGAATTATCGGAGGTAAAATTTAACTGTTGTTTTTCTTTACGGGTTTTAACTGTTTGAAAAGGGACAGAATAATTTTCAGAGGAAGAATTTGCAGCAAAAGAAGAAGCCAGAAGATCAGCTACTAATTTTTTATCTCCGATTACGTCACCCTGCACAGTAAGGCATGGGCTCACCTGTTTGTTACTTCTATTTTTGAGTTTGCGGACTACTTTCCACACCTTCGACAGTTTCGCTTTTGAATTAAGCGTGGAGCAGAAACCTCTCCACGATTCCTTTCTCTTTCGTTTGAAGAGCTGTCGGCATTGCGCTCGCAAACGTTGGTGGTTTTGTTTATTTTCAGTGCTTGGGTGTAAAAACATAGTTCTTAAAGCTTTTTTACGAGCTTGCTGAAGTTTTCTACATTCATCGTCAAACCAGGGTTTTTTAAGTGTGTGAGGGTTTGACGAAGTTTGCGGAATGGACTCCTTGGCACTGTTAATAACTATGTCAGTATAAAGCTGTATTGGATCTAAGGCATTTGAAAATTCCTGGTTCTTAGCACGTAGCTGGGCCTCAGACAGGTTAGAAAACAGACTCCAGTTAGCTTGTTTCAGTTTCCACCTGCCATGAGTTTGCTCAAGGTTATCTGAATCATGTTTTAATAAAACCGGGAAATGGTCGCTGCCATGGAGATCTTCTAAAACTGTCCATTTAAAATCCAAAAGTAAGGAGGGATCACAGATCGATATATCAATGTGGGACAAAGAAGCAGTTCTAGAACAGGAAAAAGTTGGAGCACCCTCGTTCAAAGTTACTAGGTTTAACGAGTCTAAAATGTCTTCAATTATTTTACCCTGAGAATCGGTACGATCACTACCCCATAGGGGAGAGCGTCCATTAAAATCTCCCAACAACAAAAAAGGGGGAGGTAACTGTTGGACCAAATTCTCAAGTTCACTTTTAGTTACATTTATTGATGGTGTCAAATATAGAGAACAAACTGTGAGGGATTTAAAAAGAGATACTCTAGCTGCAACTGCTGGTAAACTTGTATTAAGTAAAATTGGATTAAATGGGACATTTCTATGGATAAAGAGTGAAACGCCTCTAGAAGATAAACAATCTAGAGAGGAATAACCAGTAATATCTATAGGATGTTTTTCTGACAGGAGAGTTTCCTGAAGGGCCAATACTTCAGGTCGATGCTCTGTCAGCAGACAGCATAGCTCCTCATAATTTGCCCTTATCCCTCGGATGTTCCATTGTAAAATGGACATAAAAATTAAGTAAAAGAATGCTAAAAGTTTCATCTCCGAGAGCACAATTATGTCTCTGTATCTTTTGGACCCTCGTCCATCTCTTCATGTTCCATCAACCCCCCGAAACGGTTCTCCGTTTCGAGAGGCTGATGGGGCTTGGAAGAAAGGGGTCCGGGCCTTTGATTCTTTGGCCAAAGACCCGGAACCCGAACTGCCAGCGGACTTCCTCCCCCTTCTCCCCAGCACCAGATTTTATATCTTCCCTCTCCCCTTCACCCCTGCCAATCTTTCCCTCTCCTCCTCTGACGCTCTTCTGCTGAGCGACTAGCATCTTTGCCGCCCCAGCAACTACCCGGTCGCTAAAACCGGTCGTTGCTGGTGCGGTGGCATGAGGTCTAGCCTCCTTTGAAGCAGGTGTGACGGCTTTTGTCACGGCCGTCGGCGTGTTGTGGGTGACGGGTGGGGACGTGCCCGTCGGCACGTTCTCCAGTGGATTCGGTGGGGCTGGAGAAACCCCCTTCTGGGCAAACAACACGAGCATCTTTTCTAAAGCATCCATCCGTTTGCACAACGTTTCCAAAATCTGTGTTATTTTACTCATGGCAGTGTCCACTGTCGGGTGTGCGCTAGGTTCCACATGAGATGTGGAACCCGCCACAGCCGCAAAGGACCTCTCTTTAAGCACTGGCCTACTTGCAAGAACTTTTTTCCTGGCGTCGCCAAAGGAGCAACTCTCAGTGGCCCGCACCTTTTGGATTTCCAGCTCCAACTGCCACTGAGGACAGTCTTTGGAGCTGGACGAATGATTCCCGGCGCAATTCACACAGCAAATCGGATTTTTGCATTCGTTTTCGTGTTTCTCTTTACCACAATCACGACATATTTCCTTGCTTTTACAGTTCTTGCTACCGTGACCAAATCTTTGGCACCGGTAGCATCGCAACGGTGATGGTACAAACGGCGTCACCTTCACCCTAAGGTACCCCACCTTGAGTGACTCCGGCAATTTGGCCATAGCGAAGGTCACAAAAAGTGTGTTGGTGGGGATACGTTGGGATCCCTTGGTGACGAAGACCCGCTGGACTGCTGTGACCCCCTGGCTGGAGAGCTCACCACGGATTTCCAATTCTGACATGTCGATCAAATCCTGACATCGGATGACTCCCTTGGAGGAATTCAACCGTCCATGCACAGAAACTTTGATTTGTCTATCAACGAAGACAGTCGAATCCCTCTTTAGAAGACTATCCGATGCCCTTTTGGTTGAGCACTCCACCAGGTAGGCCCCAGATCTCAGTTTTTTCACATCTTTGAACCCGATTGTGCAAACGGATTGAAAACCCTTCTGTATTGCGAACGGAGACAGCTTGCCTAGTGGCATAGCCGGATCCGCCCCCTCTACAACCAAAAAACGAGGCCAGGCCCCTTCTACCCCCGATGCACAAGCTTTCTGTCTCGTGTCCATGTCGCTGTCCGTGTCCGAGTCCGGTCCGTCATCACGCAGTCGTCGTTTATTTGTGGAAGCCATGTTATTAATTTATGAATTCATCCCCCCTGCTCCCCACCCACCACGGAGTCCAACAAGGGGATGCGTCCAAGCGGAAAATCCAGCAAGGGAGCGCACCAGGGCTACAGGGGGGATATACACCCAGACAATCCCGCACTGCCACTACGGTTTTGTTCAAGTTTGACCCATGAGCCGCAGCCTTCTAGCAGAGCTAGGGCAATACACGACCAGCCGCTTGACTGACGCGGGCCACGCCAGCCTCCCGTCTAGGAGAAGTCCGGGCCAAAGAGGTGTGTTAGTGTGAGGGACCGCAGTCCCTCAGGGACCTCAACCTCCAGGATCCCATTCTCCCCCGACACGGGTTGCCCTGCACGGCAAACGCAGGGGGCCAAGAGAAGGCCACAGAGAAAAGGAAGGGTAGAAAAAGAAGGAATGGTGGGGAAAAAGAAGACAGGGAAAGTCCGGTAAGGCAGAAGAAAGGAAGTCAAAACTGCATAGTATACTGGGAGAATTTAAGGGTGAAGAGAATATAGGTGAAAGGACCAATAAGACAGAAACAAGACAAAAGAGAAGAAAAAGGGGTAGGCAACTTGGTCACCCAGCCAGAGAGAGGCATGGGGTCCACCCCCGGCGCGCGGAGCCGAGCCCGTGGGGGCACAGATCGATATATCAATGTGGGACAAAGAAGCAGTTCTAGAACAGGAAAAAGTTGGAGCACCCTCGTTCAAAGTTACTAGGTTTAACGAGTCTAAAATGTCTTCAATTATTTTACCCTGAGAATCGGTACGATCACTACCCCACAGGGGAGAGCGTCCATTAAAATCTCCCAACAACAAAAAAGGGGGAGGTAACTGTTGGACCAAATTCTCAAGTTCACTTTTAGTTACATTTATTGATGGTGTCAAATATAGAGAACAAACTGTGAGGGATTTAAAAAGAGATACTCTAGCTGCAACTGCTGGTAAACTTGTATTAAGTAAAATTGGATTAAATGGGACATTTCTATGGATAAAGAGTGAAACGCCTCTAGAAGATAAACAATCTAGAGAGGAATAACCAGTAATATCTATAGGATGTTTTTCTGACAGGAGAGTTTCCTGAAGGGCCAATACTTCAGGTCGATGCTCTGTCAGCAGACAGCATAGCTCCTCATAATTTGCCCTTATCCCTCGGATGTTCCATTGTAAAATGGACATAAAAATTAAGTAAAAGAATGCTAAAATTTTCATCTCCGAGAGCACAATTATGTCTCTGTATCTTTTGGACCCTCGTCCATCTCTTCATGTTCCATCAACCCCCCCGAAACGGTTCTCCGTTTCGAGAGGCTGCTGGGGCTTGGAAGAAAGGGGTCCGGGCCTTTGATTCTTTGTCAAAGACCCGGAACCCGAGCTGCCAGCGGACTTCCTCCCCCTCTCCCCAGCACCAGATTTTATATCTTCCCTCTCCCCTTCACCCCTGCCAATCTTTCCCTCTCCTCCTCTGACGCTCTTCTGCTGGGTAACTAGGATTTTAGTCGCCCCAGCAACTACCCGGTCGCTAAAACCGGTCGTTGCTGGTGCGGTGGCATGAGGCCTAGCCTCCTTCGTGGCAGGAGTGACGGCTTTTGGCGCGGCCGTCTGCGCGCTTGGAGTGACGGTTTTTGACGTGCCCGTCGGCACGTTCTCCAGTGGAATCGGTGGGGCTGGAGAAACCCCCTTCTGGGCAAACAAAGCAAGCATCTTTTCGAGAGTATCCATCCGTTTGCACAACGTTTCCAAAATCTGTGTTATTTTACTCATGGCAGTGTCCATTGTCGGGTGTGCGCTAGGTTCCACATGAGATGTGGAACCCGCCACAGCCGCAAAGGACCTCTCTTTAAGCACCGGCCTACTTGCAAGAACTTTTTTCCTTGCGTCGCCAAAGGAGCAACTCTCAGTGGCCCGCACCTTTTGGATTTCCAGCTCCAACTGCCACTGAGGACAGTCTTTGGAGCTGGACGAATGATTCCCGGCGCAATTCACACAGCAAATCGGATTTTTGCATTCGTTTTCGTGTTTCTCTTTACCACAATCACGACATATTTCCTTGCTTTTACAGTTCTTGCTACCGTGACCAAATCTTTGGCACCGGTAGCATCGCAACGGTGATGGTACAAACGGCGTCACCTTCACCCTAAGGTACCCCACCTTGAGTGACTCCGGCAATTTGGCCATAGCGAAGGTCACAAAAAGTGTGTTGGTGGGGATACGTTGGGATCCCTTGGTGACGAAGACCCGCTGGACTGCTGTGACCCCCTGGCTGGAGAGCTCACCACGGATTTCCAATTCTGACATGTCGATCAAATCCTGACATCGGATGACTCCCTTGGAGGAATTCAACCGTCCATGCACAGAAACTTTGATTTGTCTATCAACGAAGACAGTCGAATCCCTCTTTAGAAGACTATCCGATGCCCTTTTGGTTGAGCACTCCACCAGGTAGGCCCCAGATCTCAGTTTTTTCACATCTTTGAACCCGATTGTGCAAACGGATTGAAAACCCTTCTGTATTGCGAACGGAGACAGCTTGCCTAGTGGCATAGCCGGATCCGCCCCCTCTACAACCAAAAAACGAGGCCAGGCCCCTTCTACCCCCGATGCACAAGCTTTCTGTCTCGTGTCCATGTCACTGTCCGTGTCCGAGTCCGGTCCGTCATCACGCAGTCGTCGTTTATTTGTGGAAGCCATGTTATTAATTTATGAATTCATCCCCCCTGCTCCCCACCCACCACGGAGTCCAACAAGGGGATGCGTCCAAGCGGAAAATCCAGCAAGGGAGCGCACCAGGGCTACAGGGGGGATATACACCCAGACAATCCCGCACTGCCACTACGGTTTTGTTCAAGTTTGACCCATGAGCCGCAGCCTTCTAGCAGAGCTAGGGCAATACACGACCAGCCGCTTGACTGACGCGGGCCACGCCAGCCTCCCGTCTAGGAGAAGTCCGGGCCAAAGAGGTGTGTTAGTGTGAGGGACCGCAGTCCCTCAGGGACCTCAACCTCCAGGATCCCATTCTCCCCCGACACGGGTTGCCCTGCACGGCAAACGCAGGGGGCCAAGAGAAGGCCACAGAGAAAAGGAAGGGTAGAAAAAGAAGGAATGATGGGGAAAAAGAAGACAGGGAAAGTCCGGTAAGGCAGAGGAAAGGAAGTCAAAACTGCATAGTATACTGGGAGAATTTAAGGGTGAAGAGAATATAGGTGAAAGGACCAATAAGACAGAAACAAGACAAAAGAGAAGAAAAAGGGGTAGGCAACTTGGTCACCCAGCCAGAGAGAGGCATGGGGTCCACCCCCGGCGCGCGGAGCCGAGCCCGTGGGGGCACATTCAGACATAAAATGGCGAACAGAAAAAGATTGATCACATGCAAAGCACCATGGTGGTTCTTCTCCTTTTAAAAGGAAACTGTGGGTGACATAAGTATGCCCAATATGAAGGCGAGATAACACTGTTTCCTCTCTGCGAGTGGACGCAAAGTTAGGCAAAGAAGTGGACAAATCGGGAAGAATTTGAAATAATTTGTTGTTGACATGGTTAGACCAGTCAGTCTGCCACAGTCGTTTACAATAAGAACCAGTCATACAACGTAGGTCAGAGTAGGGCACAAACTGGAAAATCTCTGGAGGGAAATCGAGATGTAGAGCATCTTTAGCCGCCCTGTCTACTGCAATATTGCCGCGGATGCCCATGTGACCAGGGACCCACATAAAAACTATCTTTTTTACCCTCAGAAACAAGTTGTGTATGGAGGTCATGGATCTCTGCCAGAAAAGGGTGTGATATCTTTCTCGTGGAAAGAGCCTGAAGTGCTGACAATGAATCGGACATGATTAAAAATGAGGTTCTTTTGGATTGATAAACTTGTTTCAGAGCTAAATGAATTGCCTTGAGCTCAGCTGTATAAACAGAACAAAAATCAGGTAAACGCTGTTGCAAAGGCTGGTCTAAGTGTCTCTCGGAGACAGACGCAGCAGCAACTGAATCTCCTTTCTTTGACCCGTCTGTAAAAAGTTGTTCATATCCTGGGTATAAAGCACACTGTTCTAGATAAAGTTGGTTATATACGGTTTCGGATGTATTGTTTTTAAGGAAAGCGGACAACTGCCAATTAATGTTTGGGGTACATAATTTCCATGGGGGAGCTTCAGTCCGAAGTTCATCGTCGTTGATGGAAGCAACATCAATGCCTGCTTTTTCCAGATGAACTTGCATTCTGATGCCAAACGGAGGGATTGTGTTAGGTTTGGATTCAAATTTCTGAACAAAATCTGGGTTGAAAACACAGTCATAAGCAGGGTTCATAGGATCAGTTTTTAATTTTAAATAGTAATTCATTGACAATTTTGTACGTCTCAGCTCCAGCTGGGGTTCGTTAGCTTCCACATAAAGGCTTTCACAAGGGGAAGTGCGAAACGCACCCAAAGCAATGCGTAGTGCCTGATGGGCAACTGGATCTAGCATCTTAAGATAAGATTTTCTAGCAGAACCATAGACAATGCAACCATAGTCTAACTTGGATCTAATTAAAGAACGATATAACAGCAATAAAGTTTTCTTGTCAGCACCCCAGTCTGTACCACTGATAACCTTGAGCAAATTGCAGGCCTGTTGACATTTAGTTTTCAAAATTTTCAGATGAGGAATGAAAGATAGCTTTTGATCAAAAATAACACCCAAAAATTTGACTTGTTTGACCGCCTTTATTTGAGTTTTATTGAGGAGAATAGTAGGGTCTTGAATAATTCCCCGGTGCTGGGAAAAGTGAATGCATTCAGTTTTTGCTTCAGAAAATTTAAAACCATTTTGTAAAACCCAGTCTTCAACGGCCTTGACACATAACTGTAGCTGACGTTCTGCAGATGCCAAAGTTTTACCTTTGGCTACCAATGCAAAATCGTCGACAAATAAAGAATTGTCAATTCCCCGTTTAACGGAACGAACAATGTTATTTATTTTAATATTAAACAGCAAGGGAGACAAGATGCTACCCTGAGGCACTCCCATCTCCTGTTCTCTCGTATCTGACAAAGATCCCCCAACCTTAACCTGAAAAATTCTGTCCGTTAGAAAATTGGATATAAACAGAGGTAAATGTCCCTTCAAACCCATTTCTTGTAGATCTGAAAGAATGCCATATTTCCATGTGGTATCATAAGCCTTTTCCAAATCAAACATGATGGCAACGACATGTTCACCCTGGACGAACGCGTTACGGATAAAAGTTTCCAGTCGCACCAGGTGGTCAACAGTACTTCGACCACTTCGAAAGCCACACTGAGTGTTGGATAAAATATTATTTGTTTCTAGATACCACAGTAAACGAGAATAAACCATTCTTTCTAGCGTCTTGCATAAGCAAGACGTTAAGGCTATTGGTCTATAGTTTGTCGGGTTAGTATGGTCTTTGCCAGGTTTAGGGATGGGTACAATAATGGCCTTTCTCCAGGAGGGAGGAAAGGTGCCAGTGATCCAGAGCTGATTGAAGATGTCCAGCAGTTGAGACCGTGAGTACCTTGTTAAATGTCTGAGAAATTGATAATGTACATCATCCGGTCCAACTGCTGAATCTGCACTTTTGTTAATTGCATCATCAAGTTCGACTAATGAAAACGGAATGTTGTAATCTTCAGAATTATCGGAGGTAAAATGTAACTGTTGTTTTTCTTTACGGGTTTTAACTGTTTGAAAAGGGCCAGAATAATTTTCAGAGGAAGAATTTGCAGCAAAAGAAGAAGCCAAAAGATCAGCTACTAATTTTTTATCTCCGATTACTTCACCCTGCACAGTAAGGCATGGGCTCACCTGTTTGTTACTTCTATTTTTGAGTTTGCGGACTACTTTCCACACCTTCGACAGTTTCACTTTTGAATTAAGCGTGGAGCAGAAACCTCTCCACGATTCCTTTCTCTTTCGTTTGAAGAGCTGTCGGCATTGCGCTCGCAAACGTTGGTGGTTTTGTTTATTTTCAGTGCTTGGGTGTAAAAACATAGTTCTTAAAGCTTTTTTACGAGCTTGCTGAAGTTTTCTACATTCATCGTCAAACCAGGGTTTTTTAAGTGTGTGAGGGTTTGACGAAGTTTGCGGAATGGACTCCTTGGCACTGTTAATAACTATGTCAGTATAAAGCTGTATTGGATCTAAGGCATTTGAAAATTCCTGGTTCTTAGCACGTAGCTGGGCCTCAGACAGGTTAGAAAACAGACTCCAGTTAGCTTGTTTCAGTTTCCACCTGCCATGAGTTTGCTCAAGGTTATCTGAATCATGTTTTAATAAAACCGGGAAATGGTCGCTGCCATGGAGATCTTCTAAAACTGTCCATTTAAAATCCAAAAGTAAGGAGGGATCACAGATCGATATATCAATGTGGGACAAAGAAGCAGTTCTAGAACAGGAAAAAGTTGGAGCACCCTCGTTCAAAGTTACTAGGTTTAACGAGTCTAAAATGTCTTCAATTATTTTACCCTGAGAATCGGTACGATCACTACCCCACAGGGGAGAGCGTCCATTAAAATCTCCCAACAACAAAAAAGGGGGGAGGTAACTGTTGGACCAAATTCTCAAGTTCACTTTTAGTGACATTTATTGATGGTGTCAAATATAGAGAACAAACTGTGAGGGATTTAAAAAGAGATACTCTAGCTGCAACTGCTGGTAAACTTGTATTAAGTAAAATTGGATTAAATGGGACATTTCTATGGATAAAGAGTGAAACGCCTCTAGAAGATAAACAATCTAGAGAGGAATAACCAGTAATATCTATAGGATGTTTTTCTGACAGGAGAGTTTCCTGAAGGGCCAATACTTCAGGTCGATGCTCTGTCAGCAGACAGCATAGCTCCTCATAATTTGCCCTTATCCCTCGGATGTTCCATTGTAAAATGGACATAAAAATTAAGTAAAAGAATGCTAAAAGTTTCATCTCCGAGAGCACAATTATGTCTCTGTATCTTTTGGACCCTCGTCCATCTCTTCATGTTCCATCAACCCCCCGAAACGGTTCTCCGTTTCGAGAGGCTGCTGGGGCTTGGAAGAAAGGGGTCCGGGCCTTTGATTCTTTGTCAAAGACCCGGAACCCGAGCTGCCAGCGGACTTCCTCCCCCTCTCCCCAGCACCAGATTTTATATCTTCCCTCTCCCCTTCACCCCTGCCAATCTTTCCCTCTCCTCCTCTGACGCTCTTCTGCTGGGTAACTAGGATTTTAGTCGCCCCAGCAACTATCCGGTCGCTAAAACCGGTCGTTGCTGGTGCGGTGGCATGAGGCCTAGCCTCCTTCGTGGCAGGAGTGACGGCTTTTGGCGCGGCCGTCTGCGCGCTTGGAGTGACGGTTTTTGACGTGCCCGTCGGCACGTTCTCCAGTGGATTCGGTGGGGCTGGAGAAACCCCCTTCTGGGCAAACAAAGCAAGCATCTTTTCGAGAGTATCCATCCGTTTGCACAACGTTTCCAAAATCTGTGTTATTTTACTCACGGCAGTGTCCATTGTCGGGTGTGCGCTAGGTTCCACATGAGATGTGGAACCCGCCACAGCCGCAAAGGACCTCTCTTTAAGCACCGGCCTACTTGCAAGAACTTTTTTCCTTGCGTCGCCAAAGGAGCAACTCTCAGTGGCCCGCACCTTTTGGATTTCCAGCTCCAACTGCCACTGAGGACAGTCTTTGGAGCTGGACGAATGATTCCCGGCGCAATTCACACAGCAAATCGGATTTTTGCATTCGTTTTCGTGTTTCTCTTTACCACAATCACGACATATTTCCTTGCTTTTACAGTTCTTGCTACCGTGACCAAATCTTTGGCACCGGTAGCATCGCAACGGTGATGGTACAAAAGGCGTCACCTTCACCCTAAGGTACCCCACCTTGAGTGACTCCGGCAATTTGGCCATAGCGAAGGTCACAAAAAGTGTGTTGGTGGGGATACGTTGGGATCCCTTGGTGACGAAGACCCGCTGGACTGCTGTGACCCCCTGGCTGGAGAGCTCACCACGGATTTCCAATTCTGACATGTCGATCAAATCCTGACATCGGATGACTCCCTTGGAGGAATTCAACCGTCCATGCACAGAAACTTTGATTTGTCTATCAACGAAGACAGTCGAATCCCTCTTTAGAAGACTATCCGATGCCCTTTTGGTTGAGCACTCCACCAGGTAGGCCCCAGATCTCAGTTTTTTCACATCTTTGAACCCGATTGTGCAAACGGATTGAAAACCCTTCTGTATTGCGAACGGAGACAGCTTGCCTAGTGGCATAGCCGGATCCGCCCCCTCTACAACCAAAAAACGAGGCCAGGCCCCTTCTACCCCCGATGCACAAGCTTTCTGTCTCGTGTCCATGTCACTGTCCGTGTCCGAGTCCGGTCCGTCATCACGCAGTCGTCGTTTATTTGTGGAAGCCATGTTATTAATTTATGAATTCATCCCCCCTGCTCCCCACCCACCACGGAGTCCAACAAGGGGATGCGTCCAAGCGGAAAATCCAGCAAGGGAGCGCACCAGGGCTACAGGGGGGATATACACCCAGACAATCCCGCACTGCCACTACGGTTTTGTTCAAGTTTGACCCATGAGCCGCAGCCTTCTAGCAGAGCTAGGGCAATACACGACCAGCCGCTTGACTGACGCGGGCCACGCCAGCCTCCCGTCTAGGAGAAGTCCGGGCCAAAGAGGTGTGTTAGTGTGAGGGACCGCAGTCCCTCAGGGACCTCAACCTCCAGGATCCCATTCTCCCCCGACACGGGTTGCCCTGCACGGCAAACGCAGGGGGCCAAGAGAAGGCCACAGAGAAAACGAAGAGTAGAAAAAGAAGGAGTGATGGGGAAAAAGAAGACAGGGAAAGTCCGGTAAGGCAGAAGAAAGGGAGTCAAAACTGCATAGTATACTGGGAGAATTTAAGGGTGAAGAGAATATAGGTGAAAGGACCAATAAGACAGAAACAAGACAAAAGAGAAGAAAAAGGGGTAGGCAACTTGGTCACCCAGCCAGAGAGAGGCATGGGGTCCACCCCCGGCGCGCGGAGCCGAGCCCGTGGGGGCCTTTGATGGAGTGGGTGTTTACAGTATAAAATGTTTCGTTCAGCAATAACAAGATGCATCATAACATGAGAAGAGAATTTAAATTGTAAATGCTGTAATACACTATTTTAGCAACAGAGGAAATGTGGGGAGGGTTTAATTTTACTGTAGAAATAGGACTAATCAATGTTTCTTGTTTGTTTGTTTTAGATTAAAGTACTCAATGGGAGGATTTGACACGAACTGCATGACTACTGCATCCTGCAAGGAAAGACTTCTAAAGTGATTGCAGCCACCCAAAATACATTGGAAACAAACACTTGCCACATCTCTTATTAAAAGTAATAGTGATTCTTTGTTATATGCTGGCATAAATTGTGATGTGTTTTGGGCAGTTGTGGAAAGCATGAATCCCTACTCTCAAAGCAGGGTCACGATGCCTGTGTACAATCAGATCTTAATGACCCTCATGAAGCTAAGGCTCAATCTTGTGCATGCTGATACTGCAAGAAGATTTTGTGTTTCGCAGAGCTTTGTCAGTACCACTATTTCTTTTTGGATTGGCACTTTAGCCCCAAACCTGAGCCAGCTCATTGTGTGGCTGCCTAGGAAAAAGATCCGTGCAACCACACCATAGTGTTTCAAAAATTATCCGAAGACTACCTGCATAATGGACTGCGCTGAGACCTTTATGCAGAAGTCCAGTAATTTGAAATCAAGAGCTGAAAGCTATAGTAATTATAAATCACACAACACGGTCAAGTATTGTGTTACCATTGCCCCCTGTGGGTTCAACCAAAATACATTCCTGTTCCGTGAACACAAAAAATAAACACATCTCAAGGCATTGTGGAAGTAAAGTGCCCTGTGATGAGAGAGGGAGAAAACTCAGAGAAATTAAAAGACAATGTTTGTGACTTGGAAGTCAGAGATAAAAGCATTAGACTCAAAGTCAATGGCTCCAGAGGCTACTTTAAACAAGTTCAGTTGACCATGCTGTGCACAGGTCAACAGTCACACCTACTTCCCTTCCGAATTTAACAGAACATTCTACTTTTTTTGATCTTCCAACCTCCCGCTCAAGGCAAAATCTTCCGCTTTTTTCCTTTTTTTTTTGTTTTATTTGTGCTTCCGTTATTTAATAATTTTTGGTTTCCCACTATTTGCGCCCTTTCTGATGTGGATACTGAATTGAGTGTGCAAATAGAACGACACCCGTGTATCAATTTAGCGCGATATTTACTCTTAAAATAATTGTATCGGGCATGCTTGCTTCTGCATGCGTACAAACTGGTTCGGACTAGTTTTATTCTTGGTGAGCGATTCCCGCTGCCAAAATCTATTCGCCGATTTAACAACACGAAACGCGAAGAGTGAACGCCGCTTGTTATCTCTAGTGCATAGAGATTAGTTTACTCTAATTTAGGCGTCCGCAACTTCTGGTCCACATTCACTGGTTTAGAGCTCAAGGCCACGGGCCAAGGTCAAGCCCCATGTTAAAAATAGATTCATTCCCACAATCCTTTGCATCCTTGACACAAACATTGTTGCCAAACATTGTAGCTACGGTACTCGCAATAACGATGAACGCTATTCATTCAAAGATTACATGAAAGATGTAGTATTTTTCCGATTTCCTGACTCAGAAAAGAAAAGAACAGAGTTCGAAAGATGGGTACATGTCTGCGGATGTAAAGATTTTACTCCTCAAACGGCAAAATCAACACCAAAGAATCCAAAGTTTTTGTGTAGCAAGCACTTCGTATTTGGCCAAAAGACTGCAAGAAATCCTGATCCTTTCAATTCAATTTCATTAAAAACAACTTTATTTATCCACATAATTACAATTACAAGATTTAGAAGCAGCTCATATTTAAAATATTTTTTAAAAGGTTTAAAAACAGTAAAATGTGAAACATTGTCACACGATCTTATGGTCTTCGTCGACATAAATAGTACAAACGAGTTATTGTCCTTGAATTAGGACTCACTGCATAGGTAAACATGGAAGCCAAGAGCAGTAATGACGTGTACGCATCGAATTTAATGCCGGAGGCAAAGAAAAGGTATTTCGAAAAACTGTGCTACGTTGATGGTGTTGATCCATATGAACTCCCAAACAATTTTTGGACTTCAAATCCAAATTAGTATCCGCCAGTAGACTATGCAAGCATCGTCAACTATTTTGTGTTGGGTGTTTCTGCTTACACCTGCGATGACTTCTAAGCCTACATGAGTCTGCAAGCGTACAAGCTTTTTGTCTCCGGATGGGTTCATGATATACAGATCTACAGGCCTGATGGAAGCCCAAATGTCATAGTACCTGCCAAGGTTAGTTGATTTAAAGATTATTTATTTGTACAAACTTTATAAATCATGTCAAACTGTTTACAATACAATACAAGGTTATTGCTTTAGGTCCAGCGGACTCTTCCGAGCCAAATCAGGACCAGAGAGACGTTATCTTAAAATATTATAAAATGATTCAAGTCTTAAAAAACAAGCCTGTTACTCTTAAATACACAAACAAACTTTCACATGACACCTCTTTAAGAGACTTCTTTAAAACTGATGTATTAAAAATATATTCTCTTTCTTCAATCAAGTCACTAAATTCAGTCCTAATAAAATCCAAACTAAACAAAACATGTCGATACAATTTATATGCGATAGAACAAACCAACATCATGTAAAAATTGAAACAGATGTTGACCATTACATACTTTAAAAATCTCTTTGAAAGGTATGGAACCAAAATATGTTTCCCTTTCCTCAATCAAATCAGCACATTCAGACATAAAATGGCGAACAGAAAAAGATTGATCACATGCAAAGCACCATGGTGGTTCTTCTCCTTTTAAAAGGAAACTGTGGGTGACATAAGTATGCCCAATATGAAGGCGAGATAACACTGTTTCCTCTCTGCGAGTGGACGCAAAGTTAGGCAAAGAAGTGGACAAATCGGGAAGAATTTGAAATAATTTGTTGTTGACATGGTTAGACCAGTCAATCTGCCACAGTCGTTTACAATAAGATCCAGTCATACAACGTAGGTCAGAGTAGGGCACAAACTGGAAAATCTCTGGAGGGAAATCGAGATGTAGAGCATCTTTAGCCGCCCTGTCTACTGCAATATTGCCGCGGATGCCCATGTGACCAGGGACCCACATAAAAACTATCTTTTTACCCTCAGAAACAAGTTGTGTATGGAGGTCATGGATCTCTGCCAGAAAAGGGTGTGATATCTTTCTCGTGGAAAGAGCCTGAAGTGCTGACAATGAATCGGACATGATTAAAAATGAGGTTCTTTTGGATTGATAAACTTGTTTCAGAGCTAAATGAATTGCCTTGAGCTCAGCTGTATAAACAGAACAAAAATCAGGTAAACGCTGTTGCAAAGGCTGGTCTAAGTGTCTCTCGGAGACAGACGCAGCAGCAACTGAATCTCCTTTCTTTGACCCGTCTGTAAAAAGTTGTTCATATCCTGGGTATAATGCACACTGTTCTAAATAAAGTTGGTTATATACGGTTTCAGAGGTATTGTTTTTAAGGAAAGCGGACAACTGCCAATTAATGTTTGGGGTACATAATTTCCATGGGGGAGCTTCAGTCCGAAGTTCATCGTCGTTGATGGAAGCAACATCAATGCCTGCTTTTTCCAGATGAACTTGCATTCTGATGCCAAACGGAGGGATTGTGTTAGGTTTGGATTCAAATTTCTGAACAAAATCTGGGTTGAAAACACAGTCATAAGCAGGGTTCATAGGATCAGTTTTTAATTTTAAATAGTAATTCATTGACAATTTTGTACGTCTCAGCTCCAGCGGGGGTTCGTTAGCTTCCACATAAAGGCTTTCACAAGGGGAAGTGCGAAACGCACCCAAAGCAATGCGTAGTGCCTGATGGGCAACTGGATCTAGCATCTTAAGATAAGATTTTCTAGCAGAACCATAGACAATGCAACCATAGTCTAACTTGGATCTAATTAAAGAACGATATAACAGCAATAAAGTTTTCTTGTCAGCACCCCAGTCTGTACCACTGATAACCTTGAGCAAATTGCAGGCCTGTTGACATTTAGTTTTCAAAATTTTCAGATGAGGAATGAAAGATAGCTTTTGATCAAAAATAACACCCAAAAATTTGACTTGTTTGACCGCCTTTATTGGAGTTTTATTGAGGAGAATAGTAGGGTCTTGAATAATTCCCCGGTGCTGGGAAAAGTGAATGCATTCAGTTTTTGCTTCAGAAAATTTAAAACCATTTTGTAAAACCCAGTCTTCAACGGCCTTGACACATAACTGTAGCTGACGTTCTGCAGATGCCAAAGTTTTACCTTTGGCTACCAATGCAAAATCGTCGACAAATAAAGAATTGTCAATTCCCCGTTTAACGGAACGAACAATGTTATTTATTTTAATATTAAACAGCAAGGGAGACAAGATGCTACCCTGAGGCACTCCCATCTCCTGTTCTCTCGTATCTGACAAAGATCCCCCAACCTTAACCTGAAAAATTCTGTCCGTTAGAAAATTGGATATAAACAGAGGTAAATGTCCCTTCAAACCCATTTCTTGTAGATCTGAAAGAATGCCATATTTCCATGTGGTATCATAAGCCTTTTCCAAATCAAACATGATGGCAACGACATGTTCACCCTGGACGAACGCGTTACGGATAAAAGTTTCCAGTCGCACCAGGTGGTCAACAGTACTTCGACCACTTCGAAAGCCACACTGAGTGTTGGATAAAATATTATTTGTTTCTAGATACCACAGTAAACGAGAATAAACCATTCTTTCTAGCGTCTTGCATAAGCAAGACGTTAAGGCTATTGGTCTATAGTTTGTCGGGTTAGTATGGTCTTTGCCAGGTTTAGGGATGGGTACAATAATGGCCTTTCTCCAGGAGGGAGGAAAGGTGCCAGTGATCCAGAGCTGATTGAAGATGTCCAGCAGTTGAGACCGTGAGTACCTTGTTAAATGTCTGAGAAATTGATAATGTACATCATCCGGTCCAACTGCTGAATCTGCACTTTTGTTAATTGCATCATCAAGTTCGACTAATGAAAACGGAATGTTGTAATCTTCAGAATTATCGGAGGTAAAATGTAACTGTTGTTTTTCTTTACGGGTTTTAACTGTTTGAAAAGGGACAGAATAATTTTCAGAGGAAGAATTTGCAGCAAAAGAAGAAGCCAAAAGATCAGCTACTAATTTTTTATCTCCGATTACGTCACCCTGCACAGTAAGGCATGGGCTCACCTGTTTGTTACTTCTATTTTTGAGTTTGCGGACTACTTTCCACACCTTCGACAGTTTCGCTTTTGAATTAAGCGTGGAGCAGAAACCTCTCCACGATTCCTTTCTCTTTCGTTTGAAGAGCTGTCGGCATTGCGCTCGCAAACGTTGGTGGTTTTGTTTATTTTCAGTGCTTGGGTGTAAAAACATAGTTCTTAAAGCTTTTTTACGAGCTTGCTGAAGTTTTCTACATTCATCGTCAAACCAGGGTTTTTTAAGTGTGTGAGGGTTTGACGAAGTTTGCGGAATGGACTCCTTGGCACTGTTAATAACTATGTCAGTATAAAGCTGTATTGGATCTAAGGCATTTGAAAATTCCTGGTTCTTAGCACGTAGCTGGGCCTCAGACAGGTTAGAAAACAGACTCCAGTTAGCTTGTTTCAGTTTCCACCTGCCATGAGTTTGCTCAAGGTTATCTGAATCATGTTTTAATAAAACCGGGAAATGGTCGCTGCCATGGAGATCTTCTAAAACTGTCCATTTAAAATCCAAAAGTAAGGAGGGATCACAGATCGATATATCAATGTGGGACAAAGAAGCAGTTCTAGAACAGGAAAAAGTTGGAGCACCCTCGTTCAAAGTTACTAGGTTTAACGAGTCTAAAATGTCTTCAATTATTTTACCCTGAGAATCGGTACGATCACTACCCCACAGGGGAGAGCGTCCATTAAAATCTCCCAACAACAAAAAAGGGGGAGGTAACTGTTGGACCAAATTCTCAAGTTCACTTTTAGTTACATTTATTGATGGTGTCAAATATAGAGAACAAACTGTGAGGGATTTAAAAAGAGATACTCTAGCTGCAACTGCTGGTAAACTTGTATTAAGTAAAATTGGATTAAATGGGACATTTCTATGGATAAAGAGTGAAACGCCTCTAGAAGATAAACAATCTAGAGAGGAATAACCAGTAATATCTATAGGATGTTTTTCTGACAGGAGAGTTTCCTGAAGGGCCAATACTTCAGGTCGATGCTCTGTCAGCAGACAGCATAGCTCCTCATAATTTGCCCTTATCCCTCGGATGTTCCATTGTAAAATGGACATAAAAATTAAGTAAAAGAATGCTAAAAGTTTCATCTCCGAGAGCACAATTATGTCTCTGTATCTTTTGGACCCTCGTCCATCTCTTCATGTTCCATCAACCCCCCGAAACGGTTCTCCGTTTCGAGAGGCTGCTGGGGCTTGGAAGAAAGGGGTCCGGGCCTTTGATTCTTTGTCAAAGACCCGGAACCCGAGCTGCCAGCGGACTTCCTCCCCCTCTCCCCAGCACCAGATTTTATATCTTCCCTCTCCCCTTCACCCCTGCCAATCTTTCCCTCTCCTCCTCTGACGCTCTTCTGCTGGGTAACTAGGATTTTAGTCGCCCCAGCAACTACCCGGTCGCTAAAACCGGTCGTTGCTGGTGCGGTGGCATGAGGCCTAGCCTCCTTCGTGGCAGAAGTGACGGCTATTGGCGCGGCCGTCTGCGCGATTGGAGTGACGGATTTTGACGTGCCCGTCGGCACGTTCTCCAGTGGATTCGGTGGGGCTGGAGAAACCCCCTTCTGGGCAAACAAAGCAAGCATCTTTTCGAGAGTATCCATCCGTTTGCACAACGTTTCCAAAATCTGTGTTATTTTACTCATGGCAGTGTCCATTGTCGGGTGTGCGCTAGGTTCCACATGAGATGTGGAACCCGCCACAGCCGCAAAGGACCTCTCTTTAAGCACCGGCCTACTTGCAAGAACTTTTTTCCTTGCGTCGCCAAAGGAGCAACTCTCAGTGGCCCGCACCTTTTGGATTTCCAGCTCCAACTGCCACTGAGGACAGTCTTTGGAGCTGGACGAATGATTCCCGGCGCAATTCACACAGCAAATCGGATTTTTGCATTCGTTTTCGTGTTTCTCTTTACCACAATCACGACATATTTCCTTGCTTTTACAGTTCTTGCTACCGTGACCAAATCTTTGGCACCGGTAGCATCGCAACGGTGATGGTACAAACGGCGTCACCTTCACCCTAAGGTACCCCACCTTGAGTGACTCCGGCAATTTGGCCATAGCGAAGGTCACAAAAAGTGTGTTGGTGGGGATACGTTGGGATCCCTTGGTGACGAAGACCCGCTGGACTGCTGTGACCCCCTGGCTGGAGAGCTCACCACGGATTTCCAATTCTGACATGTCGATCAATACAATACAATACAAGGTTATTGCTTTAGGTCCAGCGGACTCTTCCGAGCCAAATCAGGACCAGAGAGACGTTATCTTAAAATATTATAAAATGATTCAAGTCTTAAAAAACGAGCCTGTTACTCTTAAATACACAAACAAACTTTCATATGACACCTCTTTAAGAGACTTCTTTAAAACTGATGGATTAAAAATATATTCTCTTTCTTCAATCAAATCACTAAATTCAGTCCTAATAAAATCCAAACTAAACAAAACATGTTGATACGATTTATATGCGATAAAACAAACCAACATCATGTAAAAATTGAAACAGATGTTGACCATTACATACTTTAAAAATCTCTTTGAAAGGTATGGAACCAAAATATGTTTCCCTTTCCTCAATCAAATCAGCACACTCAGACATGAAATGTCGAACGGAAAAGGATTGATCACATGCAAAGCACCATGGTGGTTCTTCTCCTTTTAAAAGGAAACTGTGGGTGACATAAGTATGCCCAATATGAAGGCGAGATAACACTGTTTCTTCTTTGCGAGTGGATGCAAAGTTAGGCAAAGAAGTGGACAAATCGGGAAGAATTTGAAATAATTTGTTGTTAACATGGTTAGACCAGTCAGTCTGCCACAGTCGTTTACAATAAGAACCAGTCATACAACGTAGGTCAGAGTAGGGCACAAACTGGAAAATCTCTGGAGGGAAATCAAGATGCAGAGCATCTTTAGCCGCTCTGTCTACTGCAATATTGCCGCGGATGCCCATGTGACCAGGGACCCACATAAAAACTATCTTTTTACCCTCAGAAACAAGTTGTGTATGGAGGTCATGGATCCCTGCCAGAAAAGGGTGTGATATCTTTCTCGTGGAAAGAGCCTGAAGTGCTGACAATGAATCAGACATGATTAAAAATGAGGTTCTTTTGGATTGATAAACTTGTTTCAGAGCTAAATGAATTGCCTTGAGCTCAGCTGTATAAACAGAACAAAAATCGGGTAAACGCTGTTGCAAAGGCTGGTCTAAGTGTCTCCCGGAGACTGACGCAGCAGCAACTGAATCTCCTTTCTTTGACCCGTCTGTAAAAAGTTGTTCATATCCTGGGTATAAAGCACACTGTTCTAAATAAAGTTGGTTATATACGGTTTCGGATGTATTGTTTTTAAGGAAAGCGGACAACTGCCAATTAATGTTTGGGATACATAATTTCCATGGGGGAGCTTCAGTCCGAAGCTCATCGTCGTTGATGGAAGCAACATCAATGCCTGCTTTTACCAGATGAGCTTGCATTCTGATGCCAAACGGAGGAATTGTGTTAGGTTTGGCTTCAAATTTCTGAACAAAATCTGGGTTGAAAACACAGTCATAAGCAGGGTTCATAGGATCAGTTTTTAATTTTAAATAGTAATTCATTGACAATTTTGTACGTCTCAGCTCCAGCGGGGGTTCGTTAGCTTCCACATAAAGGCTTTCACAAGGGGAAGTGCGAAACGCACCCAAAGCAATGCGTAGTGCCTGATGGGCAACTGGATCTAGCATCTTAAGATAAGATTTTCTAGCAGAACCATAGACAATGCAACCATAGTCTAACTTGGATCTAATTAAAGAACGATATAACAGCAATAAAGTTTTCTTGTCAGCACCCCAGTCTGTACCACTGATAACCTTGAGCAAATTGCAGGCCTGTTGACATTTAGTTTTCAAAATTTTCAGATGAGGAATGAAAGATAGCTTTTGATCAAAAATAACACCCAAAAATTTGACTTGTTGGACCGCCTTTATTGGAGTTTTATTGAGGAGAATAGTAGGGTCTTGAATAATTCCCCGGTGCTGGGAAAAGTGAATACATTCAGTTTTTGCTTCAGAAAATTTAAAACCATTTTGTAAAACCCAGTCTTCAACGGCCTTGACACATAACTGTAGCTGACGTTCTGCAGATGCCAAAGTTTTACCTTTGGCTACCAATGCAAAATCGTCGACAAATAAAGAATTGTCAATTCCCCGTTTAACGGAACGAACAATGTTATTTATTTTAATATTAAACAGCAAGGGAGACAAGATGCTACCCTGAGGCACTCCCATCTCCTGTTCTCTCGTATCTGACAAAGATCCCCCAACCTTAACCTGAAAAATTCTGTCCGTTAGAAAATTGGATATAAACAGAGGTAAATGTCCCTTCAAACCCATTTCTTGTAAATCTGAAAGAATGCCATATTTCCATGTGGTATCATAAGCCTTTTCCAAATCAAACATGATGGCAACGACATGTTCACCCTGGACGAACGCGTTACGGATAAAAGTTTCCAGTCGCACCAGGTGGTCAACAGTACTTCGACCACTTCGAAAGCCACACTGAGTGTTGGATAAGATATTATTGGTTTCGAGATACCACAGTAAACGAGAATAAACCATTCTTTCCAGTGTCTTGCATAAGCAAGACGTTAAGGCTATTGGTCTATAGTTTGTCGGGTTAGTATGGTCTTTGCCAGGTTTAGGGATGGGTACAATAATGGCCTTTCTCCAGGAGGGAGGAAAGGTGCCAGTGATCCAGAGCTGATTGAAGATGTCCAGCAGTTGAGACCGTGAGTACCTCGTTAAATGTCTGAGAAATTGATAATGTACATCATCCGGTCCAACTGCTGAATCTGCACTTTTGTTAATTGCATCATCAAGTTCGACTAATGAAAACGGAATGTTGTAATCTTCGGAATTATCGGAGGTAAAATGTAACTGTTGTTTTTCTTTACGGGTTTTAACTGTTTGAAAAGGGACAGAATAATTTTCAGAGGAAGAATTTGCAGCAAAAGAAGAAGCCAAAAGATCAGCTACTAATTTTTTATCTCCGATTACGTCACCCTGCACAGTAAGGCATGGGCTCACCTGTTTGTTACTTCTATTTTTGAGTTTGCGGACTACTTTCCACACCTTCGACAGTTTCGCTTTTGAATTAAGCGTGGAGCAGAAACCTCTCCACGATTCCTTTCTCTTTCGTTTGAAGAGCTGTCGGCATTGCGCTCGCAAACGTTGGTGGTTTTGTTTATTTTCAGTGCTTGGGTGTAAAAACATAGTTCTTAAAGCTTTTTTACGAGCTTGCTGAAGTTTTCTACATTCATCGTCAAACCAGGGTTTTTTAAGTGTGTGAGGGTTTGACGAAGTTTGCGGAATGGACTCCTTGGCACTGTTAATAACTATGTCAGTATAAAGCTGTATTGGATCTAAGGCATTTGAAAATTCCTGGTTCTTAGCACGTATCTGGGCCTCAGACAGGTTAGAAAACAGACTCCAGTTAGCTTGTTTCAGTTTCCACCTGCCATGAGTTTGCTCAAGGTTATCTGAATCATGTTTTAATAAAACCGGGAAATGGTCGCTGCCATGGAGATCTTCTAAAACTGTCCATTTAAAATCCAAAAGTAAGGAGGGATCACAGATCGATATATCAATGTGGGACAAAGAAGCAGTTCTAGAACAGGAAAAAGTTGGAGCACCCTCGTTCAAAGTTACTAGGTTTAACGAGTCTAAAATGTCTTCAATTATTTTACCCTGAGAATCGGTACGATCACTACCCCACAGGGGAGAGCGTCCATTAAAATCTCCCAACAACAAAAAAGGGGGAGGTAACTGTTGGACCAAATTCTCAAGTTCACTTTTAGTTACATTTATTGATGGTGTCAAATATAGAGAACAAACTGTGAGGGATTTAAAAAGAGATACTCTAGCTGCAACTGCGGGTAAACTTGTATTCAGTGAAATTGGGTTAAATGGGACGTTTCTATGAATAAAGAGTGAAACGCCTCTAGAAGATAGACAATCAATAGACGAATAACCAGTAATATCTATAGGATGTTTTTCCGACAGGAGAGTTTCCTGAAGGGCCAATACTTCAGGTCGATGCTCTGTCAGCAGACAGCAGAGCTCCTCATAATTTGCCCTTATCCCTCGGATGTTCCATTGTAAAATGGACATAAAAATTAAGTAAAAGAATGCTAAAATTTTCATCTCCGAGAGCACAATTATGTCTCTCTATCTTTTGGACCCTCGTCCATCTCTTCATGTTCCATCAACCCCCCGAAACGGTTCTCCGTTTCGAGAGGCTGATGGGGCTTGGAAGAAAGGGGTCCAGGCCTTTGATTTTTGGCCAAAGCCCCGGAACCCGAACTGCCAGCGGACTTCCTCCCCTTCTCCCCAGCACCAGATTTTATATCTTCCCTCTCCCCTTCACCCCTGCCAATCTTTCCCTCTCCTCCTCTGATGCTCTTCTGCTGGGTAACTAGGATTTTAGTCGCCCCAGCAACTACCCGGTCGCTAAAACCGGTCGTTGCTGGTGCGGTGGCATGAGGCCTAGCCTCCTTCGTGGCAGGAGTGACGGCTATTGGCGCGGCCGTCTGCGCGCTTGGAGTGACGGTTTTTGACGTGCCCGTCGGCACGTTCTCCAGTGGATTCGGTGGGGCTGGAGAAACCCCCTTCTGGGCAAACAAAGCAAGCATCTTTTCGAGAGTATCCATCCGTTTGCACAACGTTTCCAAAATCTGTGTTATTTTACTCATGGCAGTGTCCATTGTCGGGTGTGCGCTAGGTTCCACATGAGATGTGGAACCCGCCACAGCCGCAAAGGACCTCTCTTTAAGCACCGGCCTACTTGCAAGAACTTTTTTCCTTGCGTCGCCAAAGGAGCAACTCTCAGTGGCCCGCACCTTTTGGATTTCCAGCTCCAACTGCCACTGAGGACAGTCTTTGGAGCTGGACGAATGATTCCCGGCGCAATTCACACAGCAAATCGGATTTTTGCATTCGTTTTCGTGTTTCTCTTTACCACAATCACGACATATTTCCTTGCTTTTACAGTTCTTGCTACCGTGACCAAATCTTTGGCACCGGTAGCATCGCAACGGTGATGGTACAAACGGCGTCACCTTCACCCTAAGGTACCCCACCTTGAGTGACTCCGGCAATTTGGCCATAGCGAAGGTCACAAAAAGTGTGTTGGTGGGGATACGTTGGGATCCCTTGGTGACGAAGACCCGCTGGACTGCTGTGACCCCCTGGCTGGAGAGCTCACCACGGATTTCCAATTCTGACATGTCGATCAAATCCTGACATCGGATGACTCCCTTGGAGGAATTCAACCGTCCATGCACAGAAACTTTGATTTGTCTATCAACGAAGACAGTCGAATCCCTCTTTAGAAGACTATCCGATGCCCTTTTGGTTGAGCACTCCACCAGGTAGGCCCCAGATCTCAGTTTTTTCACATCTTTGAACCCGATTGTGCAAACGGATTGAAAACCCTTCTGTATTGCGAACGGAGACAGCTTGCCTAGTGGCATAGCCGGATCCGCCCCCTCTACAACCAAAAAACGAGGCCAGGCCCCTTCTACCCCCGATGCACAAGCTTTCTGTCTCGTGTCCATGTCACTGTCCGTGTCCGAGTCCGGTCCGTCATCACGCAGTCGTCGTTTATTTGTGGAAGCCATGTTATTAATTTATTAATTCATCCCCCCTGCTCCCCACCCACCACGGAGTCCAACAAGGGGATGCGTCCAAGCGGAAAATCCAGCAAGGGAGCGCACCAGGGCTACAGGGGGGATATACACCCAGACAATCCCGCACTGCCACTACGGTTTTGTTCAAGTTTGACCCATGAGCCGCAGCCTTCTAGCAGAGCTAGGGCAATACACGACCAGCCGCTTGACTGACGCGGGCCACGCCAGCCTCCCGTCTAGGAGAAGTCCGGGCCAAAGAGGTGTGTTAGTGTGAGGGACCGCAGTCCCTCAGTGACCTCAACCTCCAGGATCCCATTCTCCCCCGACACGGGTTGCCCTGCACGGCAAACGCAGGGGGCCAAGAGAAGGCCACAGAGAAAAAGAAGGGTAGAAAAAGAAGGAATGATGGGGAAAAAGAAGACAGGGAAAGTCCGGTAAGGCAGAAGAAAGGGAGTCAAAACTGCATAGTATACTGGGAGAATTTTAGGGTGAAGAGAATATAGGTGAAAGGACCAATAAGACAGAAACAAGACAAAAGAGAAGAAAAAGGGGTAGGCAACTTGGTCACCCAGCCAGAGAGAGGCATGGGGTCCACCCCCGGCGCGCGGAGCCGAGCCCGTGGGGGCACATGTCGATCAAATCCTGACATCGGATGACTCCCTTGGAGGAATTCAACCGTCCATGCACAGAAACTTTGATTTGTCTATCAACGAAGACAGTCGAATCCCTCTTTAGAAGACTATCCGATGCCCTTTTGGTTGAGCACTCCACCAGGTAGGCCCCAGATCTCAGTTTTTTCACATCTTTGAACCCGATTGTGCAAACGGATTGAAAACCCTTCTGTATTGCGAACGGAGACAGCTTGCCTAGTGGCATAGCCGGATCCGCCCCCTCTACAACCAAAAAACGAGGCCAGGCCCCTTCTACCCCCGATGCACAAGCTTTCTGTCTCGTGTCCATGTCACTGTCCGTGTCCGAGTCCGGTCCGTCATCACGCAGTCGTCGTTTATTTGTGGAAGCCATGTTATTAATTTATGAATTCATCCCCCCTGCTCCCCACCCACCACGGAGTCCAACAAGGGGATGCGTCCAAGCGGAAAATCCAGCAAGGGAGCGCACCAGGGCTACAGGGGGGATATACACCCAGACAATCCCGCACTGCCACTACGGTTTTGTTCAAGTTTGACCCATGAGCCGCAGCCTTCTAGCAGAGCTAGGGCAATACACGACCAGCCGCTTGACTGACGCGGGCCACGCCAGCCTCCCGTCTAGGAGAAGTCCGGGCCAAAGAGGTGTGTTAGTGTGAGGGACCACAGTCCCTCAGTGACCTCAACCTCCAGGATCCCATTCTCCCCCGACACGGGTTGCCCTGCACGGCAAACGCAGGGGGCCAAGAGAAGGCCACAGAGAAAAAGAAGGGTAGAAAAAGAAGGAATGATGGGGAAAAAGAAGACAGGGAAAGTCCGGTAAGGCAGAAGAAAGGGAGTCAAAACTGCATAGTATACTGGGAGAATTTTAGGGTGAAGAGAATATAGGTGAAAGGACCAATAAGACAGAAACAAGACAAAAGAGAAGAAAAAGGGGTAGGCAACTTGGTCACCCAGCCAGAGAGAGGCATGGGGTCCACCCCCGGCGCGCGGAGCCGAGCCCGTGGGGGCGTCAAACTGTTTAGTAAGTTTTGAAAATACATATGATATCATCAACATGTGTAGTGTTTGTTTTTATTTTTAGTTTTGTTTATCATTCCTTTAAGAATGATGTATTCACATCCAAGCTCTGAAAATAAACAGAACCACCAACGTTTGCGAGCCCAATTTCGACAGCTCTTCAAACGTAAGAGAAGAGAATCATGGAGAGGTTTCTGCTCCACGCTAAATTCAAAAGCGAAACTGTCCAAGGTTGGGAAAGCGGTCCACAAACTTAAAAATAAAAGTAACAAACAGGTCAGCCCATGCCTTAATGTGCAGGGGAACATAATTGGAGATTTAAAAAAAAAAACAGTAGCTGATCTTTTGGCCTCTTCTTTTGCTGCAAATTCTTCCTCTGAAAATTATTCTGTCTCTTTTAAAACAATTAAAACACGTAAAGAAAAACAACGGTTAAATTTTACCTCTGATAATTCTGAAGACTACAACATTTTGTTCTCAGTAGTTGAGCTTGACGATGCAATTAACAAAAGTGCAGATTCAGCAGTTGGACCGGATGATGTGCATTATCAATTCCTAAGACATTTAACAACGTACTCACGGTCCCAACTGCTGGGCATCTTCAATCAGATTTGGATCACTGGCATCATTCCTCCCTCTTGGAGAAAGGCCATTATTGTTCCCATTCCTAAACCTGGCAAAGACCATACTAATCCAACAAACTACAGAGCAATAGCCTTAACCTCCTGCTTATGCAAGACGCTGGAAAGAATGGTTTATTCCCGTTTACTGTGGAATCTCGAAACAAATAGGTACATACATAAAGTTCTGAAAAATATTATTCGCGATATTTAGTTACCAATACTTTATGATTAAATCAGTCTTCAACGTAGTTTCAAAATGGATAATGTCAAAAGATGGTTTTTTCCCCAATAAACATTACCTCATACATTTCTAAACACAAAAAACATGTACATCTTTCCGAGTTGAAAGTTCCCATGTGAGTGACTACACTATTACATCAATACATAAAGGAAGTTATAAAAGCAACCACTCAAAATTGTTCTTGCATAAATGGTTGGGGCATTTATTGAGCATAGGCACGAGAAAAACGAGCATCAATACAGGGCTTGTCGAATTTTCAAATTTCTGTACTTCCCGGGGTAATGTAAATTTGATTTCTGTAATTCCCTCCAAATTTTTACATTACCCATGGATTTTTTTTAGAGATAAAGTGCAAACCGTTTTTGACTCGCATGCATAGCAAACAAACAAAAGATTTCAAGATTTTTACAAATATGTGCAAGATGAGACCTAAATACAAAAATGCTATCTAAAAAAAAATATCTAAATGTCTGTCCGAACTTTTCTAAAGACATGTTGAATAAGTCAATAACTATCGACTTTCTTTCTAAGTCGCCGGCAAATTCACCGGATGTTTATTGAGTTTACGTTACTATAACAAACTCTTAACTTAACTAATCCTCCATTGGCTAAAATATCGACAATGCACCAATGAAATTTTATGAATGAAAACACGTCGGAAGGTGGCCAGAAGGGAAGTAACTCTTTACTAACGCAGGCAGACGACACATAGCAAAACAAACAGTTGTTCGCGGCGATGGAAATCTCGCAGAAAAAAATTACTTTTAGTTCATGGTAAAATGCCAGCTCACAGGAAAGCGAAAATAGTGAAGCTCTAATTTTTTTTTATTTGTGATTTCTGTATTACCCGCGGGAAATGTACTTGATGAATATGTACTACCCGACGAAATTTTACACTTCCCCGGGTAATGGGAAGTGGGATTTCGCAAGCCCTGCAATAAAACAACTGACTTTATGAAGAATTCGTTTTGATGACAAGTATATACTGTAGATACTCTAGATTCAGTATCTAGAAACCGTTTTGAGATTAAATTGCATGCAGTTGGCGGGTTAGATCCCTATTAAAACTGTCAGTGGAGTGACGATGTGGGACTTCTACCTCCGGTTGCTCAGACGACATTTCACAATATTTGGTTCATCGCACCAGCTACTACACAAGGAAAGCTTTCAAAGCAAACAGCTTGGGGCACACAATCAACATACATCAGGATGGGTGAAGAAACTGCCCACAAACACAGAGGGTGTGACAACACCATCATCACTGCTGACTTTGGGAGGAGGGAAGGGGCAGGGGGCACTATGACAGTATGAGTGCGACTCTCTGTGAGTGCAACAGGGTTAGCCATATGCAAGTACTATATTCTGTATTTTAATTATTTACATTCTTGTTTTTTACTGTGCAGGTGTTCCATTCCCAGAGACTGTGTGAGAAGCCGTTGAAGCCACGGGTTATCATCGAGCAAGATGGGACTGTTTATATGTTAATGTTTTACTGGTACGTTGCAGAACCTTCTACAGCCATGCACTGTCTGCAGACACTGAAGGAGAATTTGACAGGAACCACTACATCAAAAGGCAAGTTTACTCCTAATGACTCCTCCCTCTCACTTCACTCACTCGCCCTTCAACCCATGCCTATTTGTATCACTTCTACTTATGTAATTTTTGTGTGTGCTTACAGATCCAACACTTTTGCAACATGTATTTGGTCTGTTGTGACTTTCCCCCCATCTAATCATTTATTACAAACAATTTGGTGGAGAGTTTTGAAATCTTCCACAAAATTGTACTTATGGGTAAAAATTAAGTCATTACCTTTGAAACATGAATTATGACCTTGGTAAAAAAAAAAAAAAGCTTTATTAAAAGTAAGTACATTACTCATTAGTACCTACTGCAGCGATAGGTTGCAGACACTGACATATTTTGTAATTTATGTGATAAAAAAAAGTAATTTTATAACAAAGTGAACTAACTTGCTATTTTTTTTTTGGGTGTGTTGGTCTCAGTGTATTTTCTCAATGTGTGCAGTTGGCCAGAAAATTGCTGAACGTCTAGCAAAGAAGCTGCAAGCAAACAGCATAAAGCTAGACAAGATCTGCAGTGAGCTCAAGGATGCTGGCATGATGGTAACAACGGATGAAGTGAGATTAAACTTGCGCCCTCTGTGCTCCTTCCAGCCAAACACAGGACCAAGTGGCAGCGGCCAATGCCGTTGCAGCGTTCGCTAGAGGAGTGGAAGAAGGAAAGAGTACTTGCTGATTGTCCACTTATTTCATTTACGATTTGAAGGCGTTGCAGGCTTTACTAAATGTATAAGAGTACAAATGCTTAAGAGTTTAGGTCTTTCTAAAATCGTTATTTATGTATGTTTTTATTTATTTTCAGGTTGACGTTCTGTCTTCACCTAACCAAGACTATGTGTGCCCTGTTGAAAATGAACACTCATATACCACAGTGCAGTCGCCAATAAAAATGAAAAGAAAGCTTGACAAGCTTTAAGTTGCCCATACAATACAATACAATACAAGGTTAGTGCTTTAGGTCCAGCGGACTCTTCCGAGCCAAATCAGGACCAGAGAGACGCTATCTTAAAATATTATAAAATGATTCAAATCTTAAAAAACAAACCTGTTACTCTTAAATACCCAAACAAACTTTCACATGACATCTCTTTAAGAGTCTTCTTTAAAACTGATGTATTAAAAATATAATCTCTTTCTTCAATCAAATCACTAAATTCAGTCCTAACAATAAAATCCAAACTAAACAAAACATGTCGATACGATTTATATGCGATAAAACAAACCAACATCATGTAAAAATTGAAACAGATGTTGACCATTACATACTTTAAAAATCTCTTTGAAAGGTATGGAACCAAAATATGTTTCCCTTTCCTCAATCAAATCAGCACACTCAGACATGAAATGTCGAACGGAAAAGGATTGATCACATGCAAAGCACCATGGTGGTTCTTCTCCTTTTAAAAGGAAACTGTGGGTGACATAAGTATGCCCAATATGAAGGCGAGATAACACTGTTTCTTCTTTGCGAGTGGATGCAAAGTTAGGCAAAGAAGTGGACAAATCGGGAAGAATTTGAAATAATTTGTTGTTGACATGGTTAGACCAGTCAGTCTGCCACAGTCGCTTACAATAAGAACCAGTCATACAACGTAGGTCAGAGTAGGGCACAAACTGAAATATCTCTGGAGGGAAATCAAGATGTAGAGCATCTTTAGCCGCCCTGTCTACTGCAATATTGCCGCGGATGCCCATGTGACCAGGGACCCACATAAAAACTATCTTTTTACCCTCAGAAATAAGTTGTGTATGGAGGTCATGGATCTCTGCCAGAAAAGGGTGTGATATCTTTCTCGTGGAAAGAGCCTGAAGTGCTGACAAGGAATCAGACATGATTAAAAATGAGGTTCTTTTGGATTGATAAACTTGTTTCAGAGCTAAATGAATTGCCTTGAGCTCAGCTGTATAAACAGAACAAAAATCAGGTAAACGCTGTTGCAAAGGCCGGTCCAAGTGTCTCTCGGAGACCGATGCAGCAGCAACCGAATCTCCTTTCTTTGACCCGTCTGTAAAAAGTTGTTCATATCCTGGGTATAAAGCACACTGTTCTAAATAAAGTTGGTTATATATGGTTTCGGATGTATTGTTTTTAAGGAAAGCGGACAACTGCCAATTAATGATTGGGATACATAATTTCCATGGGGGAGCTTCAGTCCTAAGTTCATCGTCGTTGATGGAAGAAACATCAATGCCTGCTTTTTCCAGATGAGCTTGCATTCTGATGCCAAACGGAGGAATTGTGTTAGGTTTGGCTTCAAATTTCTGAACAAAATCTGGGTTGAAAACACAGTCATAAGCAGGGTTCATAGGATCAGTTTTTAATTTTAAATAGTAATTCATTGACAGTTTTGTACGTCTCAGCTCCAGCGGGGGTTCGTTAGCTTCCACGTAAAGGCTTTCACAAGGGGAAGTGCGAAACGCACCCAAAGCAATGCGTAGTGCCTGATGGGCAACTGGATCTAACATCTGAAGATAAGATTTTCTAGCAGAACCATAAACAATGCAACCATAGTCTAACTTGGATCTAATTAAAGAACGATATAACAGCAATAAAGTTTTCTTGTCAGCACCCCAGTCTGTACCACTGATAACCTTGAGCAAATTGCAGGCCTGTTGACATTTAGTTTTCAAAATTTTCAGATGAGGAATGAAAGATAGCTTTTGATCAAAAATAACACCTAAAAATTTGACTTGTTGGACCGCCTTTATTGGAGTTTTATTGAGGAGAATAGTAGGGTCTTGAATAATTCCCCGGTGCTGGGAAAAGTGAATACATTCAGTTTTTGCTTCAGAAAATTTAAAACCATTTTGTAAAACCCAGTCTTCAACGGCCTTGACACATAACTGTAGCTGACGTTCTGCAGATGCCAAAGTTTTACCTTTGGCTACCAATGCAAAATCGTCGACAAATAAAGAATTGTCAATTCCCCGTTTAACGGAACGAACAATGTTATTTATTTTAATATTAAACAGCAAGGGAGACAAGATGCTACCCTGAGGCACTCCCATCTCCTGTTCTCTAGTATCTGACAAAGATCCCCCAACCTTAACCTGAAAAATTCTGTCTGTTAGAAAATTGGATATAAACAGAGGTAAATGTCCCTTCAAACCCATTTCTTGTAAATCTGAAAGAATGCCATATTTCCATGTGGTGTCATAAGCTTTTTCCAAATCAAACATGATGGCAACGACATGTTCACCCTGGACGAACGCGTTACGGATAAAAGTTTCCAGTCGCACCAGGTGGTCAACAGTACTTCGACCACTTCGAAAGCCACACTGAGTGTTGGATAAAATATTATTTGTTTCTAGATACCACAATAAGCGAGAATAAACCATTCTTTCTAGCGTCTTGCATAAGCAAGACGTTAAGGCTATTGGTCTATAGTTTGTCGGGTTAGTATGGTCTTTGCCAGGTTTAGGGATGGGTACAATAATGGCCTTTCTCCAGGAGGGAGGAAAGGTGCCAGTGATCCAGAGCTGATTGAAGATGTCCAGCAGTTGAGACCGTGAGTATCTCGTTAAATGTCTGAGAAATTGATAATGTACATCATCCGGTCCAACTGCTGAATCTGCACTTTTGTTAATTGCATCATCAAGTTCGACTAATGAAAACGGAATGTTGTAATCTTCAGAATTATCGGAGGTAAAATGTAACTGTTGTTTTTCTTTACGGGTTTTAACTGTTTGAAAAGGGACAGAATAATTTTCAGAGGAAGAATTTGCAGCAAAAGAAGAAGCCAAAAGATCAGCTACTAATTTTTTATCTCCGATTACGTCACCCTGCACAGTAAGGCATGGGCTCACCTGTTTGTTACTTCTATTTTTGAGTTTGCGGACTACTTTCCACACCTTCGACAGTTTCGCTTTTGAATTAAGCGTGGAGCAGAAACCTCTCCACGATTCCTTTCTCTTTCGTTTGAAGAGCTGTCGGCATTGCGCTCGCAAACGTTGGTGGTTTTGTTTATTTTCAGTGCTTGGGTGTAAAAACATAGTTCTTAAAGCTTTTTTACGAGCTTGCTGAAGTTTTCTACATTCATCGTCAAACCAGGGTTTTTTAAGTGTGTGAGGGTTTGACGAAGTTTGCGGAATGGACTCCTTGGCACTGTTAATAACTATGTCAGTATAAAGCTGTATTGGATCTAAGGCATTTGAAAATTCCTGGTTCTTAGCACGTAGCTGGGCCTCAGACAGGTTAGAAAACAGACTCCAGTTAGCTTGTTTCAGTTTCCACCTGCCATGAGTTTGCTCAAGGTTATCTGAATCATGTTTTAATAAAACCGGGAAATGGTCGCTGCCATGGAGATCTTCTAAAACTGTCCATTTAAAATCCAAAAGTAAGGAGGGATCACAGATCGATATATCAATGTGGGACAAAGAAGCAGTTCTAGAACAGGAAAAAGTTGGAGCACCCTCGTTCAAAGTTACTAGGTTTAACGAGTCTAAAATGTCTTCAATTATTTTACCCTGAGAATCGGTACGATCACTACCCCACAGGGGAGAGCGTCCATTAAAATCTCCCAACAACAAAAAAGGGGGAGGTAACTGTTGGACCAAATTCTCAAGTTCACTTTTAGTTACATTTATTGATGGTGTCAAATATAGAGAACAAACTGTGAGGGATTTAAAAAGAGATACTCTAGCTGCAACTGCTGGTAAACTTGTATTAAGTAAAATTGGATTAAATGGGACATTTCTATGGATAAAGAGTGAAACGCCTCTAGAAGATAAACAATCTAGAGAGGAATAACCAGTAATATCTATAGGATGTTTTTCTGACAGGAGAGTTTCCTGAAGGGCCAATACTTCAGGTCGATGCTCTGTCAGCAGACAGCATAGCTCCTCATAATTTGCCCTTATCCCTCGGATGTTCCATTGTAAAATGGACATAAAAATTAAGTAAAAGAATGCTAAAAGTTTCATCTCCGAGAGCACAATTATGTCTCTGTATCTTTTGGACCCTCGTCCATCTCTTCATGTTCCATCAACCCCCCGAAACGGTTCTCCGTTTCGAGAGGCTGCTGGGGCTTGGAAGAAAGGGGTCCGGGCCTTTGATTCTTTGTCAAAGACCCGGAACCCGAGCTGCCAGCGGACTTCCTCCCCCTCTCCCCAGCACCAGATTTCATATCTTCCCTCTCCCCTTCACCCCTGCCAATCTTTCCCTCTCCTCCTCTGACGCTCTTCTGCTGGGTAACTAGGATTTTAGTCGCCCCAGCAACTACCCGGTCGCTAAAACCGGTCGTTGCTGGTGCGGTGGCATGAGGCCTAGCCTCCTTCGTGGCAGGAGTGACGGCTTTTGGCGCGGCCGTCTGCGCGCTTGGAGTGACGGTTTTTGACGTGCCCGTCGTCACGTTCTCCAGTGGATTCGGTGGGGCTGGAGAAACCCCCTTCTGGGCAAACAAAGCAAGCATCTTTTCGAGAGTATCCATCCGTTTGCACAACGTTTCCAAAATCTGTGTTATTTTACTCACGGCAGTGTCCATTGTCGGGTGTGCGCTAGGTTCCACATGAGATGTGGAACCCGCCACAGCCGCAAAGGACCTCTCTTTAAGCACCGGCCTACTTGCAAGAACTTTTATCCTTGCGTCGCCAAAGGAGCAACTCTCAGTGGCCCGCACCTTTTGGATTTCCAGCTCCACCTGCCACTGAGGACAGTCTTTGGAGCTGGACGAATGATTCCCGGCGCAATTCACACAGCAAATCGGATTTTTGCATTCGTTTTCGTGTTTCTCTTTACCACAATCACGACATATTTCCTTGCTTTTACAGTTCTTGCTACCGTGACCAAATCTTTGGCACCGGTAGCATCGCAACGGTGATGGTACAAACGGCGTCACCTTCACCCTAAGGTACCCCACCTTGAGTGACTCCGGCAATTTGGCCATAGCGAAGGTCACAAAAAGTGTGTTGGTGGGGATACGTTGGGATCCCTTGGTGACGAAGACCCGCTGGACTGCTGTGACCCCCTGGTTGGAGAGCTCACCACGGATTTCCAATTCTGACATGTCGATCAAATCCTGACATCGGATGACTCCCTTGGAGGAATTCAACCGTCCATGCACAGAAACTTTGATTTGTCTATCAACGAAGACAGTCGAATCCCTCTTTAGAAGACTATCCGATGCCCTTTTGGTTGAGCACTCCACCAGGTAGGCCCCAGATCTCAGTTTTTTCACATCTTTGAACCCGATTGTGCAAACGGATTGAAAACCCTTCTGTATTGCAAACGGAGACAGCTTGCCTAGTGGCATAGCCGGATCCGCCCCCTCTACAACCAAAAAACGAGGCCAGGCCCCTTCTACCCCCGATGCACAAGCTTTCTGTCTCGTGTCCATGTCACTGTCCGTGTCCGAGTCCGGTCCGTCATCACGCAGTCGTCGTTTATTTGTGGAAGCCATGTTATTAATTTATGAATTCATCCCCCCTGCTCCCCACCCACCACGGAGTCCAACAAGGGGATGCGTCCAAGCGGAAAATCCAGCAAGGGAGCGCACCAGGGCTACAGGGGGGATATACACCCAGACAATCCCGCACTGCCACTACGGTTTTGTTCAAGTTTGACCCATGAGCCGCAGCCTTCTAGCAGAGCTAGGGCAATACACGACCAGCCGCTTGACTGACGCGGGCCACGCCAGCCTCCCGTCTAGGAGAAGTCCGGGCCAAAGAGGTGTGTTAGTGTGAGGGACCGCAGTCCCTCAGGGACCTCAACCTCCAGGATCCCATTCTCCCCCGACACGGGTTGCCCTGCACGGCAAACGCAGGGGGCCAAGAGAAGGCCACAGAGAAAAGGAAGGGTAGAAAAAGAAGGAATGATGGGGAAAAAGAAGACAGGGAAAGTCCGGTACAATACAATACAAGGTTATCGCTTTAGGTCCAGCGGACTCCTCCGAGCCAAATCAGGACCAGAGAGACGTTATCTTAAAATATTATAAAATGATTCAAATCTTAAAAAACAAACCTGTTACTCTTAAATACCCAAACAAACTTTCACATGACATCTCTTTAAGAGTCTTCTTTAAAACTGATGTATTAAAAATATAATCTCTTTCTTCAATCAAATCACTGAATTCAGTCCTAACAATAAAATCCAAACTAAACAAAACATGTCGATACGATTTATATGCGATAAAACAAACCAACATCATGTAAAAATTGAAACAGATGTTGACCATTACATACTTTAAAAATCTCTTTGAAAGGTATGGAACCAAAATATGTTTCCCTTTCCTCAATCAAATCAGCACACTCAGACATGAAATGTCGAACGGAAAAGGATTGATCACATGCAAAGCACCATGGTGGTTCTTCTCCTTTTAAAAGGAAACTGTGGGTGACATAAGTATGCCCAATATGAAGGCGAGATAACACTGTTTCTTCTTTGCGAGTGGATGCAAAGTTAGGCAAAGAAGTGGACAAATCGGGAAGAATTTGAAATAATTTGTTGTTGACATGGTTAGACCAGTCAGTCTGCCACAATCGTTTACAATAGGAACCAGTCATACAACGTAGGTCAGAGTAGGGCACAAACTGAAAAATCTCTGGAGGGAAATCAAGATGCAGAGCATCTTTAGCCGCCCTGTCTACTGCAATATTGCCGCGGATGCCCATGTGACCAGGGACCCACATAAAAACTATCTTTTTACCCTCAGAAATAAGTTGTGTATGGAGGTCATGAATCTCTGCCAGAAAAGGGTGTGATATCTTTCTCGTGGAAAGAGCCTGAAGTGCTGACAAGGAATCAGACATGATTAAAAATGAGGTTCTTTTGGATTGATAAACTTGTTTCAGAGCTAAATGAATTGCCTTGAGCTCAGCTGTATAAACGGAACAAAAATCAGGTAAACGCTGTTGCAAAGGCTGGTCTAAGTGTCTCCCGGAGACTGACGCAGCAGCAACTGAATCTCCTTTCTTTGACCCGTCTGTAAAAAGTTGTTCATATCCTTGGTATAAAGCACACTGTTCTAAATAAAGTTGGTTATATACGGTTTCGGATGTATTGTTTTTAAGGAAAGCAGACAACTGCCAATTAATGTTTGGGATACATAATTTCCATGGGGGAGCTTCAGTCCGAAGTTCATCGTCGTTGATGGAAGCAACATCAATGCCTGCTTTTACCAAATGAGCTTGCATTCTGATGCCAAACGGAGGAATTGTGTTAGGTTTGGCTTCAAATTTCTGAACAAAATCTGGGTTGAAAACACAGTCATAAGCAGGGTTCATAGGATCAGTTTTTAATTTTAAATAGTAATTCATTGACAATTTTGTACGTCTCAGCTCCAGCGGAGGTTCGTTAGCTTCCACGTAAAGGCTTTCACAAGGGGAAGTGCGAAACGCACCCAAAGCAATGCGTAGTGCCTGATGGGCAACTGGATCTAGCATCTTAAGATAAGATTTTCTAGCAGAACCATAGACAATGCAACCATAGTCTAACTTGGATCTAATTAAAGAACGATATAACAGCAATAAAGTTTTCTTGTCAGCACCCCAGTCTGTATCACTGATAACCTTGAGCAAATTGCAGGCCTGTTGACATTTAGTTTTCAAAATTTTCAGATGAGGAATGAAAGATAACTTTTGATCAAAAATAACACCCAAAAATTTGACTTGTTGGACCGCCTTTATTGGAGTTTTATTGAGGAGAATAGTAGGGTCTTGAATAATTCCCCGGTGCTGGGAAAAGTGAATACATTCAGTTTTTGCTTCAGAAAATTTAAAACCATTTTGTAAAACCCAGTCTTCAACGGCCTTGACACATAACTGTAGCTGACGTTCTGCAGATGCCAAAGTTTTACCTTTGGCTACCAATGCAAAATCGTCGACAAATAAAGAATTGTCAATTCCCCGTTTAACGGAACGAACAATGTTATTTATTTTAATATTAAACAGCAAGGGAGACAATATGCTACCCTGAGGCACTCCCATCTCCTGTTCTCTCGTATCTGACAAAGATCCCCCAACCTTAACCTGAAAAATTCTGTCTGTTAGAAAATTGGATATAAACAGAGGTAAATGTCCCTTCAAACCCATTTCTTGTAAATCTGAAAGAATGCCATATTTCCATGTGGTATCATAAGCTTTTTCCAAATCAAACATGATGGCAACGACATGTTCACCCTGGACGAACGCGTTACGGATAAAAGTTTCCAGTCGCACCAGGTGGTCAACAGTACTTCGACCACTTCGAAAGCCACACTGAGTGTTTGATAAGATATTATTGGTTTCGAGATACCACAGTAAACGAGAATAAACCATTCTTTCCAGTGTCTTGCATAAGCAAGACGTTAAGGCTATTGGTCTATAGTTTGTCGGGTTAGTATGGTCTTTGCCAGGTTTAGGGATGGGTACAATAATGGCCTTTCTCCAGGAGGGAGGAAAGGTGCCAGTGATCCAGAGCTGATTGAAGATGTCCAGCAGTTGAGACCGTGAGTACCTTGTTAAATGTCTGAGAAATTGATAATGTACATCATCCGGTCCAACTGCTGAATCTGCACTTTTGTTAATTGCATCATCAAGTTCGACTAATGAAAACGGAATGTTGTAATCTTCAGAATTATCGGAGGTAAAATGTAACTGTTGTTTTTCTTTACGGGTTTTAACTGTTTGAAAAGGGACAGAATAATTTTCAGAGGAAGAATTTGCAGCAAAAGAAGAAGCCAAAAGATCAGCTACTAATTTTTTATCTCCGATTACGTCACCCTGCACAGTAAGGCATGGGCTCACCTGTTTGTTACTTCTATTTTTGAGTTTGCGGACTACTTTCCACACCTTCGACAGTTTCGCTTTTGAATTAAGCGTGGAGCAGAAACCTCTCCACGATTCCTTTCTCTTTCGTTTGAAGAGCTGTCGGCATTGCGCTCGCAAACGTTGGTGGTTTTGTTTATTTTCAGTGCTTGGGTGTAAAAACATAGTTCTTAAAGCTTTTTTACGAGCTTGCTGAAGTTTTCTACATTCATCGTCAAACCAGGGTTTTTTAAGTGTGTGAGGGTTTGACGAAGTTTGCGGAATGGACTCCTTGGCACTGTTAATAACTATGTCAGTATAAAGCTGTATTGGATCTAAGGCATTTGAAAATTCCTGGTTCTTAGCACGTAGCTGGGCCTCAGACAGGTTAGAAAACAGACTCCAGTTAGCTTGTTTCAGTTTCCACCTGCCATGAGTTTGCTCAAGGTTATCTGAATCATGTTTTAATAAAACCGGGAAATGGTCGCTGCCATGGAGATCTTCTAAAACTGTCCATTTAAAATCCAAAAGTAAGGAGGGATCACAGATCGATATATCAATGTGGGACAAAGAAGCAGTTCTAGAACAGGAAAAAGTTGGAGCACCCTCGTTCAAAGTTACTAGGTTTAACGAGTCTAAAATGTCTTCAATTATTTTACCCTGAGAATCGGTACGATCACTACCCCACAGGGGAGAGCGTCCATTAAAATCTCCCAACAACAAAAAAGGGGGAGGTAACTGTTGGACCAAATTCTCAAGTTCACTTTTAGTTACATTTATTGATGGTGTCAAATATAGAGAACAAACTGTGAGGGATTTAAAAAGAGATACTCTAGCTGCAACTGCTGGTAAACTTGTATTAAGTAAAATTGGATTAAATGGGACATTTCTATGGATAAAGAGTGAAACGCCTCTAGAAGATAAACAATCTAGAGAGGAATAACCAGTAATATCTATAGGATGTTTTTCTGACAGGAGAGTTTCCTGAAGGGCCAATACTTCAGGTCGATGCTCTGTCAGCAGACAGCATAGCTCCTCATAATTTGCCCTTATCCCTCGGATGTTCCATTGTAAAATGGACATAAAAATTAAGTAAAAGAATGCTAAAATTTTCATCTCCGAGAGCACAATTATGTCTTTGTATCTTTTGGACCCTCGTCCATCTCTTCATGTTCCATCAACCCCCCGAAACGGTTCTCCGTTTCGAGAGGCTGCTGGGGCTTGGAAGAAAGGGGTCCGGGCCTTTGATTCTTTGTCAAAGACCCGGAACCCGAGCTGCCAGCGGACTTCCTCCCCCTCTCCCCAGCACCAGATTTTATATCTTCCCTCTCCCCTTCACCTCTGCCAATCTTTCCCTCTCCTCCTCTGACGCTCTTCTGCTGGGTAACTAGGATTTTAGTCGCCCCAGCAACTACCCGGTCGCTAAAACCGGTCGTTGCTGGTGCGGTGGCATGAGGCCTAGCCTCCTTCGTGGCAGGAGTGACGGCTTTTGGCGCGGCCGTCTGCGCGCTTGGAGTGACGGTTTTTGACGTGCCCGTCGTCACGTTCTCCAGTGGATTCGGTGGGGCTGGAGAAACCCCCTTCTGGGCAAACAAAGCAAGCATCTTTTCGAGAGTATCCATCCGTTTGCACAACGTTTCCAAAATCTGTGTTATTTTACTCACGGCAGTGTCCATTGTCGGGTGTGCGCTAGGTTCCACATGAGATGTGGAACCCGCCACAGCCGCAAAGGACCTCTCTTTAAGCACCGGCCTACTTGCAAGAACTTTTATCCTTGCGTCGCCAAAGGAGCAACTCTCAGTGGCCCGCACCTTTTGGATTTCCAGCTCCACCTGCCACTGAGGACAGTCTTTGGAGCTGGACGAATGATTCCCGGCGCAATTCACACAGCAAATCGGATTTTTGCATTCGTTTTCGTGTTTCTCTTTACCACAATCACGACATATTTCCTTGCTTTTACAGTTCTTGCTACCGTGACCAAATCTTTGGCACCGGTAGCATCGCAACGGTGATGGTACAAACGGCGTCACCTTCACCCTAAGGTACCCCACCTTGAGTGACTCCGGCAATTTGGCCATAGCGAAGGTCACAAAAAGTGTGTTGGTGGGGATACGTTGGGATCCCTTGGTGACGAAGACCCGCTGGACTGCTGTGACCCCCTGGTTGGAGAGCTCACCACGGATTTCCAATTCTGACATGTCGATCAAATCCTGACATCGGATGACTCCCTTGGAGGAATTCAACCGTCCATGCACAGAAACTTTGATTTGTCTATCAACGAAGACAGTCGAATCCCTCTTTAGAAGACTATCCGATGCCCTTTTGGTTGAGCACTCCACCAGGTAGGCCCCAGATCTCAGTTTTTTCACATCTTTGAACCCGATTGTGCAAACGGATTGAAAACCCTTCTGTATTGCAAACGGAGACAGCTTGCCTAGTGGCATAGCCGGATCCGCCCCCTCTACAACCAAAAAACGAGGCCAGGCCCCTTCTACCCCCGATGCACAAGCTTTCTGTCTCGTGTCCATGTCACTGTCCGTGTCCGAGTCCGGTCCGTCATCACGCAGTCGTCGTTTATTTGTGGAAGCCATGTTATTAATTTATGAATTCATCCCCCCTGCTCCCCACCCACCACGGAGTCCAACAAGGGGATGCGTCCAAGCGGAAAATCCAGCAAGGGAGCGCACCAGGGCTACAGGGGGGATATACACCCAGACAATCCCGCACTGCCACTACGGTTTTGTTCAAGTTTGACCCATGAGCCGCAGCCTTCTAGCAGAGCTAGGGCAATACACGACCAGCCGCTTGACTGACGCGGGCCACGCCAGCCTCCCGTCTAGGAGAAGTCCGGGCCAAAGAGGTGTGTTAGTGTGAGGGACCGCAGTCCCTCAGGGACCTCAACCTCCAGGATCCCATTCTCCCCCGACACGGGTTGCCCTGCACGGCAAACGCAGGGGGCCAAGAGAAGGCCACAGAGAAAAGGAAGGGTAGAAAAAGAAGGAATGATGGGGAAAAAGAAGACAGGGAAAGTCCGGTAAGGCAGAGGAAAGGAAGTCAAAACTGCATAGTATACTGGGAGAATTTAAGGGTGAAGAGAATATAGGTGAAAGGACCAATAAGACAGAAACAAGACAAAAGAGAAGAAAAAGGGGTAGGCAACTTGGTCACCCAGCCAGAGAGAGGCATGGGGTCCACCCCCGGCGCGCGGAGCCGAGCCCGTGGGGGCTAAGTTGCCCATGAAAGCAGCACAGAAGAAACTGAAAACTGTACAAGTTTATTGGTCGGCTAAATGAAGAAATGAATTCGTTAGAAGAAATGCTGTCTGCATTACTTAAACAAAACCTTGTTTTATCACAGTGTTGTGAAATGATAACTCCTTTAACGCAGTGCAAACTCAAATATTTTGCAGATACACAGGAGAGAATGGATCCTACTCAGATGAGAGGAGAAAGCAGAGGTGGAGGTGGATTTAGTGGAGGAGGAGGATCCATGGGAGGTGGAGTCTATGGAGGAGACGAATGAATTAGTGGAGGGTGAGGAGGACTCAATGGAGGAGGAGTCAGTTGTTATTATTATATTATGATTATGATGATGAGGATGATGATGATTAATAGTATTAGGTATGGTTTGGTTATTTGTTTACTTGATGAAAATTTAGTTCTGTTGCATTTATTATAATAAATCTCATTATTATTATTATTATTATTATTATTATTATTATTATTATTATTATGTTAATGATGACGATGATTATATATGTATTAATGTGTATGTTTTGTTTATTCGTTATTATCAGAGGCAGGGGTGGAGGGGTTACATTACATTACATGGTTGTTGCTTTAGGTCTAGCGGACTCTTCCAAGCCAAATCACGACCAGAGAGACGTTATCTTAAAATATAAAATGTTTCAAATTTAAAAAACAAGCCTGTTACACTTAAATACTCAAACTTTCACATGACACCTCTTTAAAAGTGGAGGCTGAGGAGGAGACGATGAGGGAGGAGAGAGAGAAAGAGGATGATGCTGAGGAGGAGGTGAGGGAGGAGAGAGAGAATGAAGAGGATGTGAGGGAGGAGAGAGAGAATGATGAGGATGTGAGGGAGGAGAGAGAGAGATTTGGAGTATCAAAAGTAAGTATAGTTATTTGTCAGCATTTGAAGCTATTGGACACCCAAGTCACAGCATTTGAAGTTATCGGACACCCAAGTCACAGCATTTGAAGCCATTGCACACCTATGCCACAGCATTTGAAGCTATCGGACACCCAAGTCACAGCATTTGAAGCTATTGGACACTAATGTCACAGCATTTGAATCTATCGGACACCCAAGTCACAGCATTTGAAGCTATTGGACACCTATGTCACAGCATTTGAAGCTATCGTACGCCTATGTCACAGCATTTGAAGCTATTGGACACCCATGTCACAGCATTTGAAGCTATCGGACACCCAAGTCACAGCATTTGAAGCTATCGTACACCTATGTCACAGCATTTGAATCTATCGTACGCCCAAGTCACAGTATTTGAAGCTATTGGACACCCAAGTCACAGCATTTGAAGCAATTGGACACCTATGTCACAGCATTTGAAGCTATCGTACACCCAAGTCACAGCATTTGAAGCTATCGGACACCTATGTCACACCATTTAAAGCTATCGGACACCTATGTCACAGCATTTAAAGTTATCGGGCACCTATGTCACAGCATTTGAAGCTATCGGACACTAATGTCACAGCATTTCAAGCTATCGGACACCAAAGTCCTGGATTTGAAGCTTTCAGACACCTATGCCACAGCATTTGAAGATATCTGACACCCATGTCACAGCATTTGAAGCTATCGGATACCTATGTCACAGCATTTGAAGCTATCAGACACGCAAGTCATAGAATTTGAAGCTATCAGACACCTATGTCACACAAAGGCCAGCTATCAGACACCCAAGTCACAGCATTTGAAGCTATCGGAGGGGAGGAGTTGGATAGTCGGGGGAGGAGGAGGAGGAGGTTATACTCCCTGTCATTACAAGGAAACAGAGCAAAGGGTTGAAGGATGGGGATGATGATGAGGGGTGGGAGATGGATGGGAGTCAGTGGTGGGTTTACTGATAGGGAAGATGAGGAGGAGGTGATGGAAGAGGATGAAGAGGATGAGAGAGAGAGAATATGGAGAATGATGTGAGGGAGGAGAGAGAGAGGAGGAGGAGGTGAGGAAGGAAAGTGAGAAAGAGGATGTGGGGGTGAGGAGGAAATAGATGGGGATGAAGAGAATGGAGAATTATATTCCGATGGGGATGTGGAGGAGGAGGAGGAGGAGGTTAGGGAGGCGTTAGGGTGGAGGGCTAGGATGGAGGAGGCTGAGGACAATACAATACAAGATTATTGCTTTATGTCCAGCGGACTCTTCCGAGCCAAATCAGGACCAGAGAGACGTTATCTTAAAATATTATAAAATGTTTCAAATTAAAAAAAACAAGCCTGTTACACTTAAATACTCAAACAAACTTTCACATGACACCTCTTTAAAAGTGGAGGCTGAGGAGGAGACGATGAGGGAGGAGAGAAAGAGGATGATGCTGAATGAAGGGAGGAGAGAGAGAGAGAGTGGAGGAGGATGTTAGGGAGGACGATTGTGTGCGGGAGGAGACAGAGAAAGAAGAGGAGGACGTGAGGAAGGAGAGAGAAAGAGGAGGATGATGTGAGAGAGGAGAGAGAAAGAGGATGTATATGTGAGAGAGGAAAGAGAGAATGAGGAGGATGTGGGGGAGGAGAGAGAAAGAGGATGTGGGGATGAGGATGGGGAGTTAGATAAAGATGGGGATGACAAGGAGGAGGCTGAGGAGCAGAGAGAGAAAGAGGAGGCCGATGAGATGAGGAAGAAGACAGAGAAGGATGATATAGTGGAGGTGGACAACGATGAGGATGAGGCAGCCCATACATACCGATTTGGGTCCGAATTGGACTACGATGATAATGATGGTAGTGCATGACATTGTTGTTTGTATTCTGCTGGCCTTGGGGTGTTAAGGAGCTAGGTCTGGTTTGAATTTTCAAAAAAAATCGATTTTTGGAAATTATCATTTTTCATAAGTTAATAACTTAGTCTAATATATCTATTTTCATATGCTGTTATCCTTTTTTCAAAATATTGCATAGTTTTCTTGCAATAAGCATCGAAAGTAGGTAGGTATAGGGCCAAAATCGCTTCAAAATGGCAGATTTTTGCGAGAAAAATATCAGTTACAAAAACAAAAATGCAAAAATAAAATAATGAGCCTGCCCGTCTCCCTTGCTTTACAACTTCTGTACAATGACTGCTCCCTGCATTGAAAAATTGTTTTTGGTGTGTAGTGTCGAAATTGACGAATTTTGTGAAAATCATCATGTTGCGTCGCAAATATGGACCTTCTCGTGCAAAGAAACGACGTTTTAGTGGTAATAGATTTATACAATCATCTACCGAAACAGAAAATCGAATCCAATCGGAACTACATTGTTTGGCAAGTACAGACGACGAACAAACTTATGTCTCCCCTCTTCCCAAATCTGATCAAATAGCCACGCCCCTTTCTAGAACAACTATAACTTGAGATACACTGGGCTGATAGGTGATGGGGATGCCAACACCTATAAGAAAGTAGTGGATGCAAAACCGTACGGGGAAATAAAAATAGAAAAACTGGAATGTGTTGGACATGTACAAAAGCGGTTAGGTACTAGGCTCAGAAACTTGAAAAAGAGTACAAAATCCTTGGGAGGCAAAAACAGACTAACTGACAAGAGAATTGATAAGCTTCAGCAGTATTATGGAAATGCCATAAGAGGAAATAAAAATGATCTTGCGAAAGGCTATCTGGGCCATCTACTTCCACTACGTCTCAACGGACGCAGAGCCTCTACACCATTTTTGTGACATTGCATGGTGCAAATACAGGCAAAGCAGCTAGAGATGGGCAGCTGGAAAGATTCAGTTTCAAAGGCTTGCCTCCTGATGTAATGACTGCCATCAAGCCCATTTTCAACGACCTATCCAAGCCTGAACTTTTGCAGCTGTGCTTGCAGGGATGTACGCAAAATGCCAACGAATCACTCAACAGCACCATATGGAAGTACACATATTTTCAAATTTCTCTATACATTCAACTAAACACATCACATTCATTCATTCACTCCGACACCTCAGACCTTTTCACACACAACAACCCTCCCCCTATTATTTCTTCTTCATCATCATGTCTACCCACCCCATCCCCCCTCCTGACTTTGATCAGTCTTCAGTATTAACCAACTTTGAAAACATAAGCCAAATGACCGAGACCCAAAGATCACACGCAGAAAACTGTTGGAATGTTCTCAAATTATCCCTACCATTACAGATTGTTACATTTCCCCACATTCAAGTCACAACATTTGAAGCTATTGGACATCTATGTCACAGCATTTGAAGCTATCGGACACCCAAGTCACAGCATTTGAAGCTATCAGACACCAAAGTCACAGCATTTGAAGCTATTGGACACCCAAGTCACAGCATTTGAAGCTATTGGACACCCAAGTCACAGCATTTGAAGCTATCAGACACCAATGTCACAGCATTTGAAGCTATCTGGCACCTATGTCACAGCATTTGAAGCTATCGGACACCTATGTCACAGCAAGGCCAACAGTCTCAGACACTTGTGGAGAGTGACCAGGGCTCACAAAATGGTATGTATTTTGCTGTTAGTATTTCTATAATTCTGAAAATGTGAAAACAAAAATAAAATTAATGCTATTTTTAATACGAAATTCATTGGAAGTAGCTATACGAATAGCGTGCCCGCGTTGAACGAAATGTAATGTTTCATATAAGGATAACGAATTAAAAAGAAATGGAAGCCGAACCGGACGGAAAATGATAGAGTAATTCTTGATGAAGTTGAACGATATTGGGGAGTATTTTTTGAGTGCTCCATTTTCGCAGCAAATAGAAAAGGACATGAGAGTAAATCAGGGGTCCAAATCTTCCTCCCATCCGCAGAAATCCCCGTAAAGTAAAACATTTAAGCAGGTAAAAAATTGTTTAGTGCTTTCTAAGTAAATAAAAATCCTAGAGAAAGAAAAAAAAATTCCTCAAACAATCACAATATCTGGACAGAGAAGGTCTACAAGCAGTCACATTCTCAACCCTGATGTGTTTGAACGGATTAAAAAGCATATTCAGAAGCTAAACTCAAATTTGATTTGATTTGATTTCTTGTTTATAGGATCTTGTACTCAGAACAGAACATCCTTTTCTTGGGGCATCTCTAGATGGCTTTGTGAGCTGCAGCTGCCAATTCAATATTCAATTCAATATTTTAATTTAAAGTCTTTTCACAACAATGTAATTTTAGACAACCATAACAAAGAAACAAATAGAAATAGTTAATTATAGTAACTTAAATAAATCTGTTCCGACAATGATATGTCCTGTAACATCGAACTATATAAGATGACTCTAATATCTTGTGCACATAAAATAATTCCATTTTCTTTGTACAGTGCTGTTAAAACAGTACAATCAAATAATATATGTTGTAAGGAAATAGTTCCAGCACATATACAAGTAACATTTTTCAAATATTTTGTACACCATGAATTCAAGCGTATCTTATTTACTAATCTAGCAATAGTTCTGGAACAACTAACAATATTTGTCCATGTTTAGAAATAATTTTGCACCGACTTTTCCAGACTGTAAACAAAAGGCTCTGTGAGCATTCTTGTATTGCAGAACAAGATGAATTCTGAATGTCCTATTTGCGAAGAAACGTTTTACAATCAGTTTTCGTTGAGAAGACATCTTCTTCGAAGGCATATGTGGTGGGTCCGGCCAAAAATAATCTCTTGGAGGATGTTTATCGTACTCAACCCTGACGGATTCTTCCTTGGAATCCGCTCCGATGTGTGTTGCAGCTGCCATGTGCAAAAAGGGATGCTTAGAGATAAAGTGTCCGTACAAACACGCCACATCCTTAAGCATTTCGGAGTGCAGTGACAAGGACTTTTGCCTTGAAATAAAGGATCAGCAGCCAACATTGAAGAAATGTCACAGATATTATTCTCAAATACAATGCCAATTACATGTGACAAAGCGTGACTTCTTAAAGTTCTTTGACTTTATTATATACCTGCCTTCTGAGACACATGTGGAACCGTGTACTACCTGATAATAAATTTCGGCAGGTATATTTACCTATTGCAGCGCAGGTTCTAGAAACGTCTCTGCTGCTAGAGCTAGTGGGTCATTTCTTCACCAAATCCGAAAACGCCAGTACAAGTGCTGCGCATGTACCTTTGTCGCCAAGGAAGCAGCCGGAAAATGCCCCAACATGGGCATCAGACTCTGAAGATGAGTCAGTGGTGCTGGGTCAGGGTCATTCCAGCTAGTCGCTGATCGATTTGGTGTTAGAAAAGACACAGTGCGCCACTGCATCCATCAAGTGTCAGATGCGTAATATAGGCCTAGGACAGAGAGGAACGTCACTGGAGGGGAGGGGGGGGGGGGGGTAGAGGATTCATAAACGAAAACGCGAGTATGGCGTCACCTTGCAAGGCCCTGGAAGAACACGAGAAAACCACTGTGACTCTCCCGAGAAAGGCAGTCTGTAACCGCACTACAGGAAGCAAAGGAGGGTTTGCGATACGGTAGGAACTATTGATTGTCTATTTTAGAAACTTAGGGTTACATGAAGCAGTGTGCTCCAAGTAAAACCCAGCCCAAGGTACTTAACACATGAAGAATTTGTTCAGGCAACTGGGGCTGGTCCTGTTGCTGCGCTTGCTGCAATTTCTGGCAGCATGCTCCACAGGGCTTTTACTACTACACCTTCAGGTGACGGTGGACCTAAACGTGAAGAGCACGGGGATTATAGTAACAACCGCTGTGCAAAGTGCAAAACATATTATGATGCCTATGTTGACATTGACAATTTAGGGCAACTGATTCGACAGGAGAATGAGAGTAGTGTATGGCACGATTCCAGGCAAGTCAGAATCACTCCTAGCACTGCAAAAAAAAAAAAAAAAAAAAAAAGCCAGTCAGTAGCACTACAGACAATGCACAGTTTCTAAGGGAAATTATTTTCTCTTTGTTCCGTGGGAATCATGCCACTCAGCATGGACTGAAAAACGAACCGGTTGAACTGCAGCAACTTTCTAATCTGGGGTATCCCACTCTGATGTCAGGGACTGTACTTGCAGAGAAGGAGCCTTGGCTGTCAACCAGCCCTGACGGTATTCTGTACTGAAGGCATTGCAAAAATCAATGTGTGGATGATGTTTTAGGCGAGTTAAGAAAGTGGAGGGTTATCTCTGACCTTCATCTGGTAAATGGTGAGCCAGTTTTGAAGAAGAATGGCCATGAAGGCTAGTCCACAGGTTAGTTATTCTTTGCTTACAGGGTCCAGCAGACTGACAGCAAAGAGCTGAATCAGGACCACAAAATCAAGACCACAGAAGAAGTTGATACCAGAGGATTTTGATGAGTGGCATGCAGATCATGGAAAAATGGGGGGGGGGGGGAAGGGGGCCTCAAGAAAGCTGCTATTCTAAAGACTCAGGGACATTTTTGGAGCTGCTGTCAGTCAAAATGCAGGGAATGTGACAGCAATACTCGGAGAGTATAGGGTCCAGCGGACTGCCGAGAGCTGAATCAGGACCATACAAAATTAAGTAAAATCAGACTAAACTGTTAACATTTAAATATGATAAAAGATGAAATAAAATCAGTCTCCCCAATAAAATCACACCAAAAATACAAAACAAGACGATATGATTTATATGCGATAAAACAAACCAACATTATGTAAAAATTGAAATGGGTGTTAACTATTTCATACATTAAAAATCTCACGAAAACCAAAATATCTTTCCCTTTCATCAACCAAAATCAGCACATTCAGACATAAAATGGCAAACGGAAAAGGATTTGTCGTGTGCAGAGCACCATGGTGGTTCTTCTCCTTTCAAAAGGAAACTATGGGTGACGTACAAGTATGCCCAATATGAAGGCAAGCCAAAACAGTTTCTTCTTTGCGGGTAGATCCAAAGTTAGGCAAAGAAGCAGACAAATCTGGAAGAATTTGAAATAATTTTTATTGATTTGATTAGACCATGCATTCAGCCACAGCCGTTTACAATAAGAGCAATGAAAAAAGCCATCTGGCCATCAATAAGATCTGAGAGCATCGCAAAAAACAACATGACAACTGCAGTCAGTGGTGCTCCACACAAAAAATAGCTGGTGGAGGAGATCCAAACAAGAACACACTGCCCAGATATGTGATGGATGCCTTCAGATCAGTGTTTGAGAACCTCTCACATGACTCATTGCCACAAAAGTGGGCACATGGGGGTACTCAGAACACCAATGAAGCCTTTCATCACATCATCTGAGAGCGGGTGCCAAGAAACATCATTTTGTGGGCATCGACGCATTGAGCTGGCTGTGGCAGATGCTACAATTTCATACAACAATGGGCAAAAGAGAAGGCTAGACATGTTTGAACAAATGGGAATAGCTGCTGGCTTCTACACAAAGACCTGGTTTGTGAACATGGAATATCTCTCTCTCTCTCTCTCTCTCTCTCTCTCTCTCTCTCTCTCTCTCTCTCTCTCTCTCTCTCTTTTTTAAATATATTTAGAAAATAACGCTCTTTTTTATCCTTTTCAGTCTGGCTTTAGACCTAAACACTCTTGTCAAACAGCACTCGCCCATATTTGTGATGCTTGGCTTGATGCTATAAACAAGCAAGACATTGTAGGGGCAGTTTTTCTTGACCTTAAAAAGGCATTTGACCTAGTTAACCATAACATCTTAATAAATAAGTTAAAATTCTATTTCCAAAATTCTGCATCTGTATTATTTTTTAAATCATATTTATCAAACAGGCACCAATCAGTATACACTAATGGTTCCTTTTCGTCTTCTGGTGATGTAACTTGTGGAGTTCCTCAAGGATCGATCCTTGGTCCTATTTTATTCTGTATCTTTATCAATGACATGCCCCTTTTTCTCACACAAAATGTTAATCTTGAACTATTTGCTGATGATTCATCCCTCCATACTCATAAAGCAAAGTCTTCAAATAAGCATAAATGAAATTAATAACTGGTGTTGCATCAATAGAATGAAATTAAATCCTAATAAAAGCAAAAGTATGCTTCTCACTACACGACAAAAACGCCAAAATGGATCTTTTCCCCTTAATCTAAACTTAGGGTCGTACAGTATTGAGCAAGTTCATGAACATAAGGTGCTAGGCATAATCATCGATGATGATTTTAGCTGGCGGTCACACGTTAACCATATCTGTAAAAAAAATTCTAAAAACCTCTTCCTCCTAAATAAACTTAGACATTTTGTTACGGCTGATGCATTAAAATCTTTTTTCTATGCCCACTGTATGTCTCATTTTAATTATGCATCGATTATTTGGTGTAATGCCAGTGACGCTCAAATTAAACATCTAAATAGTCTTCATAAAAGAGCAATCAAGATACTTTATAAATCTTATAATATAAATACAGATGCTACAACTAATGAAAAATATCAAGAACTCCGAATATTACCACTTCAAAAACAATTTATATTTAATACAGCTATCCTTATGTTCAAAATCACACACGGAGAAACAACTGCATATCTTCATACATTTTTTATTAAGCCAGTTGATGGGCATAGACTGTATAATTATAAACTACCCCTCCCTCGCATTGATTTATACAAAAATAGCCTATCGTTTAATGGAGCTAGTGTATGGAACTCTCTCCCTCTGGAGTGTAAACATTGCGACACACTGTTTTCTTTCAAATGTAAAATATGTAGGCATCTGCAAAATTAATTATAAAAGTGATGTATAATAATATATATGACAACACAGTCATTCATGTAATTATTAACCTATTTATTTATTCAATTTATTATTATTATTATTATTATTATTATTAATTTGCTGTGGAACTTGACTTGTCTTATTATTATTACAGTACTCCCTCCCTAATACGACCTTCCCACCAGCGACCACCTCTAGTTTCCGACTCAATTAATTTTGACCAATCAGTGTGACTAAATAAGCACCTTCTCATCAGCGACCACCTCCAATACCCGACTAACGACCGATTGCTTTCAAGTTTCTACGACCATGAGACGAAAACCAACACTACTGAATATGTGAAAAAGCACGGAAAAGTGAAGTTCAGACATCAAATTTGTCACTTGTACAATTAACCTTTTCGTTCGAAGTTCAACAGCCAAACAATTGGATTGGATGGCAGTTTCTTCGGATCCGAAGATCAATGGGAAGAATTCCGAGAGAGGCACGCCTTCTGGTGACTGTACAGGCCGCCAAACAATATTGCCGAGTTACTTCCCCTGCCTCACTGCGCATGCGCAAACCAACAGTTAACAGCCTGTTTTCAAATTTGCTTCACGATCAACAATGGCCTCACGGAAAAGGAAAATTCTGACTCTGGAGGAAAGAATTAAGGTTGTACAGCGCAACGAAAAGGGAGAAAGCTGTCGATCGATCGCTGAGTCAATCGGAGTAGGGAAAACTCAGATTCAGTCTATTATTCGTGAGAAGGCGTTGTTAAAAGATAGATGGGAAGCTGGCGCGTCGGCGACCAGTAAGTATGCCAAATCGCGAAAATGTACGTACGAAGAGTTGAATCAGCAAGTGTGGGACTGGTTTTGCGATGCAAGGAGGCGGAATATTCCAGTCAGTGGTAAAATGATTCAAGAGAAGGCCATCATTTCCTCCATCGAGATGGGGCATGAAGACTTCACCGCGTCAAATGGGTGGCTGGAAAAGTGGCTAAAGAGACACAATGTAGCGTCATCGTGTTTGAGTGGTGACCGGGCGTCGGTTGACATGAACGTTGTAGATGACTGGGCGCAGAGGTTGCCATCCTTGTGCGAAGGTTATTCCCCAGAGGACATTTTTAATGCAGATGAAACGGGATTGTTTTATAGAGCTCTTCCCCAGAAATCCATGACAGTGAAAGGAAAAGACAATGGTGGCATCAAAACTTCAAAGGACAGATTCACTGTGCTTTTAGCTGCTAGTGTCACAGGAGAGAAGCTAAACCCTGTGATTGTAGGAAGAAGTGCTAAGCCAAGGTGCTTCCAGGGCCTACACTTCAGCACACTGAAGGTAGATTACCACTCTAACAAGAAAGCATGGATGACTGCTGCAATCTTCACAGAGTGGGCCATGAAACTGAACAACAGGATGAGGATTCAGAGTCGCAAAATCCTCATCTTCATTGACAACTGCTCTGCCCATCCTCCAATTCAACTGTCCAACGTGAAGTTTGTCATGCTCCCTCCCAACACCACTTCACGCCTACAACCCTGTGACGCAGGGATAATCCAAGCAGTAAAGCTAAACTATCGCAAATCCCTTGTGCGTCATGTGCTGCTGGAGATGGAGAAGGACCCCACAGCCACAGGGCCTGAGCTGGTCAAGGCTGTCGACCTGCTGGATGCTGTGCTGTGGCTGCAGAAGGCCTGGAACCAGCTCCAAGCCAGCACCATCACCAAGTGTTTTCAACACTGTGGATTCCAGACCGTTGGAGGTTAGAGCATTTCTCTCTCTCTCTCTCTCTCTCTCTCTCTCTCATTGTTTCTCTCTCTCTCTCTCTCTCTCTCTCTCTCTCTGTTTGTGTGTGTGTGTTCCCTGTGTCTCTCCCCATATGAAAAGTAAGGTGCATGTTACACCACTTTCAGATGTCCAAAGCACTGAGGTCCAAACTGATGAGGAGCCCATGGAGAGAGCTGCTGAGCTGCTGAACGGCATGACCATGGAGGAGTTCTCCACCATTGACCAGGACCTGCAGGTCTCTGCTGAAGAGGACAGCACACAGCCCCAGCCCTCCACCAGCGGAGACAGCACCACCACAGGGGCAGACGCCAGTCCAGACGCAGAGAAGGAGGAAGAGGAGGAGGAACCCAAGCCCAAGCCTACTATTGACTTCCATACTGCCATGAAATATGCCAAAGAACTTTCTCATTTTGCTCTGGCAAATGGCATGGATACTGTCTTTAGCACAGCATCAAACTTAGAGACAATGCTTGAGAAGGAACATTTCATGAAAAAAGCATCCAAGCCTCATCAGGCATCAATCACCTCATTTTTCAAAAAGTGACCCCATCCTCACCCACCTCCCATGTAAGACCACCTCTCTTTTAAGACCACTTTTAGGACACATTTTGCATGGTCGCTTGTGGGAGGGAGTACTGTATTATTATTATTATTATTATTATTATTATTATTATTATTATTATTATTATTATTATTATAAGGGTGAAGGATATGGGGAAAAGGGTAGTTGCCTAAAATTGTTTAAAGATAATGATGAAGATGTTAGTGTGATTGTGTGTGCATGTGTGTTTGTGAGTGATGTGATTTCCAAGTTAAAGTTAAAGGTTAATTATTATTATGTTAATTTCTTAAGGGACAGATTGGAAGATTAGACTGTATCATTAGTCTAAAATCTTTATCCCTAATAAAAAAAGTTTCAAAAAGTTTCAAAGTTTCTCTCTCTCTCTCTCTCTCTCTCTCTCTCTCTCTCTCTCTCTCTCTCTCTCTCTCTATATATATATATATATATATATATATCACGGTGGAGAACAACTGAATCAAGAAATATCTTAAATCCGGCCAGGGCCCAGGGGCCGCCTTAGGCCCCTGTGGGGGGTTGCCCCCTGGAAGAAAATGAATTTATGCATTTTTAGAAGTAATTTAGGGCCTCTCCTGAAAGCAAAAACTAGCACAAAGTAAACAAAAGAAACAACAAAAAAAAGAATGTTTTATGCACTTGCCTTTCAAGAAAGTTAAGAATCTTGATTTGTTGGTTACTATGATGTCCCGCAACGCGATTGAATGAGTAACCAAAAAATCCAATTTCGGCAGAGCAAGACATTGTTTTGTGATTTCAAACGACTGCTAAGACATTGAAAAGAATCGCTGAAGCGCGCGCTTTATAGGCTACTGTTCTCAGTCATGGTCACCCGATTTTGTTTTCTTGCTCATAGTAGGCCTATATAGGCCTTATAGCATAGCTCTGTATAACAGTAACGGGCGGGCACTTTCTCTGAACGCATTGAATGACCGACAAAATAACTTAGATGCGGCACAGAGGTGTTCGGCGAAAAATATATCGGACAAAAAATAAAAATCTCGGAACTCTAATATATATCTATTGATCTATCTATCTATATACATACATTGCATGCAGTTTATATTAAATTAAAACTTTATTTGCATGAAATGCATATTTTTGTTGTAATGTGTTCCGTTTTACTGTGTTTTATTATATATTACCACTTTTAGGCCTGCGTAAGGTTGCAAGTAAGCAAAAAACGCAACATTTCCTACGAGAATACCGTGAACGTTTTCCAGGAATAATCGAATCTTCGAAAGGAGTTTATTATGCTCACTGCAACACGTGCAACAAAGAGTTCAGCAATGCTCACAGAGGTGCATACGACATTCAGTGACACTTAGATTAGGTATTATGGAAAATTTTATTTCGGTTCAAGATGTTTTATTTTGTTTTTATCATATAGTACAAACCTTTAGAAGATTTTAAAAAATTTAACTTGTTAAAATCAGTCAATATTAAGGCACTCATTTAACTGTTCACCATCGAGGGCTCTGACACCAATAATCTTTATCTTGAAAATGTACACCACAGCTCATGTAAGCACAATTTTATTTTAGAACAAAATAAAGTGGCCAGTTTTAGTTTAGATTGGATGAAAAAAAATTGACAGTAAGATTTGCTTAGAATGGTTGAACTAGCATCGCTGCCAAACAAAAGAGATTCGCCCAACATCAATACAATAAAGAGTCGGAGAAGTGCCTTGGAGGAAGAAAACTTCCAGTGGATGGATGGTGTCAGCAGTTTAAAAAGGCATTTCAGTTTCATGGCCGTTATTAGCATGGCCATGATTGTCAACTGACAACGCCACATGGGCTCCGACCTAAGAAAAAAAGAGCAGATGACACACATACACACACACACACAAAAAGATGCCTATTTACAAAAGATAGGCGTGAATCTAAGCATCATGCGAGAGTGTGAGTGGAAAGACTACAGGGGGAAAAAAAACAAACAAAAAAGAAGTGACTTACTAGGCCTTCGGATTTGGAGTGTGGGCATGATTCAGAAAAACATGTTGAATCATTTGAGAACCAATGTCATTTATGGATTCGTGAAAATGGTCATTGAGGTTCCAGATCATCTTGAACCTTGATTGGGAGAATTTCTACCGATCTTAAAACCACCACCTGCGTATTTACTGACGTCAGTCCTCACATGAAAGAGTTGCAGAAGCCCATAAGTTTTTGTTTTAAACAGCCACAACGGTCACTTTCCAGTTTTCAAGGGGAAAAAGTCCTGTTGATCACCCCCTTGTTGCAATGGTACTTAGAGCTGACAACTTTGTCACAGTATGTGGAGCTATCCAACACCTTTGTCACAGCACGAAGAGCTATCTGACAGCAGATAGAGCTATCCGACACCATATAGCATGGCAGAAGCAACTTCAGCAGCTTAACCGTATAGTTTTGAGCCGCCAGCATCTTTGCTGGAGTCCTCAGAGGATTACGAAAGTGCCAGCAGCGACGAGAGCACTACATTTGGTGAAGCTAACGATCACATGCCTACTGCAGAAAATGATAGAAGGTAAAAAGCATGCACTCATACGCGGCAAACCTGTCGTCTGCTACAGTCTGCAGAGCTCCATTGGTGATGCTTGGTTGTTCTTGCTCGCTAGTGTATATATTGATGAAAAGTTCATGTGAGAATCATAATTTAGTACAGCAGTGTTTGTGAAGTTCAGTTTGAGCTTTACTCCTCACAACAATACATACGTACCGTGTATCATTCTGTATACAGGAATGTGTTATGATGGAGAGACACGGAATTTTCACTTGTGAATCAAGTGTGATTACTAAAAAATAAAATAATAAAAAATATTAATGAAAACAAATTTCACGAGAAATGCCTGTACCAAAATGAATGGGTTGTGTATTACAAGGTAGAATTTTATTGACTTCTCAATTTCAGGGCATGGTGTCAGTGTGGCCACTGTGTGGTGTGGCCTGGCCAGCAAAGGAGGGAGGCGTGTGTTGCCACCATTACCCTCAAGTTACAGGAAAATTTGAGGGGGGTGGGATGCAGTGCATCACCTTACACGATGGGTTTCGTGACAATTGTCTCTCAAGGTAACTGAATGTATTTATTTGTGTTTAGTGTATGTACGTAGCATTGCATAAAGTTATGAAAGAGAATGAGTCAATGACTTTGATCTGTGCTTCACAAGTTACATTCACACGCTGCCATCAACTTTTATGGTCACAGAGGAAATTTAATTTTTACATTTCTCAACTCCTTATGATAATCAAACGTTACATTACATTTCATGTTCATTGCTTTAGGTCCAGCGGACTCTTGAGCCAAATCAGGACCAGAAAATCGTTATCCACAACTTCATTAAAAGAGGGCTCACTCCCAATCCATATAAGAGATCTGCTAAAACAACCCCAATTGTAACACCAAAGGCACTCCACCAGCCGGTCACTTTACAATAAAGGCTTCCCATGCAAGGGACGCTGAGGCTATACTCTAATTTATCGAACCCCCGTTTACAAAAACAAAATAGAATATAAACATGATAAAATATTAAAACGAAACACATACATATAAAATGCCTACATTGCTAAATAATAATGCCACAGAAAGCCCTAGTGACCACTTGGCAGAAAGCGTCCAATATCCCCAAATTTATCCAACAAACCCCATACACAAACGAGGAGTTTTGGAAGAGTTTTCAAGAAGAAAGGTAGGTGACTGGTCTAGCGAAGAACATAATAGATTGATAGAACATAGCATGAATGCGAAAGAACAAAGGCTGTCCTGGGTTTCCTTCAATGTAGCCTAGGTGTTGCTAGCATGGGATGGCATCTGCTGCCAAACTTGCCAGGGCCCGTTGTCACAGTCGGACTTCTAGCTCCGGCTCTGCTCGCGGCAATTTCCCTCTACTCGCCCGCTGACCAAGCGACCCAAGCCCCGCCCCTCGGGATAGTCCCACGTGATCCTGGGACTGGACCCTGGAACAGTTAGACCTAGGTTCGTCAGTCTAATTCCGCAAGCCCGAGAGAACACACTGCCTGCCGAGACACGTCTGCACCCATGTTGCGACCGCTGAGCTCTGCCAATATTTTTGTGTTTCAACCCGTTCCTTTGTCAAGAATGGGCTCTTGTAAGGGCCACTGCAAGACTCAGCCACGCCGCGTGCAGCCCATATCCTCTGGCTGTCACTGAAGACGAATGAAGCAAGACCACTGGCCAAGTACATATGACCGGTTCCGACCCAAGCCAATTGTTGCACCACCAACTCGACCTAGTGACCTAGACTGGTCCACCCAAGCCACGCTACTGACCAGTTGCGCAACCACCATCCAGTCACCTGAGGCTACAACCGCCTACGTTCCTAGCAGATAAGTGTGCACTCTGCGCACACCACAATTCTGCGGATATCTGGCTACCCACGCTAAAGCAACCAGATACCCCGTTGCCACATGATGATAGCCGTCCATAATCGCCCCTGTGGAACTTATATATTCAAACCAGAACTTCTCCCAGATACTCAGTACGATAACCGACTCTCACTCGTGACTCAGTCGTAAGCCTACCCACTACGTCTGACCTACATCATTATAATAAATTGTCTAATATTGTAATATACCACCCGACTTCCCTTGTTCAAGTTTCCACTAGTTTAGTTTGTACTCTTCTCGTCTGTCCTTATAGCTTTCTATAATTCTTTAGCACTCTCAGCATTATTTCCCTGAACGTCACCGCAAGTCGGCCTGGGACAAGGGAGGCGACACAGCGCGGGGGAATAATTGCTAACCCTCATCCCCCAACCCCCTATATTCGTGACATTAATTTTGGCGACCCCGACGAGACAAAAGACTTAGGTTTCTAGCCCCTGCCCAGTCCACCCCTAGCTTTCTACCCCAGCCCGAGTAGAGATAGGACCTAGCCCCCTAGTCTAGTTAGTGTATAGCCTAGCCCCATAGGTCCCCCTACTTGCACTCCAGAGTTGTGGTGGCACGCAGAGGTTTTTTTTCTTGCTTTCATTTTCTATGTTTTGATTGATTGCTTGTTGTCTCTGTGTCCGTGTTGTGCTGTATTCGCCCCGTGTCATTTCACCTTAGCTTCATTCCAGCCCGCCCCTTGTTTGCTGTCAGTGTACCCCCCTGTGAGCGCCCCTTCATCACGGTTAGGACCTTTGAGGTAAGTCGCTTCCCTTACCATGGCCGACCGGGGAGAACTCGCCCTCAAGTACAAGGGTATTGCAAGAGCTTAGGGCTCGCCGGCACTGAGTTAAAAGGACTATGTCCTCACGAACGTGGAGGCAGACGTAGCGGAGGAGAAGTTAAAGAGAGAGGAGAGGGCCAAGAAACGGGAGGCGAAGAGAGAGGAGGAAGAGAGAGCAGCCACACTGAAGAGAGAGGAGGAGAGAGGAGGAGAAAGAGAGGATCGCCGAAGAGGAGAGAGCCGCCGCACGGAAGATTGATTGATTGATTCATTGTTGCTTTAGGTCCAGCGGACTCTTCCGAGCCAAATCAGGACCGGACAACCCCCGATCCGCATAAAAGATCTGCTGAAACAACCCCAGTGGGAAAATTGAATGCCCTCCACCGGCCAGTCACTTTACAATAAAGACATCCCACGCGGGGGACGGCTGAGGGTTGACCTCAACTACGCGAACACCCCGGTTACAAAAACAAAATAGAATACAAACATCATTATAAATCATCAACCAAACACATACATATAAAATGCCTATAGTGCTAAATAGTACATTCATAGGAAGCCCTAGTGACCACCCGGCAGAAAGCGTCCAACACTCCCAAGCTGATCCAACAGACCTCATACACAGACAAGGAGTCTTGTCCAGGAAGAGTTTTCAAGAAAAATGGTAGGTCATTGATCTAGCGAAGAAGAAGATAGTATAGCAGAGTGAAGGACAGAGCAGGAATAGGAAAAAGTAAATGAGGAAGACAGCGACAGTGGGAATTTAAAGCACTAAATTTCCATAAAGTGGGGATACTATTTATACTGAAAACCCCCGGCACTCCAACGGGGGGTACTGTTGCCGCAGTGAAGCGTCTTGCCTAGAAAGGAAAGACAGGTTTTCAACTGTGGCTTTCACTGTTCCCTTTATAGGTTTGAACAATCTACAGTGGCAAGATTGCTCATGACCCCAAGGGGTCCGCACGGAAGAGAGAGGAGGAAGAGAGAGCAGTAACACGGAAGAGAGAGGAGGCGAAGGAGAGGATAGAGGAGGAAGAGAGAGCCGCAGCGCGCGAAGAGAAGGCTAAGGATAAGGAGATAATTTCGCCCTCAGCACCTCCAGCTCTACCGCTAGTTCCGGAACATCCTCAGTCATCCCGCCGATCCCGGGGATGAGCTTCACTTTAGACCCCTTCGTCGAGCGCGACAAATCCATAGAGGTCTACCTCGCCCGATTCGAGCGAGTCGCGGGAGAGAACCAGCTCGACCAGCAATACTGGTATAGGAAACTGAGCCACGGCCTAAAGGGGAAAGCATACGAGATCCTCGCCAAGACTCCGACAGCCGAGGAGGGGGCCTACCCCGCCCTAAAGCGCTGCTCCACGGATTCGAACTTTCCGGCGAGCACTACCGGAAGAGCTTCCGTAACTCCCGGAGAGAGAAGGGAGAGAAATTCACTCAGTTCGCCGACCGGCTAGCCACTATGAGGGACAAGTGGATCGAGCAGACGGAGGAGCCCAAGACTTACGATTGGTTGCTCGAACTGATGCTGGCCGAGCAGCTGAAAGGAACCATGCCGGGGGAACTTCGGACCTTCGCCGCCGAACAGGGAGCCGCCCGCTTGGAGGACCTCATCATAGTCGCGGACGCTACCTGACCGCCCACCCCGACGACCGACAGCCTCGCCGGGAACCCCTAGCACGCCTGTCTATAAGCGGTCCTTTCAGACGGCAGCTATTTACAGCCCTTGTTCAGCCTCCTATGATCCCTGCACGCTGGCTGAACCGCCCGTAGCCAGGTCAGAGACGGTATGTGGCCTTGGCGTAGCGTCGACTACTGGCACAAGCATTTAGTGCTAGCTCTAAGCTGTAGAGCTTATAGTAACCAAGCCTATTGCAGTGCTAGTGCTGTACATGTAGCCAGACGTAGACCAATTGTTCCTCACGCGTGCACGCTATTAGAAACTACTTTTGCTCGCTGTGCACAAGTATTTTATGCCTAACAAAAATTCCTGCTGAAACTGAATGTATTTTAAAAACGAGAGCGAGAGAGAGAGAGATAATACATGCACACACAATCGATATGATACACACAGTAGACACATACAGTGATACAAACAAACTGAATGTAAACACACAATCAAACAAAGAGTAAATACAGTCAAGTTTAAAAGGACTTCACAAAACAAAGCAACAAACGAGACATTTAAGCAAAGTTCAAAGTACAACAATTTACAAGACTAGGGAAAAATAACACGTAATGAAATGTTATGTGTTCGTGGGTTTTTTTTTCTATGGAGACATGCATTCACTTGAGAGAGAGAGAGAGAGAGAGAGAGAGAGAGAGAGAGAGAGATTAAACATTTAATAACATATCAGTCGTCATATCCAAATACAGTGCATGTAGAATGTGTATTGTGTTTTGCGATAATCTAGTGCGTGTGAATAAAAGTCACAAATGGAACTTAACACCATGCAAAAACAATTAATGTTACTCACCAAATTACAGCAATACCTTTCCCCGCGCGGCGCACTCTCTTACGATTTTGTTATACATTTTAGGCAGCTGACACACATGTAACATTGTGAGAACTTGTGTCACTCTCTCTCTTGAAGCTAATCGAGATGATACCAGATCAAAAAGACGTTTTCTGACGGCACTTCTTTCAGTTTGAGGTGTTGAAGAGCTCTGTGGCTGGAAGTTTTCAACACTAGCATTTATACTGTCACAAACCCCACTACTGTCAACACTGATGCTTTCAACACTAGCATTTATACTGTCACAAACAACACTACTGTCAACACTGACGCTTTCCTTTTGATTTTTGAGATTGGCCGCCTTTTTACTTGCCTTTTTTCGTGTACCAGTACTACCTACACTTTGCTCAGAAAACCACTGACACACACTGCAGTCAGATCCATCTATTTTAGAGTTATACTCGGTCCACAACACTTTTGTGCTATCAATGTCATCACATGCTGCTTTTAGGAGACCCTGAGACGGAATGTTCCCCTTTTGGTTTAGATTCAGTTTCACCAAGCGAGAACAGCATGAATAACATAATGTTTTGGAGTATGTAGTGCCATTTGCTTCTTCATGCCATGAAACCTGTACATGTAGGAAGCATAATTTTGGCAAAGCTTAATAGGCGCATGCTTGCCCTTAACTGGCTTTGATCTTCTACCACAAATTCTACACAGGGAATGCAGTCTTTGTGTGTGGAGATTTTCAGTATGTTGCATAGCAGCCATTCTCAACTGCACAGCAACACTTCTTAATTAACTGACAGATCAAACTAAATATTAATAAACTTTAGGAAAACCCACAATAACTGTAATACATTATGCACACACACAATACAAACGATACACACACTGTACACACATACACACACTGTACACACATACACATAAACGCGGTGGGCCCAGTGCCGGCAATGCATGCGACAATTCTGTGCGAGTGCCTGTTGCTGCCACCACTAACGCTTAAAAAAAGTTAATTCGCTGGAATTAAAGAGGCCAACAATCAAACACAAGAAGCAATGTTATAATGTCGACCACATCACCAGAAAGTTCAAACTTTGTACTAAGTGACTTCATATGGTGAACATTGTAAGAAGGATTTAAAGATGTAACTAAACCGCGTATACACGTACACACTACTAGAATTCGCCAAAGCCGGTCGTGTTCAAGTGCAGTGCACGATCACTACACACGGTCAAATCGACTTAAATATAACACAAACGAAATCGAATGTGGAGGTTTACTTTATGCTAACACAAAACACAGATATGAAAGTAACTAAAATGCAAAAGAAGTACCACAATACAAAGGATATTTCACATAAAAATCAATTCTATAGCACAATGATAGAGAATGATATCCACTGCTAGTATACTCCATATAGCCCAGCCTTTGTTCTAGCGTGCTTTGGCGCGGGCCTGGAAGGGAGTTTCATGCTGCGCTGATGCCAGGATTGCCTGCTAGCGCGCTAAATTTAGAACTATGCTCTCTTAGAGGTCAGATTTAGTACACATAGAAACAGGCGTGCTAGCACCCTCGTCACCAGAAACCCGCCAGCAACCTCGCCGGCCCGGCCCGACAGCGAACAACCGTCCACTCCCACCTAAAGGACGCCCAAACACCGGAACAGAGCCTGGGAAGCGGAGCGGAGAGCTCTACTGCGGCTACTGCCAGCGCCGAGGACACACCCGGGAAAAGTGTTTTCGCCGCCTCAGCGACCAGCGTCGCAAACAAGGAAACGTGTTGGCCCTGCGCCAAGTCACACCCGACGGGAACCCGGTGACCCCCGTCGCCACTCCCACCGATCGCCCGGCCGTCACAGAGCAGGTGACAGTGAACGACCACCCCGCACACTGCCTCTACGACACCGGCCTAACATTCGATGCCGTCGTCCGCCGCTCGCTGATCAGGGACAGCGATCTGACCGGCGAGCAGATCACCCTGAAGCTGGCCGATGCGTCACAGCCAAGCACCACGCTACCTATCGCCCGGATCAACGTCGCCAGCCGCTATGTCACGGGATCCATCCAAGCCGCCGTGATGGACCAGCCTCTCTACCACCTGATCCTTGGATGTCGATACGTCTTCCTAGGAATGCCGCCCCAGCCTGTGGAGTCGATGGCCGCCATCCAGACGCGCGCCCAAACGAAACTAGCCGCGACCCCACCACCGATACCCAACCAGATGCCGGAGCAAATCCGGAAGGCCCAGGAAGACGCCACCCTGCGCAAATGCTACGGGAAGCTACCCGCCGCGCGCACTCCACCCAAGACCGGGGACTTTTACGTCGAGGACGGACTTTTGTACCGCCAGAAGGACGACCACTCTCAGCTGGTCGTACCCGCGACCCTTCGCCCCAAGTCCTGGAACTTGGCCACAGCATGCCCCTAAGTGGTCACATGGGGATAGGAGCCACCGCCCTGCGTATCAGCGCGCAGTACCACTGGCCCGGGATGACCGAAGACGTAAAACGGTACGTCAAATCCTGCCGCCAGTGCCAACGTTTCTCACCCCGCCATCATACCGTACCGGTAACCATCAGCCCCACCGTCGTCGTAGGAACGCCTTTCCAACGAGTAGCCGTCGACATGGTTGGGCCCCTGCTCACCTTAGTCGCACTCTCAGCATTATTTCCCTAAACGTCACCGCAAGTCGGCATGGGACAAGGGAGGCGACACAGCGCGGGGGAATAAATGCTAACCCTCATCCCCCCAACCCCCTATATTCGTGACACCCGTATGCATGTCGCGCCATTATCTGTGCTAAAGGGTCAGTTTGGCTAACTAGAACATTATTTGGCTGTTAGCGGTATGCATGACCTACATTAGCTGCCTAATCGTAAATTAAATTTAATTCTGCGGTACCCCTCCATTAGCGAGCCTAACTGGCCAACTACCGTGCGGTTTCAAGATGGCGGTGAATGTTTGGCTTGCTAACCAAAGACGTAATATTTTGCGCCGAAACAGAATTTTCCGCGATTGCAATAATCCTTTAGATCGCTACGATGACGTAGAACTATACGATAAATTCACGTTACGTGAAGATATTCTGTCTTTGACGGATGAAATTAGGGATGCAATTGAAGAATCGAATCGACAAGGAACTTTACCGCCAGTGTTGCAAGTTTGTCTTGCTTTAAGATTTTTCGCCACTGGCACGTTTCAAGACGTTTGTGCCGAATTAATTGGCGTTCATCAGTCGACAGAGCCATACGTCGGGTCACCAATGCATTACTTGCCGTCAACAATTCCTTATGCATTCTGTACTCTTCGTACAGAACGCTACATTCCTCTGCTGAGAAATTTATTTTTCGAGCACGTTTTTTTTCTGCCTCCATCTTTGCTGCAATCTTTAACCACAACTACGCATTGCGCATGCTCATAATCGTAAAAGCGGAAAGGATTCCCTCCAATCTAAAAATAAGTTGTTAGCTAACGGCCCGCTTCTTTTGCAACGTGCATACCAATTAGATTTCGCTCAAACTGGTCAGTTTAATAACCGATGGGTTAGTACTAATGACCATTACTTTTAAATGCCCAACGTGCATACGGGCCCAGGACTTCAGCTGACCTAATTAAGGTGTCCTCTATTGTCTTGCTCTTTCTCTCACCCCACTGCATGTGGACTTCTCCCCTCGTTATCCTTGCCTTAACTACAAAGACTAGCACAAATCTCCAACAGTGCCAGGAAGTGTCAAATTTAAGCTTACAAATACATGGTCAAAGAAGACTTTCTATAGTGCTTTTTTCATATTAAAAATTGAATATTTCATATAAAAAAATTTGTGATGAACATCCTCAGTGCAAGCAATGTCTCCAGGCCAGGGGAAATTGTTTCGATGACACTCGGCGAGGTAACCTGCTTCCACGAGGTCCAAGGCCACAAAGTCATTAAAGTAAGAAATGTAATTTTTTTGTGTTTTAACACTTGTTTGTTATGTAGTACTCCTGTGTTATTTAATTAAAATCCTGAAGGTCTTGTTGTGATGGTGTTTTTGTTGCTTAGTTGGATGTGTGTTAGTGTGTAGGTCAAGAGCCATAAGGCTGCGGCTTCAAGCGGCTCGCTTTTCTTACATCAGGAAGATTGGACCCGGCTTCAAAAGTAAGAAATCTTGTAATGTTAGGGTTAGTGTGTATATGTGTTATAAATAGTAAGTATTACATTAAAATTTTGTGTCATGTTGCTCATGTATTGACAGAGTATTGCATGTAAACCATTGCATTGTGTGTGGCTACAAACATGCCGTGGTTTTCTGTTTTAAATACATCAAGGTGGCCAGACCAGCCATTTGCCCTATGGCGGAAACCCACAGCAGTGCAGTTGTGTTTCTCACCACAACTGGTAAGGCCCTCCCAGTTCTGTCAAATGTACAAAGGTGTGGTGGGAAACACCTGCACCAATGTGAGGAAAATGGTTTCCCCGCAGTGTAAGTAGTCTGAAGTTTATTAACAACTTTTTATACTTAACAAATTATAAACAGTCAAGTAACAAAACATTGAATTTTACATGTGTGAACTACAGTCAAAAATTGTGTATTCTACCCACAAGATCTGGTACAGTACTTATTGACTTTCAAGCCCTTTAAAAAAAATTTTAGGCCAAATATTTGGATGATCCAAAACAAAAGAAGATAGTAGACTTGCTCTACCGTTCAAAGGAAACCCAGAAAAGATTATGCTGGTGCTGCCCAAGCAGAGGCGAGAGTGGAGGTTTTCGTCCACGTGGGTGTGGAAATTTTGCAAGGTGAGTAAATGACTACAAGTTGATTTTGCTCAGTGCTGTAAACGTCTTCATGGACAACTTAATCATGACATTTTTATCATCTGGCACCACTAAACACAATTCAGTTCTTGTAGTAACTATTTTTCAATAAAATATTTGTCAAGCTAATTGTGTATATTGTTTTCTTGATATATCAAAGAGGCACTGTGAGATAATTTATACTCTTTGGCAATGGATAAGTTTGTTTTTTTAAAATAAAATGAAGCGAAAAATGACGAAAAATCAGGCTGCATTTTCTACTTTCGCTTGGTGTGTGTTGGGATTTGTTGTTTCACAGACAAATGACCAAATAATCTCCTGTAATCTGACTTGGAATTAAAGAACGATACATTAAGCTTCTTATTGACATTCATATTGAAGGGGTAAAAAAAAAATTCTTCTTTGCATAAAATACGTTTGAAAACTCATGTTTTTTTGTGACCTGTGTTGTCACAGAAACTTTCATTTTTCTTTGATTTGAGTTAGGTTTAAAACATGGATCGGATCAAAACAAACAGGATCAGAGGATAAAACAACAGCGCAACTTTTCGACCAGTATTCGGCTATAGATTGACTTTTTGTAAAAGTTGCAGCAAATTAATTTTTTTGCGTCACAATGTCACAAATGAAACATCAATCAATAATTTTAACAGTTTTTATTTTTTGGAGTTTCGATCCACTTTTCTATTAACCGGATTTCAACCGGAAGCGACCGGCTTGAGTGCGGGAAAGTTACTTATGGCTGACAGACGTCCTGGTAAGTTTTTTTATTTGTGTCACGCTGTTTTTCCTTGGTCACAAAAACACACAGTCACAAAAGACACATGAGCATGTTGCATGGGCATAATTCTTTGATATTATCAATCCTTTTTGTGCTATCACCTCTTGTTTTAACTGAGGAAACAACCCCAGCCGGTCAAATTTGCTTTCATCTTTGCAATTTCAGCTCGACAATGTTGTGACTCAATCTGGCAGTTGTGTCACATGTCCAAAATGATACGACCTTTTTCACTGCAAAGAAATTCTGCTTGATAGTTTTCTGATGAGTTGACAAAGATTAGTCATCAATTGTGATGAAAACATGCCATTTGTTTTGAATTAATGCTAACCGATTCATATAAATTTGCCAATGTTTCGTTTTTTTTTGTGACAATGACAACAAACATGTGAAGCATCACTTGGTGTCACTGGTCACAAAGGCTACACAAAATGTACAAATGTTTACACTCAATTAATTTTTGTTTGTTTCTCAGAACAGGATGATTAGATCATTTATAATTATTTTATTTATCTTTGATTTTACTTGCAATATGTTTAAATTTAAGATGATCAGGAGATGGTTTTGTTTTTGTGACCATCATCACAAATAATGTTGTCATAGGTCATAAAAGTAACGTGAAATAACTGTAATTTCTATTTCATGAATCTGAACGAGTTGTTCATTGTTCATTATTTCTCTTCTGTCTATAGTCGTCAGCAATAATCATAATAAGGAATTCCTTTTATAATAAATTACAAAAAACACGCTTGTGTGTTTTTGTGACCATAACAGCATGGCATTTTTGTTTTAGCAGAATGTCACAAAAGACAAAATTTTCCCATTCTTCAGCTTTTGTTGTTGCTGAAATAGTTTGATTTTAAGGTGAAAAACATTTTTAATGATTTGTGTTATTACAATATCCTTCATTTTGTGCCAGATCAGTGTTCTTGATAATGATTAATTCATTGCGACGCAGATTACTTTGTTGTCACAGTCACAAATATTTATTTTAAAAAGTAATATCATTAGACAAACACAAAAGACTAAGAGTATGGAAAATTATAAATAATCTGAATACTTTCAGTTATTGTGTCCTATTCAAATCTAAAATACTTTAACTGGATAAAAAAAGTTGTCTTGACAAGAATAATTTTTTTGTGACATTTACTTTTGTGACGACAGGTATGCACTGTTGTCAGCTTGAATTTTATATTATTTTTTTTAGGACTGAGGCCTTTGAAGGCTGTACTGCCTAAAAAAGCAGTTCCGAAGACATCTGCTGAACGCAGTGCTGCATTCCGACAGAGGATAAAACAAGAGGATCCTGAAAAATGGCGATATTTTCAATTGAGGCAGAAGTTTTTATCAGAGAGGGCGACTTCAGCGGTCTGATGACAAAAAGTTAGCTGATCGTGAGAAGGCAAGACTTCGCAAACAAGAAAGCAGGTATGTTAATAATTTAATTTTGTTTGTTTATACTTTATTGTTGTTAGTTTATAGTATCTTATACTATTTAGTAAAGCCTACTTGTGATCCTTTTTTTATTTTTATGTAGCCTGTAACGCAAAAAGGGCCATGTTACCAGTAACCACAAACGAGTTGTGGTAATTGCGATAACCAGTTACATGCCATTCTGTGTTCACAACATGTGTTATAATGTTCACCATTTTACTGTATTTTTTGTTCACCTGGGAAGATCAGTGACATGGAAAGAAACGACGATGGAAGATCGACGATTATTGATCACCAGAGTGACATCGACAGAAAGGATGATGGAAATTGGATAACTGCTGGCCACCAAAGTGGCATGGACAGAGTGATAGTTTGGTGATCACTGCTCACCAAAGTGGCATGGACAGAGTGATAGTTTGGTGATCACTGCTCACCAAAGTGGCATGGACAGAGTGATAGTTTGGTGATCACTGCTCACCAAAGTGGCATGGACAGACAGAGTGATAGTTTGGACAAAAAAAGTAATGGGATGACTGTTGACCACTATAGCGGAATGGGCAAGGACAATGATAGTTTGGTTATTACTGACCACCACAGTGACAAGGACAGATTGATGGGATAATTAATGACCACCGCAGTGACATCGACAGAGTGATGGGATAATTACCGGCCATCACAGTGACATGGATGAAGAGAATGATTCTGGCCAACCAAGTGATGATGAGGACAATGATCCTGATTTTATACTGGGAACTGATATGAACAATCTGTTATTGGTGTTACTGAAGTAGTACATGAATCAGATTTGGACTCATCATCTTTGAACATTTTTCCCTTGCTGCATGAAGCAGCCTCAACCATTTGCACTAGTGTTGCTGACAGCATGGTTGGCAAGAGCTAGATGGGCCTCAGCACTCCACAAGATCTGATTTCAGTGTTGGATTCAAAGGATAAGAAGTTCTGGTTTTGTATGAGACTAAAGACAAGCAAAAGCCACACTGTATTCGTGGATTTCGGCTGTGGCCAACAGCCTGGAGAGGATTGGGCCCTGCCAGGTCTTTTTTTGCCCAAGACACAACACATGATGAGGCTATCCACTAATTCCATGCCGGATCGGTCGAGGAAGGAAAGACAAGCAAAAAAGATCTTGTCTAAACAGTACTGCAGAAAGCAGCACAGCATCTGCTGCTGACATGTCCATGCCCGAGTTCAGAAATGTCTTTGACCCTTCCACAACTTCAACCCCAAAGCACAAGAGAAAACATCCTGATGCACTGACACAAGATCAGTCATGCGTTGAAGGCAACACATCTGAATTCACATCCCCAATACCTTTTGATGACTTTGGACCGGATTGCAGTCACTGGACACCACCCAGAAAGCGCTACATGCTTCGATCTCCATCTAAAACTCCTCAAAAGTTTTCTCAAAGCCCTACAAAGCGTCAGTGTCACCTACAATCTTCTGCCACAGCATCTGTGAAGCCGATGTTCAGTCACATCCTTGATCAGTCCAGTTCTTCAACACCCCATCGCAAGAGGCGACTTCCTAATGGCCCGACACAAGATAAGGCATGTTTTGATGACCTTGGCCCAGGTTACACTCTGGACACCCAGAAAGCACTACATGCTTCGATCGCCATCTAAAACTCCTCAAAAATGCTCTAAAAGCCCTTCAAAGCTTCAGGGTCACCTAGAACCTTGTGCCACAGCATCTGACAAGCCTAAAACACCTTGCTCCATTCGGTCTGCAGATACAATCTGTCTTCCGTTTACAAAATATGAAGAGGCTTTGCTAACCAAAATGATTCAACTAAAACTTAAAGCATCAGACATAAAGTATACAGTAGCCTTGAAAACAGGAGGTCCTCCACTCTACCTGTGCAAGATCATCAAAGCAAAGAAATCATCTAATGTAGTTTCTTCTTCCACATGTAGAAAAAGGAAACGACTTAACCACACAGTGAGGAAATTGAGAGCTTAAAGACGCACCCGACTCAAAAATAAAAATTTACTCAGCGATGCAGTTTGGTGGACTATAAATTACCTTTTTTTTTAAAACGTTTTTTTTTATTTTTAAGTAATATTTTTCTGAAAATTGCACATTTTAACTTTCGCTTTTGGCACCAAAGCGGAAGTGACGTTATAGGTGTAAGTCAAAATGGAAGCGATGGTTGAGAGTGCACCAAAAATAAAAAGAAATCGGACAGGTTACAGCTGTGCTGTTGCTGAATGTGCACTCACGCATGCAGACGATGCGAGTATGCATGCTTTCCCATCGGACAAAAAGAAGCAGCGTGTGTGGATCAATTTTGTTAAAACGTGCAGAGCAGATTTCACCCTAACAACTCACGCTTATGCTCAAATCATTTTGAGCCTCACTCCTATCCCATCGGATATGCTCTGTGAGAAGGCCTTGGATTAACAGTGCAAAAACAAAAAATTGCTCGATGATGCCTTCCCTACGATACAAAAGCATGAGCATTCGCTGCCAACGTCAACAGGGAAGAAATAAGGACAGAGTAAGCTAATGAACAAGACCAAACCTGCCAAGGCATCTACATTCATTAACAGTAACACTTGTAACACAAACAGCCACTGTGTAACTTGTGTACACACTCTAGCTATTCCCACAACAAACATTTTGGACAGTGTCAGTACTACAGCTACTACAACAATACTAATGCAAGCATAATTACCCCCATCAGCGTTCCCTTACCAGGCTTTTCTCTGCTGGTGTAAGGAAGGAGAATATTATGTAGTTTGTGTAATGTAATATAAGGTACTTAATTAACATTAAATTATTGGTTTTGTGTGCCTGTGGATGTTTTCGCGCTATTTTTTGGTCACATGTTTATAATATCCAATAAAATGTAAGTACGGAAGTGTATTCTGGGAAGATTGTTTTGGAAGGTCACTCTTGTTGTGGCTATGTGTTGAGTCCCACCTCTATGCAGTGATAAGTGGCTAATGTTTGTCAATACAGTTTAGTATGTGGGCAGTGGACTCACGCTAAGTGGAAAGTTTTGACTAGGTGAGAGAACACCTGGATTATATACTAACTGCGTTGCAACTTGTATAACGGCTTTGGTGGCTCATTTGTGAAGGTGTCTGCCTCGTGTGGGGAAGGTCCTGCTTTGATCCCAGGCCGGGACAGACCTGATAAATTTCAATGACTTGCCATCTTTTTTATTTCAGATGTGGGGCACCAAAGCGGCTGTTGTCTGACCAGGGGAAGGAGTTTGTGAACAAGGTACATGATCATTAAATTGTTTGAAATGGAAGTACTTAGTAAAGTTTTAATATGACTATTGTAATTTCTGTACTGCTATGTTTCATGTTTGGCTTGCTCATTGAGTGAACGGTTGTTCTGAAGGTTTGGTATATATATATATATATATTATATATCTCCTTGCCCATTATTTGTACATAAAGTATATTATTATTATTTTACACTAACTTGACTAAGGGACACTTTGTCATTTGTATCATATCAGCATTATAGGATTACTTGTAGGGTGTTTTGTGGTTTTTTTGGGAGGGGGGAAGTAGAAGGGGTGTCAGATTTTTTATCTAGCAGCTACATGCAAACAAAATTACTTTTTAGATCTTTCATTATATGTTTTATTTTTTATTTTCCTCATGGTTTCTTATTTTAGTAATCAAATTTACAACACCCTTTGGATGCACCTCTGTATTACACTACCTTTAGTATTATGATTGCTAATATAAGACACCAATAAATATTACTAGTGTAATATGGACACCAGCACAGAGGTGCGTTCAAAATGTGCTGTAAATTTGCGTACATGCAGTTAATACTGTTATTAATTAAATCCAAAATTTCCTTTGCTCATGGGTTACATTGGCTGAATGAGTTAGTTTGATATTCTGTCTAGCATCAACTATATGTAAATTATTGGTAAGGTTTATATTACATAATGGTGTTGTTGCATACATGCACACCTTTGACAGCTTTACAGAAGTTTTGTTTTATTTCCGCTTTGTGTTCCAGTTTTCAATCACGACTATCTCCTTACAAGAAATTTAAAAAAGTGGAAGGCGACTGCGTCGATAGTTGTTCAAGCAATTAATGTCTTTCTTTCGTTTTTTTGTTTCTTATTACAAGTTGAACGAAGAATTGTGTAAACAGTTCAAGGTTGAAAGATCGGTGACTTCGGCCTATCATCCACAGACAAACGGTCTTGACGAGAGAACAAACTCCACTGTTAAGACGAGGCTGAGCAAGCTTGTGCACCAGAACAACGGCGCAGACTGGGACAATTTCCTAAGTGCGGTTGCATTTTCCATCAGGACCCAGCCGCAGTCCTCCACAAAGTACTCCCCATTTTATTTTTGGTATGCCCGACACCCTCGACAGATTATTCAGGTACTTTGATTTTTGCCTGCTTGTTTATGTGCTTTGTTAAATGGCGAGGATAGGGAAAAGGAGGGGGAGGTGGATGGTAATCTGAGGGCAGAGAAGGATAATCTCATTCTGTAGGAGAGCTGTACTTGATGCACAATTTTGTACTACTGCATTTTTCATTTCATCTTGTCTTATGCTTTTGGTAAACAGCTTTTTTTAGTTTCAAGACCTAGGCATATTTTTTCACCACATTTTTACACTTTGAAATATGGAAAAAATATGAATTGATTATGGCTGGTGACATGAGCTCCAAAAAACCATGTTGCATTTGGCAGATCTATTGTCAAACAATTTAACTTATGGGTGGACACTGGAGAGACATTATACAGGAAAAATATTTGTGGTACATTTTTGGTGGAATGCAATTTTAATTGTCAATTACATTTTTTGTTTTTATAAATTAGATGCAAGATGCAGATGATGTGGCAAATTGTGTAGCGGAGTTTACAATGGATGATATTGAGGCAAGGGTAGCCAGTCTGGAACATCATGTACTGGTCACGTACGAGACAGTACGAGACAACCAGGACCAGGCTCACCTAAAACAGCAGAAGACCTTTGCCAAGCGAGCTTCGAAGGGAGTGAAAACCTTTCAGCTGAAGGCAGGAGACCGAGTTCTGTGCAGGAACATGAAGGACGCGGGGCGGAAAGGTGGCGCCATGAACCCCACATGGACTGGGCCATACATGTAAGGAAATGCCAACTGTTTTGTCATTATGTATGATTTGATCACCACTAAATATGTTAGGACAGACCATGGTTTTGGGTTATTGTTGCTGAGTTGATATATAATGCCTATTTTAATTATTTTGGACAGACATATATTTAAATATTTTTTCATGCTATAAATTAATCCCTAAAGTCAGACTCAGTCTCTTTTTCGGTTTCAAAATGTCTTCTTTTTTTCTTCTTCTAATTTTTATGCAAATATCTTTATTTGCTTATAAAGTGTCATTTTTATTCAAATGTTTTAATTAATATTATTGGTAGTAGTAGTAATTGTGACTATAAATCCGTGTTGTTCTGAGAAGGCATAATGTATTTATTTGTGCCTGATCGCACATATTTACATGCATCTTAATCGTGTTTGATCCCCAATGAAAAGATTGGGAAGTTTGAAATCGTTTGCTAGTGTGAAACCAGCTGTAGGACCTGGCACCTTAAACCGCACATCTATTGTTGCAGGATCTTAGACATAGACAGCCATCAGAGGGTGCTGCTGACGAAGGAGGGAGAGAGCAGACCTTTGAAAGTGCGTGTTGCCTATTGCCAGCTCAAGCCTGTGAGGGATCCAACATCCCTGAGTGCAGAAGTGGACAGCCCTTACGACAACCCATCTAAGGACCGAGTAACATCCCGAACTGAAGAAGCAGACAGCCCTGGACACAACCGACCTACTGGAAGTATTTTAGATTTAGATCATAGATGACGGACTGATGGACATACAGGCAGAGACAACTGTGTCCTGGACAGGCGACCATACTTACAGCAGACAGGATCAGACTAGCTTAGTGTTAGATGGACGGACAATAGGAACGCCAGAAACGGTAGAGACAGTTGAGGTAGAGACAATAGTGACAGATGTGCTGTTTGAGGGTGAAACTCCAGTCCAGCGACATAGTGCAGAGAAGCTCCCTGTAGCTGCAGCCTCCAGGCAGTGTGATGGGAAGGAGACTAGCTCAGTGGTGGATGGATGGACATTAGAGACGACAGAAACAGTAGAGACAATTATGATGACAGAGACATTAGCAACAGATGAGCTGTTTGAGGGTGAAAATCCAGCGAAACGACGTAAAATAGAGAAGTTCCCTGTTCCCTGTAGCAGCCGCCACCAAGCAGTGTGATGGGATGGAGACTAGCTCAGTGGTGGATGGACGGACATTAGAGATGACAGAAACAGTAGTGACAGTTAATACGACCGAGGCAGTAGTGACACATGCAGACATGCTGATTGAGGGGACAGTCATTGACTGGAGAGGTCAGTTAGAGCCGTTAGTCCCTTGTCACTGCTGGGAAAGAGGTTGAGCGAGCCGAGGAATACAAGTACCTCGGCACCATCCTCAACGCTGATCTCACGTGGACCCAGCACATCGACAAGGTCATCAGCAAATGTCACAGCAGACACAGCAGACTCTATTTCCTTAGAAAGCTGAGACAGTTTAAGGTCAGTCCGGACATTATGACCATGTACTATAGATCTAGCATTGAGTATTCTGACTTTCAACCTGACAGTGTGGCACCATGCGTGCAGTTCAGAAGACTGAGACAGATTAGACAGAGTGGTGAGGCAGGCAGAGAAAGTGATCGGTGCTGACCTACCGAGCCTAGAACACCTGGGCACGGTGAGGACAATCAACAAAGCCCAAAAGATCGCCAATGACCCCACTCACCCCCTCCACAGCGAGTTCTGCCTCCTACCATCGGGACGGAGGTACCGCGCTGCCAAGGGCAGGACTGAGAAGATGAAGCGGACACTCGTGCCCTCTGCCATCACTCTACTCAATAGTAAACATGACTGAAAATCATCCTCCTACCATACCACCACCCCCCCCACCCCCTACACACACACTGCGACCTTAGTTGCACTCCACTAGCAACCCCCAACCCGAAACGCACTCACTTCCCCAACCACCCCCTCCCTTTCTCCACATAAGCCCTATACCCCCATCACCACCTAATTCTCCCACTCACTTTCCGCCCTTCACTACTACGTTACCTCCCTCTCCAACCTTCTTTGCTTGCCGGGCCCTCCCAAGTATCGTAACGAAGCGTTGTGTAATCACCCCAGGCCAGCTACGCTTTATCACCCCCCTCCCCCTCTTTCCTTTTACTGCTGACTTAGCAGCCTCATAGTAATCCGGTCCCCCTCTTAAATATCGGTAGCAGTGTTAGTAATGTACCGCTTTCTGAGTCGGACAATGATGTGTAATATGTGCCGTGTGTGTATGGGTGGGTGTGTGAGAGAGAGTGAGAGAGAGAGAAAGAAAGAGACAGTCAGTCTAGTGACAAATAAATATATTATTTTGTTATATTATGTTATTTTTCGTGTAACCGTGAGTGCGCGCGATAAAGTGTGCAAACATGAACAATGTATGTAGGCCTACTTTTTACTACACACAAATTTGTCAATCCTAGTCATTCCTGACATTGTGTTAATCTATAATTGATTTAACCACCCTAGTGTCAAAGGTTGTATGCAGGTATAATGTGTATGTATGATTGTGTTTGTCATTCAGTATTGCTTTTTTTTTAACATTGTGTGCTTTTCTTCTGTATTTAAACATAAGCGAATTACATATAATTATACACATCTGAGTACCCCATGCGCACCAAGATTTCTTCGATGTAAAAGTTTAAGCGAAATAATTTGTCTAATGCCTTATGTCTTAAGATGTGCTGTTTGAGGGTAACAATCCAGCAAAACGACGTAGAGCAGAGAAGCTCCCTGTGGCTCCAGCCACCAAGCAGTGTCATGAGATGAAGAAAATGATGAAGTTCATTAGGGAGCAAAGAGACCTAGAGGACCTCCATATAGACCATAGCTTAGCCCTACTGCAACAACAGTTTCCTGATATTTCTGGGTTCCAACGAATTTCTGTTTTTGAGTCTGTTGGTTGTCAGCGACTTGGCACTCCTGATGGCAAGTTCGTTCAAATCCTGCTTTTAGGCCGGCACTGGGTAACTGTAACATTTTGTGCTCTGAGCCAGGAGAGATCATGGTATATGATTCTTTTTATAAGAGCATTCAAAAAGATTGTAGGCAGAAATTCTTAACACAGTTGGGGTGGTTGCTCTATTCTGATGCATCAAAGATGACCATCCACCTCATGGATGTACAAAGGCAGAAAGGAGGCAACACATATGGTTATTTTGCCATCGCTTATGCACGTGCATTATGTGCAGGTTTGCGGCCAGAGCAGCTCCATTTTTATGAGGAGACGATGCCCCAGCACCTTACCACATGCTTCCAGACTGACCAGCTGACAGCCTTTCCAGTGTTTGCCAAAGGTAGGCGAAGCAAGGGCGTTCACTCGACCCATACGGAGAAGCTGTTTTGTGTTTGCCGCCAACCAAACACCACAGAGAATCCAATGGTCAGGTGTGACCGTTGTCATCAATGGTTCCATTTTCCGTGTGTGAACTTTGATACTAGTGCCCTCACTGATTTATTCTTCTGCAGCAACTGTATATAGTAGCTCAACCTGTGTCTCAAATATTGTAAATATTGTGTTTCCATCCCAGACTTGTGTGCTTCTGAGTTATTTTCAGTTGCTAAAACTTGTAATACGTGTCACATGCCTGTTTTCTGGCCTATACTATTGTATTAGTGTGATACTGATATTGCTGTTTTAAACTACGGAGTAATAATTTTGAATGAATGTTCTAGTCATTTACTGTTATATGCATGAATAGAAAGTTCTTTTTGAACACAGAACTGTTGGACTTGATGCATGTTTGTATTTTATGTTAGCACCTTAGTTTGAATGTGTTTGATCACAGCCATAACTATTCAAATCATTTTCTTGCGATTTATAATACAAATAAATCATCAAATATAACGTTTGTCCTTGTGCGGTTGCCTTTTGGAAAGGAAAATTTGACATTATTATATATAATAATATATAATACAATATGTACACCACCTTGTGCAGAGAACCTTAGAGCAACTGCTCAAACGCACAGATGATTTTCCTAGCATGGAAGAACTGGTGGCGGCTGTCTTTGAGCTGAGTACTAACGTATCGCCACGACATACACCCTCTGGTGAACGCTCAAACATTATTACAGATTCCCGTTCTCTGATTGAGAAGTACAGGGAGATGATGGAGCAGAAAATGTGCAAGATTGGCATGGATAAGGAGATCTGTGTGGGGTTTGTGTCTTGTGGCCTTTTGGTTTGCTGTGACACCTGCGCCTCTCATCTCTACAAGTGTCCCCTTTGTCGCTTCACCATCTTTGTAACAATGGTGCCCAACATGGTTTGTGTCAGTGGTGGATGAGGAGGACTGAGAACTTAGAGTTTGTCGATTCATTCTTCGATTCTCCAGTGGTTTTTTTTTTTTTTTTTTTTTTAAAGAAATAACAGTGACTTTACATTATAACCTTCGATCACACACTGATCATTCCTCTCAGGAGCACCATGGCCACAGGTGGTGAGGAAGTTATAGAGGAGCACTTCACGGAAGAAGAATTGAAGACTCTTGAAAAGCTGTTTAGCACTTTGGGTGCCAAGCCAAGGACGAAATCTGTAGAGGGCTTGAGACAGTGGATGGCCAGCCTTTCCGCTGCACCCAGTGGAGGTTAATTGTCGAGTGATGTGCCAGTTACTGCTGCAATCAACCAAGAGCATGTGTCACAGTCGTCTCTTACCGATGGTTCTGCCAGCGTCGCAACTGTTTGCAGTGGCGGGGGAGTTACTGTCACGACACAGTCCACGTCTACACCCATCATCGTCGCCGGTCGCAAACCATGGCTCGTGAAGTTTGGCGGTGATGATGGCTACAACTTATGGCGTTACCAACTCGTGAGTCTTCAACGCGAGCGCCACACAGCGCAAGACATTTCCGAAGCCATACATGCCTCCCTACACGGCAAGGCTGGTATTCTACTAGCCAGTCTTGATCCTGAGGCTACAGTCGATGACATCCTCACGAAGCTGGATAGCGTCTATGGGCAAGTGGACATCGGCGCAGAAGGGTTAACTGACTTCTACAGCGCACGGCAGGGACAGTCTGAATCTGTAGCGGATTGGAGTTGCAGAATAGAAGGCCTGTTCGGACGCGTGCGTCGGCTCACAAATGTGGCAGGAGGTACAGAGGAGGCGCTGCGACAAATGTTCTGGACAGGACTGCAAACTGAGCTAAAAGACATTACATTATTTCAGTTCGAAACCATCAAATCCTTCAATGAGCTGCGAGTGGCGATTTGACGAGTAGAGAAACGGCACCCATTGGAAATGACCAAGGAGACAGTGAAGAAGACTTGCAGCGTGGCCCACAGTCAACTTAAGAAAGATCCTCACGAAACTTTGGAGGCCGTGGTGAAGCAGCTGTCTTCTGACATTAAGACCATGAGACAGGAGATGACTGCGCTGCAAAATGATAGGACAGCGAATTCAGAACAGCCTTATGGGCAGTCAACGCCCAACCCTGACCCAAGAGCGACGAGAGTCCCACCTCGTTACCATGGACAAAACTGGGCTGGAGGTGGACGACGTGGTGGCAACACTGACCAGAATGAAGTGGTCTGCTATCGTTGCGGAGAAAAAGGCCACATCAAAGTCGGATGCAGAGTAAAGATCGACCTCCTGCGCAGACCGCAGGATTTTCATTTCGACGAAAATCATGATTAGTTCTGACGTAATTTTGTGTGTGTCCGTTCGGACGACAAGGATCGACCATCTTTGTATTCATGAGAGTGGTTCTTCGCTCTGTTAGAAAAATAGAGAATTACATAGACTCAGAGAACCAACATCAGCTTTTGTGTTTATTCGTCTTCCTTCCTCATCTCTTCCGCCACTGCATGTACCCAAACCCACGAGGGGTATTTACCCATACCCAACCTGTTAACATTCTTGTCATTTCTGGCCTCATTCAGTCATTCAGGAAGGATAGAGTGTCTTTTTTAGCAGGACATGGCCATCTGATATTGCAGCTGATGGAGAGTGAATTTGAAAAAAATGGTCATGACCGCGATAAGCACAATTACATCAGAAACAAAGGAAGGCAGCTAGCAAGATTTCTTCAGGAGGTTCGGAAGATCACTGAGAAAGAAAACGTGTCTTTGGAAGATCTAATGTCACCAGAAAACTTGAACTGGATGCTGTTGGCAACTCAAAACATCTGCGGGTATGTTTCTTTAACTCAGACCTACAGCAATGCATCCCTTGCACTGAAACTAGGCCACGATCAAGAAATGCGCAAAAGGATAACAAATAAAAAAAAAGAAATAGCCAAACTGGACAGAAAATGAAATCCGAATAATTCTTGATGATGGTGGTCGATATTGGAGTAGTAGTAGTCCGAGTGCTCCATTTTCGCAACAAATAGAAAAGGACACAAAGAGTAAAGCATGGAAGTTGATTGCACTGAAGATCAGTGCTTTGGGTGTTGGAAGAGAATGGCGTGTGGTTTCAAAGAAGTGGCAGACCACGAAGACAGAGGCAATGAATATAGTGCCTGCCAGGAAGTACCCAAAAACTGGAGGTGGACCACCATCCAAAGCCCCTTGGTGGTTAGATGTTGTGTTGGACACCATTGGAGTGGATTCACGCACCCTTCAAACTGTAATACAAAAGGGTAGGCAATTTATTTTAATTTTAATATCTTTTTATTTGACGTATACTGTTATACTTTAAAAATTATTATGGTCATCCTAGTGACAAATCTCTCTTGAACAGTAACTAATTAATTGTGTGATTGAAATAGCAGTATTCTGATTTGCAATCACAGTAAAACAACTGACTGTTGAGTTTGATTTCTAATGTGCATGCCTTTAGTTAACTTTACCTGTATTTGTGTGCAGGTTGTATATTACATGATATAACTGATACTTAGATATCATATATATTGCGTTATTTTATTTACATTATGTGTATGAATGTAACCGTGACCGGCAAGACGCTCAAGCAGTGCAGTGAGGCACTTGCCCCAGTGTTTGCATGACGCCTCAGCCAGTCCGCTCTACTACGGTGTCTCCGCCAGTCCCCTCTACAACTGTGCCTTCACCTGTACTCCGTACAACGAACTCTGTGTTTGACCCCCTTACCCCGGAACCTTTGCCAGTCCACTGCACCCCAGAACTTCAGCCTGTTTTCCGCACACCTATTACTCTTAACATGAGCTCAAAACTTTTCTAACCTGCATGGCATGATCACACACATACATATCTTTCAAATAAACCACAAAATGTATGTATTTGACAACTTTTGGGGGGGGGCACCCATGTCACAAAAAGTGAACCAGCTTTGTAGACAGACCCAAGTACCAATGACAAACTGGACTGGTCCCCTAACATCGATGTGTTGTGTGGGGTTTATCAGAGACAATTTTCAAATATGCAATGCATGTTGTCAGTTGGCTGAGTGAATTCTGTATTCTGCATTTTACTTAAGTACTGTGAAGAATTTGGTTAAAATCAATAAGAACTGCACCATTTGTAACTTGTATTTGATCATTTGTACTGAACAAGATTCCTGTAGTATTGCGATGCACATAGAATTGGATTTTATTTTATAGTGTTTATTATCTCAGCAAGTTAACACTATGGCTTTTATTTTTATAGCATGAATTTCGTAAAGTTCATATTTTATTTATAATTTTGTACATTTATTTTATTTATTTTGTTGTTTTTTTTATTTTGTAGTTCTTTCTAAATGAATTTTAAAAATTAAATGCTAATAAGTTATGATTTTTTTTGCTTTAATACCAACCCAGGCATTTTGTCAGTGGGCATTGTCTTTACATTGTATTTGTCTAATACCACAGATGTGAATAGACGTTAAATTAAATAAATAAATGTCAATATTGATGATGAGTCTGCATCGTCACAACACCACCACCACCACCATTATAAGAGTTTCCCTCCAATCTTTAAAATCATTGACGTTGGACGGAAAGAGATCGGTCCTCATATGAAAGAGTTAGCAGAAGCCCCGGGGTTTTCAAACAGCTACAGCGGTCACTTATCTCCAGCTTTCAAGAGAGGAAAAAATACTGTTAATCACTCCCTTGCAATGGTATTTACAAGGGTTGAAAATCACAAAGATCTATCAGATGATCCAGTATGATAAAAAGCCCTGCATTCAAAACTTTACGGTAAAGGTGACCTACACCGGACGTGAAACTGTTATGGATGACAGCAAAGCGATAATTGCGGCGGCTTTTTACAAACTCATGGCTATTTTTTTTTAAACATGCTTGTCTCATGCATGCACAAACATCCCTATTTATATAGCGATTTAAAATGCACACCCGTGCATGAGACATGCCCACCCGTGCACGAGACATACACAACCATGCATGAGACATGCACGCGCAAACAAACATATTTATAATAGTAATATGTAAATGTGCGAATGCACGATTACGAAGGTGTGCGCATATACATATATATGTGTATGTGATGTTTTTTTTTATATAACTAATTTTTATTTTTTAATGTCTGACACAGGGCAACAGATAGTATGGGAGAACCCTGATGCGACGTGATCGTCATAACCAAAGCTTACATCACAGACCAAAAGGGAGCCATGAAAGCCATCCACAGCCGATACTTTAATTAAAAGATGCATGCCTGTTCAAGATAACTATTATGAGGTAGAATGCCAACTAACAACCATTAAACAAAATCTTCCTCTACAAATTGGATCGTTTGCGTATGGGTATGCCAACCTTTAGCTGCTTCAATTTTACCATGATTTCATTGACTTTTTATTGATCGTAGTGACTTTCAACTCGTGACGTGTAATACACATTATTATGCATTTATGGCCTTCTTTCCGTGATTAGAATGTAAAGAACTGAAGAAAAAAAATTGCCCAAAGACTTTGGGCTTTTGCAAGTATGAGGGAGGTATATCTGGATATTGCCAAAAGTTTATTAAATGTTTCTTCTAAAAATGTAATGTGGTTTTAATAGGGGATGGGGGGGATTGATAGGTGATATTGTGCACTGCCGATATTGGATGATAATATAACCGGTGTGCATGGTTTATTTTGGTTTTGCTAATGCCTAGTAATGGTTGTAAGGCTGTGAAATTCTGAATGTTGTCAGTTTGTTTTGTGTTCATTGGATGCTTTCTGCCAAATGGTGACTGCGGCTTCCATGTTATTATTTGGCAATGTAGGCATTTTATATGTTTGTCTTTTGTTGATATTTCATAATGATGTTAGTATCCTATTTTGACCGTTTCAAATAATAGGAACAGTACTGGTGTGAGTGGTGTGTGAGGACGACTGTTTCAAATAATTAATAGGAACAGTACTCCGCTCTGCTACATTTTAATGTGAGCGACAACAAGTGTTTAGTTTTATCATCCACTCTGGCACTCACCCATGATGTGCTTTTGGTGATTTGTTTGTTACAAAAAAGCAGTGTTGGTGAAGATAAAGATTATATACATCCAATGGAGCCTGAGGTAATAATCGAGCTTCTTACCTCTCCTACAAATCTTCAACACATGAACTGTTTGGTACAGTAATCCAAATGTACTGATACATGTAGTTGTAAAGTTATATATTCTCATAATTGATGTCAGGAGTCACATAACTCAGAATTGTGCACAGTGAAGACCAAGCCAGACTGGCACAAAGGGATACAGTAAGTACATAAGTGTTTTATACTTAGCAATAATTGTCATTTTATTATCTGTATTGTGATTGTAGCTTAGCTGCTGTACATTTGCACAATTCTACACCTAAAATATAAGCACTTTAGTCAATGGTTTATTGGACTAATTAAAATTTTAATGTTTCCTCCTCCAGATGATGCCCACTTCCAAAGGATGAAACAAGCCCTTATGAAGTCAGGAAAAGGAGCTCCACCGAAAGTCAATGAGGGCCCTTTGACAAGCAGGTTAGTATTGCAGCTAGAGCTACTACGCTTGGAGATGCAGAAGTCTTGGGAAGACATGGAGGGCTTCGCAGCCAAAGTAGTGCAACAAAATGAAGGTACTGTAAGCATGCAAAACGCCCTTGCTAGGGTTAAAAGGGAGATCAAGGGTGGAATCGCTGATTCTTCCCTTACTTCATTTCTTGAGATGGACTTGAGAGGTGACGTGGCCAATAAACATGTGGGTGTACATCTAAAAAAGTTGGGCATGACAAGATGTCATTTGCTGGATTCAAGTGTACTATTGCCCGCGATGCCACCTGTCAACAATGCAGTCATTGTTGATTTGGTGGCACTCGCCAACAAAGAGCCTGAGTTCGTTCATCACTGTGCAAACAACACAGCTTTCTGACACGACTTGGTGCGGACATTGCAAATCTGACGGACCAGCAACTGAATACAAAATTAAGAGCCATCCATGCAAAATACGTCTCTCTTAAGAAAAGCCGCAACTGCCCAAATGGAGAGGACAGGATTAATGCCTATCTCTCCTAAAGCCCCTCCTTTGGCCTGCAAGTGTGTCCCTCTCCCTCTCCGTCCACAAGCATGTCACCATCAGGATGGCATAAGCCCAGTGAACGTGAAGCTGGCGCAGTCGGGGAGAATCCAGGCGATGCTTAGGCGGTCGTTAGAAGACAGCCAAAATATGTGCCAGCAGCAGCAAGAAATGATCGCAGTGCTTCAACAGGAGCTGAAGGAAGGAGCACAACAGCTGGCTGAGCAACAGGAAAGAACATCTGAACAAGAAGTGGTAATCACAAGATGTGGACAAAATCTGCATGACACCAAGCAGCAACTAGTGCAAGCCAGGCAACTGATTGCCAAAACAAAGGCAAGCAACAAGATCGGGATCTCAAAAAGAAGCAAGCAGTCATAGCAGCCCACGAGTCAGGACAATGCCACGCCTCAGTGAGAACTTTGAGACGCAAGGTGAAAAACTTGCAAACAGCCCTCTCCAGTGCTCGTGCTGATCTATGCAAATTAAGACCCCTGAATGCGGAAGTTCGGAATCTACAGCTCCTGGCAGATGACCAGTCCTGCCAGCTAGGTGAACAAAGAATACTGAGACTGAAAGATGAGGACACTGGATATTTCCTGCAACCGGCCAAATTGCTCATCATGGAGTTGGTTGGGCAACTTGAAGTGTCCACACAAAAATGTGGTCTTGTGATTGAAGCCGTTGCCAGACATGTGCTGGATGCAACCATTCCCCAAGGTGATCTGCCATCCCCACGCAGCGCGGTGCGATTCACCGACATAGGCCATTCTCTCAGTAAAATCCAAGTGGCTGACGCAATCATGCACTCGGAGCATTTTGATCTCCACACAGATGGTACAACCAAAGGGGGCAAAAAGGTTGTTGGCCATCAAGTCACTCTGGATGATGGAAGTACACTAGCTTGTGGCTTCAAGATTGTCGCCTCCGAAAATGCCTCAAGCCTGGTTGAGATAGCCATAGGACTTTTGGAAGAGCTGTCATGGGTGTATGAGGCTGATCTGCAACAGCGCCATTAAGTTTTCCTTCAGCTTCTGCAACGCCTTAGCGCTTTGATGACAGACAGGGCAGCTGTGATGAAGGCGTTTAAGACAGCTAGATGCAGTAGGGCAAGACTTGCTGCAAACAAACAACAGCATGGCATTCTTACATTGCAATGCCCATTTCCTGCTGGGCCTGGTTGGGGCTGTTGACAAGTCTTTGAAGGATTTGCAGCAAGACAATCAGCATCTTGGGAGAAACAAAGAGGCCAAATTTGCTGGCAGAGACAGAGGTGAGAATGCAGCCATCAGATGATTGAGCGAGGCCTGTGCCTGCCTGGGTCCCAGAGGAGACGAACGGTACAGTTACAGAGACCACTGGCTTGCCTACTTCTGTGGAGAGATCAACTGTCGCAGGTGTCATCTTTCAAAGCCAACAGATTCAACAATCTGAGGCCAGTGGAGCACTTCACTTTCATCACATGGATCTACAAGACTTCCTGGCAAACTGCACGAGCTCCTTTAACTGGAAGCAGGAGGGTATCCTCGCAGATGTCAAGTGCGAAGAACTGGACAATGAACTGGTTGCTCTTGGACTGATGTACTTCAGACTCACTGGACCCTACTGGCAGCTTCTTGGCCGGGATATCTGCTATCTGGACTTCTATGCATATGTGGTGATGATGGAGCAGTTTCAGCAAAGGTGGGCAAAAGATCCTTCAGACGCCTTTGGCAAGGAGTTTGAACCTCTCTTTGATGTCAACATGGCAGTTCAAGACAATCCCATCTTCCTGTCGTTATTAGACATTGATGAGCAGCGCAAGGAGAAAGTGGGAATCGTCTTGAGGAGGATCTCAGCCGCTTTCCTGGATGTGGTTCATGCGCAGCTGCAGGATTTCCTGCAGCAAGAATTTCCCACCAAAAAAAATTTCAAAAATTCACAAATAATGTTAGGTAGGTAGGGTTTGGGCGCGCCACTGGCTGCGACTACGCCTTCCCCGGGGGAGGCGGCCCAGAGTTTCCCGATTTAGGGATAATAAACTGCAGCAAAAGCAAAAAAAAAAAAAAAAAAAAAAAAAAAAAAAAAAAAAAAAAAACATGCCTGCCGAGACCCAGACTTTTGTATCACCTCAGTATCAGACTTGAGTCCTCAAAGATACCTAATCTGGTTGGTGAGCAGTGCTTCGGGGACTTGGATTTTAGCACATTCAAACGAAGGAATGCCACCTGCCAACACAAATCAAGCATCAACTTGATGCAGAGAAATCAAACTGTCAGCTGGTTCCTGTCCCTTCCTGAAGAGAGGCAGACTTTGCTGTTGACACAGGCGTCCTCCAAGGCAAAGCTGCTCGAACAAAAGCACAACCAAGAAGAAAGAGAGGCAGTGGAAAGAAGACAACAGCTGTTGCAGGAAGTGAGAGCCAGGAAGGAGGAGCTGGAAAGGAAAAAAAGCTGAAAGGGTCAGGGATATAATTCGCCGGCTGCAACCCCACCATGGGCCATGTGAAACCGCCACTGATGTGGATCGCCTGCTGCATGTGCAAACCACCAAAACAGCTAAAGTGGATGCCCTCAAGGCGGAGGTCATGTACCGTAAGCTGGTACTGAAAGAGGCATCACCACTGCTCAATGCCTCTACCAAGCTTGCTGACCTTGAAAAAACCCTCAAGGACTTTCTGCAAAGACGAGCAAGACCAGGGGACGAGGAGCCAGTGGAACCACAAGAGGCAGCGGCCGAGATAATTCACAAAGAGGAGGCTGACGACAAGAGAGAGGAGGCGGATGACGATGAGAAAGAGGAGGTGGATGACAATGAGAGGAGGCGGTCAACGATGAGAGAGAAGATGCAGAGTTGCATGCGAAGATAAACAATACATTGGCATCACTGACAGAAAGTCAGGTGTCCTTCACATCAGTTGCCCCTGGGACATCGGTTTTAGTGGGGTATGAGGAAGACTGGTTTGTAGGAGAAATAGAGGAGGTGTTGTCTGAAGATCTGGCCCGAGTTACATTTCTGCAGAGAAGTAATGTGAAAAATGATGCATACCAGTGGCCCTCAAGACCGGACAAGGACACAGTCAGCAGCAAGTTCCTTCTGGCTGTGGACTTGCTGTTGACTTCTACAAATGGAAGAATTTGGGTCTTGGCTGATGCAAAGTTCTATGCACTTTTGTACGAGGCTTTTGGCCTTATGTTCTTTGCTTAGTTTTGGTTGTTGAAGACATTTGCTTTGTGTGTAAGTGCATTAAATCCTGTAAATGTGTAGTTTCAGTACATAAATTATTCTTATTTGATTAGTGTTGTTGCATCTTGTGAAGCCAGACGCTATCTTTGTGTACATTTCTTAAAATAACTTGTGTTGACATTCTACCTATCACAACTACTTTTGTGCCATTAGCCATTTTTTTATTTTATCATGCGATTCGCATGCATGCAGTTGTTTTGAAAAAAAGTCATAGATACAAGATTCTTAACTGTGATAAAAACAAATTGCTGAGAAAGTTGTAATTGTTTCAGCCAGGTCAAGTCTGTCATAGTGTGGTACGGTAGCTTCTCTAAGAAAACTGCCTATTGCTTTTGATAATATGTATAAATTTATGTTAAATTTAAATATAAAAAAATGTTTCCACATAAAGAAACATAAAAAAACACCAATGAAGACCTAAAATAACCCGATTAAAAAAAGAAAAAAGGAAAAAAAAAGTTGGATTTGGTCTGCATGCAACTGAACTTCAGTTTACGCTACATTTTACGCACTAAATCCCACATATTTGGACAAATATAATTTTGTATTTGCTTTTCTAGCCATGTTTGTAATGCTAATATGTACCCCTGTTTGTTTTCAATAACATTTAAAATTTCAGCTAAGTATATCCAGTAGTTTTGGAGATAATTATTGCCATTTTAGTAACGTAACGTTCAGTTTGTGCTTTTTCGCCTAACAAATTTGAATGAAAGGGCTTCCTAGCTGCTTAGTAACTCACAATCTAATTGACCATTACAGAATTTTAAAAAAAAACATGAATATTATGTATGTACTGTAATAAATATATTCAGTTTAAAGACTAACTCTTGAAAATGCATGTTCCTGTTGTTTGTGCAGCATTGAAACTGTTTTTGGCCATTTTTGTCCACTTGTCACTTGTCTATCATTCTCACAATCACATAGGTTTCTATTGTATTCTATGTCACACCACATTCTTAACAAGAAAACAAAACTCCAACAATGTGTATTTACTGTTGGTTGCATAGAGTGCACTCAAAGTAGGCCGCTAGGGCACAAATGTAAAACCGAACGCTACAATTACCACATTATCCTTGACATCTCTGGAATTCATAAAGATAATCACTTGATTTTTTGTTTATTTTACTTGGTTTAGTGTCCTCTTTCAAAAAAATTACTTTTTATTACATAAGTAATATCAAAAAATTTTAGTGGCCCATACATACTAGTAGGTGTAGTTGATGAAGACCATACACTTGTTACTCGATGCAATATCAAGATTGTTTAGACAAATTTACCCGATATATATAAGCAATGGTTTATTGGACTAATTAAAATTTGTTTCCTCCTCCAGATGATGCCCACTTCCAAAGGATGAAACAAGCCCTTATGAAGTCAGGGAGAGGAGCTCCACTGAAAGTCAAAAGGGGGCCCTTTGACAAGCAGGTTAGTATTGCAACTAGAGCTACTACGCTTGGAGACGCAGAAGTCTTGGGAAGACATGGAGGGCTTTGCGGCCAAAGTAGTGCAACAAAACGAAGGTACTGTAAGCATGCAAAACGCCCTTGCTAGGGTTATAAGGGAGATCAAGGGTAAAATCGCTGATTCTTCCCTTACTTCATTTCTTGAGATGGACTTGGGAGGTGACGTGGCCAATAAACATGTGGGTGTACATCTAAAAAAGTTGGGCATGACAAGATGTCATTTGCTGGATTCAAGTGTACTATTGCTTGCGATGCCACCTGTCAACAATGCAGTCATTGTTGATTTGGTGGCATTCGCCAACAAAGAGCCTGAGTTCGTTCGTCACTGCGCAAACAACGCAGCTTTCTGACACGACTTGGTGTGGACATTGCAAATCTGACAGACCAGCAACTGAATACAAAATTAAGAGCCATCCATGCAAAATACGTCTCTCTTAAGAAAAGCTGCAACCGCCTAAATGGAGAGGACAGGATTAATGCCCATCTCTCCTAAAGCCCCTCCTTTGGCCTGCAAGTGTGTCCCTCTCCCTCTCCGTCCACAAGCATGTCACCATCAGGATGGCATAGCCCAGTGAACGTGAAGCTGGCGCAGTCGGGGAGAATCCAGGCAGCAAGATATGATCGCAGTGCTTCAACAGGAGCTGAAGGAAGGAGCACAACAGCTGGCTGAGCAACAGTAAAGAACATCAGAACAAGAAGTGGTAATCACAAGATGTGGACAAAATCTGCATGACACCAAGCAGCAACTAGTGCAAGCCAGGCAACTGATTGCCAAAACAAAGGCAAGCAACTATTATAAGCAGTTGCAGAGGCAAGATCGGGATCTCAAAAAGAAGCAAGCAGTCATAGCAGCCCACGAGTCAGGACAATGCACCGCCACAGCGAGAACTTTGAGACGCAAGGTGAAAAAATTGCAAACTGCCCTCTCCAGTGCTCGTGCTGAGCTATGCAAATTAAGACCCTTGAATGTGGAAGTTCGGAATCTACAGCTCCTGGCAGATGACCAGTCCTACCAGCTAGGTGAACAAAGAATACTGAGACTGAAAAATGATGACACTGGATATTTCCTGCAACCGGCCAAATTGCTCATCATGGAGTTGGTTGGGCAACTTGAAGTGTCCACACAAAAATGTGGTCTTGTGATTGAAGCTGTTGCTAGACATGTGCTGGATGCAACCATTCCCCAAGGTGATCTGTCATCCCCACGCAGCGCGGTGCGATTCACCGACATAGGCCATTCTCTCAGTAAAATCCAAGTGGCTGACGAAATCATGCACTCTGAGCATTTTGATCTCCACACAGATGGTACAACCAAAGGGGGCAAAAAGGTTGTTGGCCATCAAGTCACTCTGGATGATGGAAGTACACTAGCTTGTGGCTTCAAGATTGTCGCCTCCGAAAATGCCTCAAGCCTGGTTGAGATAGCCATAGGACTCTTGGAAGAGCTGTCATGGGTGTATGAGGATGATGTGCAACAGCGCCATTAAGGTTTCTTTCAGCTTCTGCAACGCCTTAGCGCTTTGATGACAGACAGGGCAGCTGTGATGAAGGCGTTTAACCCATATCCCGCCTGATACACGATTCCGTGTATCTGCCGCAACTGTCCGCATACACGTTTTCGCGTAGCTGCCACAGCTTGCCGGATACACGAAAGTGTGTAGTTGAAGCATCGTCTGCTTTAGCTTAAGTGCACGCCTTTTCATGACGTAGACCCCAAAAAGTGTTAACGTCATCACTAAGGGGATAGATTTCTACACACGATCCTATCCCCGTCACAGGTTTTAGTGTGCCGTTTTTAGTGACGAAAAGCGCAATTTTCCGCAAGTGTTGCGTGGGTTTTGAAACTCGACGAAGCGTCATGGCGGAGCAAGACGAAGTGTTGTCAGACGGAAGCGATTTTGAGCTGGAAAGTGAAACAGAATTAGACGATGTGCCTGAAGTAGAACTGTTTGATGATGTAGAACATGTTGCTGCTCAACTATTCGCAGACACATCGCTGGACCTAAAGCAACAATCAATCAATCAATCAATCAATCAATTCGCAGACACAGACGACGAAGAATTGGATTTTGGCGGGTTTATCGGGGGTTGGGTGATTGACCAAGAAAACTTCCAAGCTCGGCGAGTTCGCAACTACAGACGCCAATGTGCTGTGAATGCAAACGTGCCAGAGGATGCCAAAAACCAGTTGCAGAGATGCCTAGGTGCCTTGATGCCTCTCAGTAATTTGGCAACTTGTTTTCAGTAATTTTGGAACCTTTTTCAGTAATCATCAGTAATTCTTTTAAAGCTAATATAAACACACAAAAACTAAGCAAAAAACTAAATTCTATTTCACTGTCAGACTCCTCGGTTTTGTGCTTTCGTTTGGAAGCCATTTTAGAACTCTCGCTTGGTCACGTGATCACCTCTCGTAACATTTCGCGCAAGCTTCACGGTTACAAAAAAGCCTCAGACGAACCGTTAGCTTCGCGGTTAAAAATAAGAGCCTCAAACGAACCTATAAATATAGGCATCAGGGGCGCTATGAAAATCCGTAAAATTGATCGCTGCAAATCCGTAATTTCGCTAATTATTCCGTATTTCCGTAGTAACTATTGTTTTTCCGTAAAATTGCGTACGTTCCGTAATACTAGGCATCTCTGCAGTTGACTTTTTCTATCTGTTTTGGGACGACACTGTGTGGAGGCGTCTTGTGGTGGAAACAGATACCATGACCAACAAGTCGCCGAAAAAGGTGCTGCACCAAGTGCACCGACTTGGAAGGCTGTGACGGTGGAAGAAATGAAAACATTCATTGGACTGTGCCTGATGATGGGGGTAGTTCGTCTTCCACAGCGCAATGATTATTGGAGGATAGGGGAGGAGTGCTGGCAAGCACACACCAACTTTGGGAAGGCAATGTCACGAAACCGCTTCAATGAAATCTGGCGATACATGCACTGCCAAGATAACCATGCACCAGCTGCAGAAGGGGTACGAGATCGATTGATCAAGCTTAGGTGGTTCCTCAACACACTGTGCCAGAAGTACCAGTAAGTGTACACACCAGGTTAGTTTTTTTTTTAAATAGATCATGAAAATAACACCATCACCAACTATTTATGTTTATTATTTTATTTTTATTCACACGTGAAATTGAAGCTGGAATTGAAAAAAAAAAATCACGTTTTTCTTCATTTTTAATTTGTGCTAAAATTTTATGTCATTTCTGTTTCAGGCCCCACCTACTCCATAGACGAGACTATGGTGAAGTACAAGGGGAGACTGATGTTCCGGCAGTACCTGCCTATGAAGCCAACCAAGTGGGGCATCAAAGTTTGGTGCCTAGCAGAGTCGACGACGGGTTACGTGGCCAATTTCCAGGTCTCCACGGGGCAAGACGGCAGAGCGCCAGAACAAGGCCTTGGGCATAGCGTCATCACCGACATGACTGTGCCCCTGCAAGGTACCCACGCTCAGGTGTACTTAGACAACTACTTTACGTCTGAGCGGCTGCTGAGTGACTTGGCAAACTTGAACATTCAAGCATGTGGGACTGTGCGGCAAGATCGATGCCACGGTGTGCCTCCTCAAATCCTACCCAAAACCAAGAAACGGCCGACGGGTGTTGTATTGAAACGACACCAGTACCGGGTGGGACAGAATGACACCTGCACGTATCGATTTTGTGTGTTATGTGCCCACTTTATTAAAAAAAAAATTCTCCGATTTTCTCATCTCATAAATTGAAAATCAGTTTAAATAATTTCGCACACAATTGATGGGATCAGACACTCATTTTGATGATATTTCAACACAGATTTAGACCAGCATCTAAAATGGGTGGTAGGCGATCTAAGTATAGAAACTTGAATTTTTTTTTTAAAGAATCCACAGCTACAGCTAGGGGAAATATATCCAGACATTTACCTACTTTGTTTTTGACCAATTAAAGGCAGCTTTGTTTTGATCCCAGTGAAAGTTAGTTGGCAAAATACCTCTGAAATGAAGGTAAAATCTACTGAAGGTCAAAGAATGCTTTGACTGTAGGCATGTGTAGTGTAGGCATGTGTAGCAATAAAGATGCAATGCAGCGCAGGACTACTGAAACAATGTGGTTAGCAGATGCGGATGTTTTTTTTAAGCAATTGTGGATGTCATCAGTTAAAATGCTTTGTTGGAATCTCACCAACAACCCCCCAAAAAAAAAAAAATTTTAAATCAGCAGTAATAATACCCCTTTAATGTAAAAAGGCAAGTCTTAAGCTATATAGAATTAATTTTAAAAATTAAGATCATAAAAACACATTCCCGAGTTTGTTCAGACTTGTGATTTTACTAAATAACCTGCCAAACTATAAATATTTTCCAATTAATTTATGATTTGTTATATATAAATAAACAAACATAAAAAAGAGTTACTAGGACTAAGGCAAAAAAAAAAAGAAACTGTCTCTGATCACCCGACCTAACTGAATTTTTCATGCCGAGCATAGAAAATTTTGTGAGGTTTCAGCTAGAGTTTAAAAAAAAAATCAATATAAATGTTTGTTCTGAGAACATCTCTTGCTAGTTGCAATTGCCCAGCAGAAAACATCGTCAGCCTATCAAGGTACACTACTCGCAAGCAAATTTTCATAACTTGGTCAAGTCCATTGACGGAAAAATTTAAAATAAAAATTTAGGCCAACCGACTGACCTTAATTTTTGGGGGCCATGTGATTGGAAAAGAGGTTCTTCGGAAATGGTGGTTGCTAGAAAACTCCAGTATTGTTGGTGTTTAGCTGGGTACACCCTTAAACCAAAAGCAAATATAAATAAACAGAAAAAAAAGTTTTAAAAAAATTGTAAGACATTATATTTTAAAATAATTATGAACTAATTATAAATGTTATGTTCGAATGACTGATAACGTCAAGAGATAGTTGGGGCCCATTGACCCATGTTTTTTTCCTATTGAATGAACCCTGCTGTATGTTTAGGGCTGAAGCTGGTATCCAGGTTGCAATTTTTGGACAAGTGCCTAGAGGTGCCAGACATCTGTTTTAAGACTGGCAAGAAGGAAAAAGACTGGACCAAGTTTCATGCAGCCATAGTACACTCGACAAATACTGAACCAATCAACAACCTTCTTGGACCAGATGTGTCTCCATGGATTTGTTTTACACTGTTTCAGGAGATGCTTAGGGATGCATTTTGTACAAAAAGAACTGAGAGGCAGGTGCATGCAAACGTTTTTACACTGTTTCAGGAGATGCTTAGGGATGCATTTTGTACAAAAAGAACTGAGAGGCAGGTGCATGCAAACACTTTAAGCGAAAATAAGAAAAGATGTCACCAGCTACATCGGTGGAGCAGTTGTGCAGAAGCTAAGGCAAAAAGCATACCGGTTGAGAAACAGTGAAGAAAAACATGTAATTTTAGAGTGTGTTCAGCATCTTTCAGTGGACGAGGCAAGAAAGGGTAGCATAATACTGAGATGCTCGATAGAGGTGGGTTGATAAAACTTCATCCAAGTACTGAACTCTTGTTTGAAGCTCTTGAGAAAAAAGTTCAGAAGTTTGTATAGTGAATACTCTATCAGAATTTCATTTGAGGCCTTCTTTCAAGAGTGTCTTTGGATTACAGCCTTTTTTACAACCGAATATATGAAGTGCACGCACACATGAAAGTTTTGCATTTGTGATGTGCTCTTGTTTTGAAATACACAATGTCATGTCGCGTAGACAAAATCCAAAATAAAGGTAAAAACCATGTTCGCATATTAGTCAATGATGTAAACTTTAATGCTGGGTTTCATAAAACACGCAATACCTTGGCTACTTTATTTTTCTCAACAAGAGAAATGTAAATCCCATACAAAATACCAGTTCAAACTTTAAAAAAAAAAAAGCTGTTAAAACCGGTATGCAGCTCTTAGTATTAATATTGTATGTCTGTTTTCGATGATTTTGATGTTATCTCTTTTCTTGCACTGCAAAACAAATTGCCATGCCATGGGTTTGGACAATAAAAGAATCTTGAATCTTGAATCTTACTTTAATTTCAGATAGTCCACACTTTCAGAGAATGAAGCAGGCATTTCTTCAAAAGCAAGTGTCACGGACCGGGTTTAGAGTATTTTGGTCCGATGACTTTATGTATTGTAGTTTCTTCCTGTGAGTAGATATTGTCGATATTTTTTTTAGTTTTACTGATAGCTAAATTCTGATTGGTTGAGCTGGTCACATGACAGTTTACCAATATACCTTCAAAAATAATATTCAATCTTATCTTGACTGTGCTAAGTAGTGGGTGTTTTGAACTTCTCGCAGCTGTGTCTGCATGATTATTGCTTTAGGTCCAGCGGAATCTTCCGAGCCAAATCAGGACCAGAGAGACGTTATCTTAAAATATTATAAAATGTTTCAAATCTTAAAAAACAAGCCTGTTACTTTTAAATACCCAAACAAACTTTCATATGACACCTCTTTAAAAGTCTTCTTTAAAACTGAAGTATTAAGTATATATTGTTTATTATTGAAATGTAATATGAACGTAATAGTACTTTATAATGATTATATTCTACTCGTGTAATAAAATTAATAATAAATAATTTTGATATTAATGTGAAGAATGGAATAGGGAGGTGATGAAGATGGTGGTTCATTGTATATTTTGATTAACGAATTGAAGTCGGATTATTATTTGATTTGAAGTTGAATATAAGTTGCAGTGTATTGCACTATATTTATTTATAGTGAATGAAATTAATTTGTGTCAAGGAGTAATAATCATTTGTTATAATTAGTTTTGCAATTTGTGTATGTGTGAACTTTGTTCGACACGAGATTTGAATTATATTGCTGGTCTGGTCCCGACACATAACCGAACATTGCCTCAGTGAATCTGTTTTCGTTAAATCCTCTCTGTGGACGGTGACTGGAACGTTATGTGTATTGTGTGAGTGGTGTGTATAATTCAGATTATTTTCTACAAAGTACGTGGGTACAGAAACTAATTGTATTTTCATATTCTTGATCGATTTACCTGTATTTGTATAAACTGTGTTGATCCTTGTTTATAGGTAAAAGAGGGGGTGTGACAACATAGTTTATTCTTACGAGTTAGTGAAGTGTGAGACGGGAGGACACGCAGTTCTTGAAATAACCCCCTTTCAGAACTGTAAGACCAACACTTCAGCAGATGTTTTTCAGTTGCATTCCCACGAATGTTATGACACAATTTGTGCATGCACTACCACATTATTTGTACCGCCAAAAAGTTGAAGTTTTACCCTTTCCAATGATGTATTTCTGTATGCTGTATGTTGAATGAGGGATTTTTGACAATTTTTTTTTAAAAGGCTCTGGATGGTTATTTCTCGCTGTGAGCGTGGCTTGCCGAGTGATACAAAAAACGCACTGTGTGTTCCTTGCGCTGGCTACGTCTCCCCATTCAATGTACACAGCTAAAAATAGCACAGAAAGAGAGTGCAGATAATTCCCTTCAAACTGATACTAATTTTGTCTGTAATTTAAAAAAAATAAGAGTCTAAATCACAAAATACAACTTTTAGGAGTCATTTTCGACCAAAAAGCGCACAAATAAGCATACAAAGCATATACTTTTTGAAAACGTTGATTTTCGCTCTTTCTAATGGTCTACACGGCATCCTTGTAACCTTAGCAGGGCCTTGTAGCTTTTGAATGAAACGAGCACAGCCATTGTTTGTTCTATTCAGTCTGTGTCAAAATGGCAGCGAACATGAATGAATCGACCTCGGACATTTTAAGCCAGATTAGACGCGATTTTGGTAAGTAGTCAAACATATTTTGATGTATTTTTGCAGTAAATGTTAGAAGGTTATATATAAAATGTGACAGCAATAATTGCACTAAAAATATTGTATTGTTCACAATCAAGGCGCCGAGGCACTCTTGCCTTTGACCTGTTGAGAAAATGTAAACATGGTACTGTATTGACATACCCGATGAAAAAGTTCACTATGCATTTTAATCAATAAATACAAGGACTGTAAAATATCAAACGTGTCAATAAGTAGTTCAGACAACTGCTGATTTAATTGTAGCGCTGGATGTTCAATTTTTAATAAGATATCCGTTGCAAAAGTTTCATAAACAAATCTCCAAGGGAGGTAATCCGCCCGATAAACAGTACAGAGGTGTAGGAAACTCCTATTACAGACTGTGAAAATGTTATTACACTGAATGCAAATCAGCAAAAGTGAAGTTTACATCCTTGTTTACTCTTCTTACCTCAAAATAATGCATTTGGAAATGTCAGTGGTGTTGTTATAAATGTACACAGCCAAGATAAAGGCCCATATGAATAATATGACCTTCAAACCTGCTAATAATAATATTAATAATGATAATAATAATTAGCATTTGTAAGATCTAGGCGCTAGAAACTAATGCAAAGAATAAGAAAATAAGCAGAAATTGTCAGTATAAATCTTCCTAGCAAATATTTTCAAGGTTTTTTTAGGAACCTCAGAAATCCCCAGAAATATTTAGGAAGATTTGTTAATTTCACATATTTTCCACAGATGCTTCACCGGAATTTCATGAGCTTCGACAAGCATTTTTGGCTACAGGACGGGGCAGACGGAAAGAAGTATCGCAGTCGCTGGACAACAAACTGTTGTTGCAATGTGACGGCCGGTCCAAGTGGGGGAAGGCGTGGTCGTGGGGGTGAGGGGCGTGGTAGGCCTACGACGTTGATGCACAGGATTGAAACAGATAAACTGTGGAGTAGTGCTAATGTACACAAGAAAACAGTACAAGCTGGCACCAGCAGCAGCAGCAGCTATGCCAGATGCAGCAGGTGACAACTAAATCAGTGACCAACATGTGTAAATAGTGTATATAGTGTACATACTTACTGTGACTGTTTTGGACGAGCGCCGTTTTCATTCATTATGTTTCATCACCTGACTGTACACATAACTTTTTCTTTGTGTTCTTGGAGACTTTGGATTATCATTGGATATTGGATATTACATCATGGAAAACAGGTAGGACTTGTATTTTTTATTGTGCAAAGTTGTGTTTGTGGCTGTAATATGTGTGTTTTTTTTGTTTGTTTTTTTTCATTTTCACTGCATTACCATTTATTTTCACATGTACATTCACACTTGTAACAAGTTGCAAATTAACCAGAATTTATTCAGCTTTATTATGCAAAAAACAGAATTAAAATCAAATAAAAACTACATGAGATATGAATTTTTACGCGCGATTACCTGTTTACAGCCACAAAATGCCAAAAATACTTGGGCCACAGGGCAACGTCACTCGAAAATCGCCTGGTATGGAATGGGTTAAAAAAGGAGGGTGGGAAGTCATGGTCAGATGTTGAGGCATTTATTCAAAAAGTAGGAAAGATTGATGTCCCCCAGGTTAAAGACAAATTACGCATGTTGACAGAAAAGGCTGTGAGAGAAGTTGATAAACAGACGCTGCAAACACTCGACTCATTTTTGTGTAAAAAAGTAGATCTTGATGGAATTTGAGAACGTCTTACAGCCGCAGGCTTCACCACAGCTTCCTTGAGAGTTGTTTCCCTTGTTTGAATGGCGGAGCGTTTTTTTTCTGAGCGGGGGATTTGTGTTCATGTTTTTGGCCATACTGTAGAGCGGTATATATTAACAGTTGTGTCTTGGTGGTCCCTAATATGCTTATTTATGGTTCTGTGAAATTTGGAGTGTAGTGCTTCTGTGAACACTGAGGAAAATCGAGTGTAGGGAGACATTGTGTGTAGCATAGTTTGTGTGTGATAGAAGATTAGTACCAGTAGCGAGCTTAGTAATAGGCTGTGTAGCGAAGTCAAAACAACTACTAGTGGACTGTTACGCAGCTTGTGTACTGTGCTGATGTGGTCTAAGTGATGTCACATACTCGTGGTAAAGCAAAAAGGTCACTTTTCAATACACCATTCTTTGTGGAGAAGGACTGCAAGGCGAAGCCAGATTCTTCAGTTGTTGGTAGTATTATGGCTAGTGAAAAAGAACAGAATTGTGATGTTTCTTCTGTACAAGTCTATCATCAATAAAGTAAAGGAAGCCTTGTCCATCTTTAAACCGGCAGATGACAACCCAGATGATCTGGTGGCCAGGATGATACCCGTACTAGCTACTGCTATGTCAGTGGTGGTGGGGGAGGTGGTTCGAGGGGTGATGGCCGAGTTTGAGGCACGTCTGGAGTCACTGATGCAACACTCCCACCGCCATCACCCCATCCTGCAATTGGGAAGGCCATGGCTGCAGTCCGCATTCTCACATATGAAAATGACCGTCTGCAACAGTACACTCGAGAATCTGTGAGGATTTTTGGTATTCCATACCAAGATGGGGAGACTGCTGAGCAAGTCGAGCAGAAGGCGTTGACAGTGTTCAAAGACGTTGGTGCCGATGTGAAGACTGATGACATTGCAGTCGTTCATCGAGACACTACGTTCAAACACAATTGGCTGTGACAAAAAGGAAAAACAGAGGAAAAACAAGAAAGTGCGGGTCAACAAAGAAAACCATGAACTACGTCAGCGTGTGACTGAGCTTGAGGCCAAGGTTGAAGAAAAGGTGGTGCGCGGCTGAAGGATCCCGAGACCGGTTACTTCACTGATGCAGCGAAAGTATGCATGATGTCTCTTTCTGGTGAGCATGAAATTGCAGCTGAACGTTGTGGACGGGTGATTGAAACAATCTGTAGAAATTTGTTGGATGCCCAGGTCCCATAGTCCAATCTCCCTTCTGCAAGAAGTGTGGGTCGATGTGTTGATGCAGGGCAGGTACTTAGCAAAATGCATGTTGCAGAAGCATTATCTTACAGCGACCGGTTTGACTTGCATACTGACGGGACAACAAAACTGGGGAAGAAAGTTGTCACACAGCAAGTGACTACAAGCATCGGACAAACCTTATCTTGCGGATTCACTGTTGTTGCCTCGGAGTCAGCTGACACTCTTTTGGATGTTGCAACATCATTCCTTGAAGAACTGACTATTGTTTACAAGACGGATGAAGAGAAACATAAAAAGTTTCTGGAATTTTTGCAAAAACTGAGTGGGCTTATGTCTGACAGAGCTGCTGTGATGAAATGTTTCAATTCACGGTTTAATGACCTGAGAAGTGAAATTCTGCTGACGGAGGAGGGTCATGATGATGGCGATGTCGCATTTTTATATTGCAATGCCCATTTTCTCCTGGGACTTTCAAGCTGTGTGGATAAAGTGTTCAAGGACCTCAGTGATGCTGATGGACGCAGGATTGGAAGAGAGACTGTTGACAAGTTCTTGCGGGGTGCCAAGAGAGAACATCCAGCTACACGTTACATCCGCGAGGTATGTTCGTGTTTGGGCCCAAGAGGTGATGAACGGTTTGGATGTAGAGAGAACTGGCTTGCATACTGTCTGATGAACAGTGTTGACTGCTCAATCACGTCGTTTAAAGCGAACAGGTTCAATAACCTGTTTCAGGCTACCGCTTCTATCCACCACCATCAGCATGACATCAAGTCATTTTTCACGGACTTGTCAGACCTGAACTGAAAGCAGGAGGGCATCCTTCACGACTCTTCTTGCACCGACATTGACAACTATCTGATTGCATTGGGTCTTCTCTTCTACAGACTCACGGGGCCCTATTGGTTGCTTTTGGGTAAAAATGGTCACTACCTTGACTTCTAACTTCACAACGTCCAGATGAAGGACTTCTTACAAAGATGGGAGATTGATCCACATGATGCCTTTCATGCAGACTTTGATGATCTTTTTGGGGTACGATGATCCCATCTTTCGACCACTTCTCAATGTGCCTGTGGAGAGACAAGATGCTGTCCATGTTATTTTGAGAGCGCTGTGTCACAGATTTCTAAAGGTTACCCAAGACCAACTGAATGACTTCCTTCCCGATGGCAAGTACTACAACGTGCAGGATCCAGAGTTGCGGCAGAAGCTTCAGCACTCAAAATTTACAAACATGGTTTCTGAGATGGGTTTTGGTGATCTTGACTACTCCGTCTTCAAGAGAAGGGATGCATCAGCCCATCTGCACAGCTCCATAAACCTGATGAAGCGCAACAAGACAATATCAGAGTGGTTCTGCGCTTTGCCACCAGAAGAACAAAAGGCAGCACTGCAAAGAGCGTCAGTACTGAGTGAGAAGTTGCGAAGGAAGAAAAGAAGTGAAGAGAAAGCAGCTTTGGTAAAAAGGAAGGAGCTTCTGCAGGCTACCAAGCAAAAAAAGCACTTGAAGAGAAAAAGAGACGGAAGAAGCTTCAGATCCTTGAGCAGTTGCGAAAGCATCATGGACCTTGCACATCTGCAGCAGACGTGAAACGCATTCTTCGCACTTGCAAGTCACTTGGAGACCAAAAGAAGGCCATTCAATCTTAACTTCAGTATCAGAAATTTATTGCAGGTCACAAGTCGCCCCTCCTTATGACATCGAAGAAGTTGCCTCAGCTAATTTTCAACCTGTCCCAGTTCCTTGGTGGAATAATGAGCGACAATAAAAGTTACGCCGAGCCTGAGCCAGAAGAAAGCACGCCACCAAAAAGAAGACTACTCGATGACACAGCAGATGAGAATGCGGAGGTGTATGAGGAGGTTCCGGTCCCGATGCCAGACTTCCACTTCAAGTTTGAGAGAGCTGGTGGCTTCGTTGCAGTTGGCTATGAAGATGATTTCTATGTAGGGAAGGTAGAAGAAGTACTGCAAGAGGACAGAGGGGTTATTAATTTCATGACACAATGTGGGACGGTTTTTAAATGGCCGAACGTCGCAGACCGGGCTACCGTGGAGGCAAAATGTGTCCTTGCTGCAGATCTTCCTTTGACCACTACAACAGGAAGACTTTGGAAAATCAGTCCTGAATCCCTGAAGTTTCTGAAAGGCCAGTACAAAGCTTTCAAGCTCCTGTACTTTGCTGCCTAAAGTAAAACTTGCTGTCAAGGTTGGAAACTTGTCATTTCCAAATTGTGGGGGGGAGGAGAGGGGGGAATACGTTATTTCCTAATATACAGTGGAGTCCGGGTATAACGAATCTCAAGGGGGGGAATTTCGGGTTCGTTACAAGCGGGATTTGCTGTAGAGATTTGTACTGTAAACAGAAGTACACACCGGTGATGAGTACTCATCACAACATACAGTACGTAGATCGATCTAGGCCTACGAAGTTTATCAACAATGACTTCATTCAAGGCTATTTATAGCAGCCAATGACAGTTATGACTTCAAGGCCTGGTTGACCTATGTACGAACTGGCATGCTTCTGCTGCTGTTCGTTATTGGCGATGAGCCAATTGAGGCAAAGTAGGCCAAGGGAATACACAAAGTGTTCGTTACAAGCGGAGATTCGTTATTTGCCTAGTGGATTTGTTCGTTATAGGAAGGGATTAAATAGTAAGACAAAGAAGGGAGTGTGTCGGGAAATGGATGGTAGTACGCTAATCGCGGGTGTTCGTTATTCCAAGGTTCGTTATAGGTGGACACCACTGTATATAGGAATATTGTCATGCTGCATTTCATTTTAAAAGTCTCTAAAAAAAAACACACACAGAACACTTTGAATTTTGAAAATCGAGCAATAATATTACGTTCTTCGAGCAATAATATTATGTTCTACAGCTATTTTAAGTTTATACACATAATTGCTCTTACGGCCGCAGGTGAAATTTGCAGAAACTGCAACTTTTAGGTCATGCCAGAGGTCAGGCTTATGGGTTTGATGGCCTCAACAAAAAAAAGGGTTAATGTACATAAACAATGCAACAAATTGTATTAATTTGAACATGTTATATGGAAATGGTGGCTTCTTACAGCTTCTAAAAAATCAGCTTGTGAAATTTGACAAAAACGGCCAAAAACGGCTGAATATGTACCATATTTAAAGGTCTTCTAGTAGAGATAGAAAGAAATTGTTTTGTTTTTTGTGTTTGTATTTTTGCCCTCTTTCATAATTTTATCAATTTTAATTCACTTCCCCTAAAATTTAATTTTGACCTGCCTGTACCTACTTTCATTACAGCAAGCATGAGATTTTTCCGTTAATTAACGGAAAAACATTAATTTTCAAGCCTCAAGAGCAAAATCTATATTATTCAATGGTCACAGAAAAAAATATCAGACATGTCTATGTAGTGTTTACAGTAGCCTACATAGCATAACTTTGATTATTGTAACTTTGATTATCCTGGGACAACAGCCTCTTGAAAATACATCATTGTGCTACCACAAACTCCCAAAATTGTGTTTTCGTGCATTTTTTGTATTTATTTTTCGTTCTATTCTATTATACTAACATGTGGTGCCTTCTCAAGCATACATTCCCATTGTTATTGTTTAAGTAAAGCATCATTTGTTCAGTGTCTTTTAATACTAGAATTGTGAGTGCTATTGATCTGTTGTTTGTATGACATTTAGTATGTTTTCTTTCTTTTATTATGTTTTAACGGGCCTGTCTGCTTCAAGTGGGCGTTACGGACACCAAAGCTGCCACGAGACGGACCAAGCAGCGTACGACGAGCCATTACGTGGCCATCAAAGTGTCTATGACGGGTTCGAAAGGGAAAGCTTCCTTCTCATCGTACAGGAATGTTTGTTCTCCAGGTTGTATGTGGTAAGTTCAATTAAAAAAGACAACAACACATTTTCTTCAGTTAAAGCATACTGCTGCCATTTCGTCACACTGGATGAAGGTTAATTTCATGCTGTATAATGCTAGCATCCCTCTAGTTTTCTCTTCTCTGTGCTAAATGTTGCATTGTGTAACTTTTTTTTTCTTCTGTTTTTGTTTGCAGAAGCCATCGTCCTCAGCTTTAGTGAGTCTACTCACAGCGAGATTGAGAGCCATATTAAGAAGTGGTTCCATAGCGCGAGGGATTGTGCTGGTGGCAGAGTTCGCAGGATTGGCCCCTTGGAAACTAAGCCTACTGCTGAAATTATTGCTATTTTGTAATTTGTTTGTTTTGGTCAGTTTTTGTGTGTGTCGTGTCCTATCCTAAATTACTATGGCCATATCATTGCTGATATGCACATTTGATTGTTATTTATTTCATAAATGGCATTGATGCGATCTCTAAACTTGTATGTAATGTTCTGCTTGACATGGCTTTTTGGTTTCTTGTCCTTGTATCATGTTCAAAATAAAGCATGATTGTTATTGTAACTAGGTAGGACCACAGTGGTGATGAGAAGTCAGGATGCAGGGACCGCTGGCTGGCATTTTGTGACAGCATAGAACAGGCCAGTGTGTTTGACAGTTTTCGTAGCAACCGGTTCAACAACCTGTTCCTGGTGCTGCTGCCTGTGTGCATCACAGATTTCACATGATGGACTTCTTGTTAGACTTCTGTGAGGAGCCAAATCTCAAACAGCAAAGTGTTCTGAAGGATGCTGAGAGCAGTGAAATTAACATCATGGTGCTTTCTTTGGCCATCTTCTACCTCATCGTGGCTGGACCATTTTGGGTGATGATCAAGAGTGACAATCTGCATGTCTTGGACCTGTACAGACCAATACAGCAACTGCGAACAGCCCTTGAGAAAATCACCACAGCAACACCTGAAGAGCTATCAGCATTGTTGGATGCTTCATCCAGTACCTTGGCTGACTACAAGTTGAAAGAATCCGCAATGACCACTGCTGTCAGAGACGCAGCGCAAGTGCAGAAAAACTCGCCGATCTTGCACAGATTGCTGCAGGCGCTTGCTGCTTCCTTCCTGGATGTAACAGATCGCCAACTTTCAGAATTTCTTGAAGGAGGAAAGTATGGGGCACAGAGCTCTGAAGAGCTTCGACTTACAATGGCTCATTGTCAATTAACAAATCTCTTTGGGGAAGCAAACTTTGGTGACTTAGATTTCAGCATGTACAACAGGAGGTTTTGCAGCGTCCACCACCATAGTAGTATCAACATGCTGAGGCGTAACCTAACCATTTCCTGGTTTCAAACCAAGACATCAGACAGGCAACAAGCTATCATGCAAAAGGCCACCCAACTTGGAAAAAAAAACAAGGAAAGGCACCAAGAAGTAAAGCAACAAACGCAAGATAGAGTGCAGCAGCACCTTGACCACAAGCTGCAAAAAGAAGCAGACATTAAGCACAGAAAAGCAAGCATCTGGCAGAAAATCCATGATGCAGGTAATTTCATTATATTTGTCTGTTATGGTACTATTTGATTATGCTTTTATACTCAAGTGGATTATGATAGTTTTAGCTGTAAATATGTCTAACTTGGCTTTATCTTGGCAACACACTAAACACTTTTTACTTGATTGTTTGATTGCAGGTGGACCTTGCCAAAACAGCGCAGACGTCTATAGAGTGGTCAACAGCTGCACATCTGTATCGTCCAAGCGGCGAGCCCTGGCACTGCAGATTCAGTTTCAGAAGGTGGTGATGGGCAGAAATTCAAGACTGTTTCTTCAGGTAAGTTTCTTTCAATAAATTTTAATTGTTAAACTCCTTTGCTGCAGTCTTTGTTTGGGACTAGACTGTACTAGACAGTAATCTTAACAGCTTTTGCATTGTTCTTTACATTTTGATGTTTAAGAAAAAAGGTGAACTGTTACAATGTTATGTATTATTTTGTTACAGGGAAAACTGGATCCCGCCACTATTGCCAACAACCTTGGGGAGTTTTTGGACAACTGCCAGGAGCATGGGGAAGTTGCTCCTGGTAAGTATCTGCCACCAGAATTTGATGCAGAGGCCTGTGACAGCAGCGACTCTTTGTCAGCAGCAGAGTCTGACAGCAGGGATTCCCTGCCACTTGTGCCAGCAACAGGGCAAATTGACAGTGATTCCTTGCCAGCACATCCACCTTGTTCAAAAAGACAGCGCCTTCAAAAGTTCACCACCCAAGGAGAAACAGTGGCTGTATTCTATGATCAGGGCTACTACCTTGGGGAGGTTTTGAGGGTAGAGGATGGCGGTAATAAGGCCAGCGTGACTTTCCTTTCTCAGGTGAGGGGTCGCAACATATTTGTCTGGCCAGAGACAGAGGACATCCAGGAAGTGCTAGCACACTTTGTGCTGAAGTGGGATGTTCAGCTGCACAGTACAAATGGGTTTGCAGACTCCCTGGAAGACATTCAGGAGTCTTTTGGAAAATTTGCGAAGTGACTTTGAACTTTTTTTTTTTTGGTTGCAATTTTTTTAATATTTGTATTCAGTATAAGTACTATTAAACCCATATAGTTTGGCTCAAAATTTAATTTCATGCATTTTGATATGTTATACTTTTCTGTGAGTTGATTAGAACCTGAGATATGATTTTTACAGCTTTTCCCGAATTTGTGTATAACAAATATGGAAATTTCTTGCTGATTAATTTGCTGTATGGTGCATGTTTGATCTTTTTTTTCTAAAGATATAGCTATAATGCATCAATGAAAAAAATTAAGCTTTATCTGTGTGTATTGTTTGAAGTTTTTCTTAAGTATTAAGCTATTCAGTTATGTAGTTTTGTGTGTGTGTGACATCGAAATAGCTATTTCGTGTATCGGCAGAAGGACTTTTACGCTTTAACGCTGCATTTTTCACCGATTACTGTATTTTTAATAAGAATCTGGTTGGGCCATTAACCTTACTTTCTGCTTTTGTTTGGTACTGAGAGAGTGTACAATTGATTTGGTATGTATGAGATGATTGAGAGCTGAGTTATTGTGCTTTAAAATGGGCGTTCCGACGCCAAATTTACAAAACGACAATGTGCATTTTCGTAAAAACGTTCATATTCATTAAACGCTTCAACATTTTTGCATGAAATTTTGCAATCATACACTTTTTAACACTACTCAAACAATGACATTATCACAGATGTTATTTATTAAAAATATTTTTAGTCAGTGGTCCTACCTATTGTAACCTGTGGAAAAATGCACTTTCCTCCTCTTTCTCCCTCTCTCCGCATTAGTGGTACCAACATGTGTGTACAAAAGGTAGCCCAGTGCAAATAGGCCTCCCTCTCTTTTTCTCCCATTCTTTATCTCTCTCTCCCCATCCCTCCCTTTCTCCAGCTCTGCTGCTGGCCTAGCCAAATTCCTGCCTTTGGAAAGGTCTTTGTTTGGCATCCCAGTAGGCCTATCTCTCTCTCTCTCCCTCTCTCTCCATCCCTCTCCCCACTTCTGCCCTTAGTGAGGTTGGAACTAGACAAGCTGATAAGCAGACTCCCGCCTCTGAACAAGTCTTTGTGTGGTCAGTCTGGTGTAATAATTTTAGTTGTTATTTGTTAAGAATTATGATTTGGCCCTAGAATGCAATGTTTGGATACTATTAGATAGGGTTCATATATAGATTATTTGTGATATAAGAGTAAATTTAAAGTTAGAAGGAGGATGTGAATTTTATGTTAGGGACTATATTTTTGTGGAGGTTTTCTGGTAAGCGAGGCGGCCTCCATTTATAAGTGGTAGTGCCAGACTTTTCTTCCTTTTTCCCTCTCTGACAATCAAGAGATAACACCTGCTGCTGCATGGTTCCAGAAGCACCCTAATGTAGAGACCGGTGCAGTGAATTGCAGCTATGAGGTTTTTTTCTTCTTGGGGAAAAACCTCTCCCCTGTTATGAGGAGGCTGAACCATAGCGGTATGGCTGAAGGTGACTAAGACACCACCATGGGTAGCTAAGGGTCCGTCACCCTGAGGTTGCTGTTGTTTGTTGTTTGCTGACTGAACGTAAATAAAATGGGCCAAGGAATGGGAACAGGGCCGTGTTGCATTCGCACGAGGAATCTCGCTTCATCCTTACTATCGAGAAACCTAGGGCAAAGAGAGATTTGCAACGACACGGTGGGATTTTGGCTAGTTCAAAATGGCGGCGCCCAGTAGAGAAGCTAAAAAGTTAATTTTTTTGGCGATGTTAGATGAGGATGACTTTGTACTGTGTTCTTTCGCAGTCGAAGAAGATAGGGTTCAGTCGAGAAGAACTGTCCGAAAAAACAAACGACAACTTGATCTTCTTCACTGACGCCGCCATCTTGTTCTCGTTCGTAAGGTACCTTCAAAGGTTACTCGCTTCGCCTCGAGCCGCAATCGAGAAATCTCGCGCGAGATAAGAGATTTACAACGCTCCTTCCTTACTTTCCTCGTTTTTCTTGCTAGAAACTCGGTCTTTACAACGCGCCCCAGATGGCTCCTGACTTCTTCCTTCTTCTCCTCCTCCTTCCTCTGCGGACCCCTTCTGCCGCACCACCTCTCTCTCTATCCCACTACATTATGCTGCTAATTACTCTTATTGCTTTCACTGTTGCTGCATATTATTTATTTGTTTATTTATTCTTATTTATATTGTCACTGGTATCGCTTTACCCAGAATACGGGCTTACGCTAATAAGTGAACTTGAGTTATATCAACTGTACACATATGTTTTGCTGCTGGTGTTCAAATTTCCTGTCAGACTTTCAGTGTTTGTGGTTTGCACTAGTCAGTGAGCTTGTAATGTTGTGTAAAGATGTATATCTCGCAAGTACTCCCAACACATTGGCCATCTTTGGCTAGTTAAGTACAATATCATGCTCATTGAAATGTTTGTGATGTGGTTTGAATTATAAGTTGGCATTGGTATGTTGCTGAATGTTTTACCCTAAAGACCTCCTGCACTGATGTGAATGTACGTCAGGATTTTTAAATTTGTGTAGTCTCAGACTATCCACAGAGACTACTTTGATATACCTTCTTCCTTATGTTCTCCTTGTCTGGATATGTTTGCCATATCTATGTTGGTTGTTTTTTTTTGGGGGGGGGGGGGGAGGTGGGGAGAGGGTGGGGTTTGAAATGTCTTTTATGTAGTTGCTTCTTTTTTCCTTTTACTAAAAAGTTAGTAAAAAGTTTTAAATATACATTTTTGGAAGCTTAGTTCTTGAAGGTGTTTGTACAGAGTTTCTATAACCTATCCTGTGTTCATGTTGTCCTAGATTTTCAGTATTGCGTTCTGCGTACAGAGTTTATATAACCTATCCTGTGTTGTTTTAGATTTTCAGTATTACGTTCTATGTACTGTACAGAGTTTCCATAACCTATCCTGTGTTCATTGTAAGGAATTGACTTATGTAACTTCAACTCTCGATTCTAGTGAAAAAAAAAAACGTTTTACGTCATTGTCGTAGATGCTGACACAAATTTCCGCATTTCCGGTTTTCCGTTATGATGATTTGAAGAGAACGGTCATGTGGCTGTAGATCTGTTTGTTAATGTAATATTCTTGTCCAACCCTCTTTGGGAGTACTTAGACCAGTAGATAATACACAGAATAAGTACATTGATATTAACGAATAATAATAATATAGATTTTGATGGAAATATATTTAGAATAGGCCTAGGGACTTGAATAGTGAAGGTCATAAAATGGAAAAAATGACCACTGTTTTGCCCTAAGAAGAGCGGCAAATGTTAATTAAGAATAGATTTAAGGCGGAAAAAATATTATAACATAACGTTAAGGATTTTGTTCACATTATCTGTTTTAGGGTTTTTATGTTGGATGTAATCGGGATTAAAATGTTAAATCAAGGGAAAATCATGCTGTGATCTGTTCAACATTGGGTGGGCCACTCATCATCTTCATTCCATAGGACTGCCATCTTTATCGTACATTGAATGTGCCACTGAGACGGGATCATCTGACATTCATACAAAATCTACATAATTCTGCCGCCTTAATCATTTTCACAAAATGTGTGTTATGTTTAATTATAATTCAAAGTCGTGTCTAAGTCTTCGTAAGGAATAAATGAATGTGTGAATTAAGTATTCAATCAAAAAAAAGAGAAATTGAGCGTGCGTTCGTAATGATGAGAGTAGCGTAAGCCTATCGTTTCGAGAACTACTTTTTGTCTTGACGTCACAGCTTTTTGCACAGTGCAAAGGTTAAAGGGCGTGGGTTACGGCTGTCTGGCCTAGTTGCCTTACGAGTGACCGTGAGAAACGGGATTTATACGAACGCTGAAATCGTAAGTAGTTTGTATCGACATTTGTAATTTTTCAACTGTAATGTATTATTTTCTCGATAGTTCATTGTCTTAGGAATGAAGTTATCATAACTTTTGGTTGATGTGTTAGTGAGGAAAGTGTTTTTACAGATCTACACGCAACCAACTCGAATGTCTTGTTTAGAGTGACATGGCGGCCATGATCATGTAGGCTGATTAGGTTTTGCTGATGGAACTGACCAGTGTTGTTAACAGTAAACTGACGTGGTAATTCACTCATACAAATTTCAAGATCGATGATAAGCCTAGTCAGGCTACTTATAGTAGTTTAAGACTAGCATGTAGTAGTAGTAGGCCTACTACTCGTAACAACAGACGAACAGTATCAGTATGAGTAGTACCAGTAGTAGGCCTAGTTGTGTAGTGCAAAACTCTAGGCTAGCAAAACAACTATAATTAATAAATAAACAGGAGCATTTCTATGATAATATAATCATTGCTGTGATATATATGTCCTAATAGTAGGATTCAATATGAACCACAATCTAGTCCAACAGATGGCCGAATGTTCATGTGTTGCATTTTTTTTTTCAGCAGAATCAGAAAATGGACTTGGCAGGGTTGCTGTTAGATCTTGCTAACGATGTGGGGTTTGACACCAATGACTTGGCACTGCTGGCATCGGCTCTTCTTCAAGGTATGTCAATAGGGGCAGACAAGTTGAGGTCGTGTGAGGGGGGAAGGTGATGCCCACAATTTCAAACAAATGGCAAAAAGAAATGTTTGTCAGTCAAAAAGAGTTAAGTGCGAGGATGTAGAGAGGTTTGCACTGATTAGCATTATGTGCATATGAAAAAAAAAATGCAGGTAATATTTTAAAAATAAAATTTTATATAGGGTGTACCTCATCCTATGCCTGAGCTTAGCACGCTTTATACAAGTATGCGAACATTAAACAGCTGTACACAGAATAACAATCCCATGGATACACATTCTGACAATCACAAATGGAAAACTTGGTGCTGTAGTTAAAAAATCAAAATAAATACATGAACAATACTTATTTTGTTTTTAATGGAGACAAAAGGATGTAATAACTAATATTTTAACTTTAAAGCAATAATTACTTGTATCAATATTAAATCAAATTAAATGCCAAGAAAACAGGACCAACAATAAAGGCGTGGTATTAAGACTTTTTTTAATGTTATATTGAGGGAATATTATAGTCTTTTCTTTCAATTGTGATATTCTTTTATCAGACCCGGATCAATCAGTTTTCAAGGGGGGGTGCTGAAATTTTGTCCCCCACTCTCTCTACTTTAAAATTAAACACAACAAGCGTTACAACCCTGTTTTACACACATATATTTATAGTTTGATGCTACGAAATAGGTACTAAGCTTTTTACTAATACTAAACATTAAATCACCCCCCCCCCACCCCCTCCCAACCTCTTGCACTATGTTGTATTGTATCTTCTTTTTTCTTCTTCTTGTATTGTATCTTCTTCTTCTTCTTTTTTTTCTTCTTCTTGTTTTTAGCTGAGGGAGGGGGGGGGTGTGTGCTGTAGTACCAAAGCACCCCCTATTGATCCGGCCCTGTTTATACAATATGACTCATTGATTTTATTGAATAAGAATAATGATACTAAGAGATACAGCAATTTGTACAGGTGAAAAGATGCCGTTTATTCTTTAACGCAGTAAGAAATTGACTGCAATCAAAAATTTACTAATTAATATTATTTAGCAGGTAGGTAGCCTTGATTTCCCAGTCAGGAGCAGAGGTGTATGAGGGGGGGGGGGGGGGGTGCACGTGTACCCACAAAAATATATTTAAAAAAATAGCAAAACTGCAATTATAGCTTTTGACAATTATTTTACGACCGCTGCCTGTCAAAGCTCAGTAGTTTGACTCCCGGAAACTGGAAATGCAAAAAAATTGTCATGATATTGGGCTTATATTAATTAACGTATAAAAAGTGTTGGTTTACCCACCTTGTTCTGACCCGGGTCCGCCCCTGAGAGTGAATTCGATTTTATGATTGTATGTTAGTACGTTAATTTGTGATCAGTGCACCCAATTCTCTCGCCCTTCCTTAAATTTTAGGAAGGCTGAAATGTGTTACAATATGCAGAGTAGGCCTAGTATAAGCTTATTTGCTAATCAATAAAACATTTTGATATGTTGTAGGAGACGTTCCTGTGTTCAACAAAAACTTTGACGTTGACAAATTTACAGAAAGCGAATGTTTGGACCTTTTCCGATTCACGGCTGCTGAAATCAGACTTCTTTGCACGCTGTTTGGCTTCACAGAGACTTTGCAAGCAGTTAATGGGTATAATGGCTGTGGAACGAAAGCAGGTGGTAAGTCGTTTCGTTTTTCTTATTCACTTCACTTTATGATCTAATTGTAAGGGACATAGGGCGTTCCTTTGCTCTGGTACAAAGAGAATATGAGAATTTTGCAGCATTATACTGGTATTAATTGTTTTGAACACAATATGTCATCGAGAGTGAATGGTGGGGTGGTTAGTCCGGAATTATTAGGTTTAGAGATGTGCTAACTTGTATATTTTTCAACAAAATAATATTTATTTTTGTGATAAATATAATAGTAAATATGAAGATAAATATAATAGTAAATATAAAGATAAATATAATAGTAAATATACAGATACATATAATAGTAAATATACAGATAAATATAATGGTAAATATACAGATAACAGGGGCGGATCCAGGGGGGGGGTGCATAGGGTGCAATTGCACCACCACCCCCCCACCCACCCACCCCCCCAAAAAAAAAAAAAAAAAAAAGTATATAAAAAAATCCGAAAAAGGTATTCAAAACTGAAAATAATGAATTAGACATGTGCAACCACCCCCCACCCATTATGTGTTATGTAGTAATTAAAAAAAAATAAACTTACGTCTTATCTTCTTCTTCCATCTTGCCGCAAATAGAAAGGGACCTCACGCTTGAATGTAATAATTACGTCATACGCATAGTGTTGCCTCCCTTCTCATTACAAATGTGAGTTTTCACGCGATTACACTTACGGTACGGACAGTATATAAGGACTTGCGCTCAATCCCTCTTTCTAAAGTACGTATCATTTTCGTAGTCGTAGGGTACTAATTTGCATTTACTGTAGTAATACACCAACGATGCTCTACGGCTACGTTACGGAAAGCAATTACGAACGCACGCTCAATTTCTCTAATGTCTTTTGTTTATCATTCCAAATTTCATTATTATGTAGTATAAGTTTCTTGTTTACTTATAACAAACGCTGCTTCATTAGTTACATTCATGTGGTTTGCGATGTTCAGTATTATAATTTATATTATGTTCTGCTTGAAACACACGATTTCTATAGCGATAAAGATCACTTTAATATATATATATCGTTATCGAAATGGTGCGTAAATACTTCAGTGGGGACACACCAAGGACTTCGGAAAACAAAAACGCCTGTGCCGAAAGTCCCTATTAACACCAGACAATTCTTCATGCAATCACATATCATAAACAATATGTGGGATATGATTTTAGGATAAATCAGCATTGGCCAGGGATGGGCATTATCGAGGTTGTTTCTGGTTTAAGATGGGTTACAATAGGGTGGGTTTTGAGTATCCTGACATATGCCCGATCTTTGCCGGAATCAGGTTACCGTTTGGCAAAGGTTGGGTTACGGTTTGGGTTCCCCGACGATTGCCTGATCTTTACCGAAAATCGGGCTACTGTTCGGCAAACGTGGGGTTACGATCGGGTAAGTTTCAGGTAGCCCGACAATCTCCCAATCTTTGCTCGCATCGGGAATCTGTTCAGCAAACGGGTTACGATCGGGCAGCTTTCGGATAGCCCGATCTTTGCCAGAATCGGGCCCGAGTCTGGTCCAATTTCCATTTGCCCGATGGGGCCCCAAAATTTTGGTTAACTGGGTACAGACCTACTAGGCACATCCCAACACGGACCCAACCTGAAAGAACATCACATCAGGACAGTCAACTGTCTAATTACTTTAGCCAAAGTGTACATCAGCAAATATCGATTTGGGGAACAAATACCAATACAGTTTATTTTTTTAACCAGAACTCATCAAAACTAGGTCACACAACACACACTGTGCACAACAAGCCAACACACACTGTGCACAACAAGCCAACACACACAACACTGACTAACCTCATGCCTGCCTGATGACCATAGTGCATGCAGTCTCGCTGTCCATTGCGCAACCAAGAGACATGCAGGCGAATTCTCAGCCGAAGAACGTGGACCACAGAACAACGTCCGACAAGCCGTTGTGCCATTATAATTAAACTTTGTTCTACAAATGCCCATGCCCATTGGTATAACTTCAAATGTGAATGCCCAATTTCTGCATGCCAAAACTGATACTAGTAACTATGTCAAATACAGCAGCATCTATGTTTTAAAAAAGAAATAAAAAACAAGGATAGAAAACATTAAAACAGGAAACTTAGGACAAATAATCGAAATGAAAAGGAAAAAAAAGAAAGAAGAAAAGAAACCTTTGATGCTTTAAAAAAAACACACCAAAAACATATATATTATATAGGTAGGCCACAATTTTTTTTCAAAATGAAAATAAGCTCTCATGTAATACATCAATGGAAAGAGCTTGAATTCAATAAGAAAATGATAGCAAGATCAACTATATACGTTAATAAATAAAAAAGATACGAATTTTTTACTGATTAAAAAAATTAATTGTTTTGTAATAGGGAATCTTAAGCTAGAATTGTGACCGTTTTCGACTCTTTTTACAAATAAACAGTCATAAAACCTGCAAATATGCACCGATTTTGATAAAACTGGTACCAATGGAAAGCTGATCCTTAACCCATTTATGCATAGCGCCCAACTTGTTGGGCAGCTCTTTAAACAGCCTGCTATACAAAGAAATATACAGATAATAACAAGAGTTTGTGTACTAACTGAAGGGAGACTAATCCTTTATTAGTTGACAATGCTAATTTTTTCGGAGTGACTGCCCTTAGATTTTCTGTTTCAAAATGGCGTCCACCAGTCAATCTGTGGAGAAAGGCAAGCAGAAACGAAATCAAAGGTGGGTATGCAGACTTATTAATTGGTGTTTGAATCAAAAGCTCTTTATTTTGTGTTTCTTATTTATCTAACTAAAATATTATAAACAGTGCATGAAGTATTTGTAGTTTTTCCATGTTAAATTTGATAATTGTAATCCACACGTGCGTCGCCCAATTTATTGGGCGCTATGCATGAAAGGGTGCAGGTTTTTATGCTGAACTTAAGAATGTATTACATGCTTTATCACACACACACACACACACACACACACACACACACACACACACACACACACACACACACACACTGTGACTGTCCTCTGTTTCTTTGTGCAGAATGTACACTGTTAACGAAGTAGTGGACCTGCTGATGGATGACGAGGAGCTAAACAACGGTGAAGCAAGTGTGTACATAATGCCTCCTGACACTGTAGGAGTGGAAACTGATGAAGACAGCGCTGACGAAGACCAGCCACCAACAATCGCTAACCTCAGTGGACGTCAGTTGCGGGCCAGAGGACTAGCTACAGTCCGCACAAAGTCGGGGCGCCAATTTATTGGGGAAAATTTGGACTCAGAGAGTGACTCTGCTTCAGATTCCAATGAAAAAACGAAACCAACACAGTCAAAGAAGAAAAAGAAAGAGCGTCATTGGGTTCGACGAGACAACAATGTGCAACCATCAATTTTTTGCGCAAAAAACTGGATAGAAGAAATTGATATGCAACCTTCTTCATTGTTTGAGCTTTTCTTTGATGAAGAAGTTGTTGCGCACACTTTGGAAATGTCTAATTTGTATGCCCAGCAAAACGGCAAGGATAACTTTGTTCTAACTGAGTCAGAGCTGAAACTTGCCATCGCAATTCTCATCATCTCTGGCTACTCTTCTCTACCACGACGTAGACTGTATTGGGAGAACAGTGAGGACACTTTCAATGCTGCCATTGCAAACTCCATGTCTGTGAACAGGTTTGAGGAAATACTGCGCTACCTGCATTTTGCTGACAACTACAAGCTGAACCAAGATGACAAACTCGCAAAAGTGAGGCCACTCTTCAGCATGCTGAACGAAAAGTTTGTCAAGTACTGGGTGCCAGAAGAGAATTTGGACGTGGATGAGTCAATGGCCCCGTACTACGGTCACCATGGTGCAAAGCAGTTCATTCGCGGCAAACCGATACGCTATGGGTTCAAAGTTTGGTGCCTGAACACTCCAAATGGATACCTTGTGCAAATGGAGCCATACCAAGGTGCAGGAACTGTCCAAATGCGTCCAAACCTTGGGATGGGTGGCTCTGTCGTCATGGAACTTGCAAGTGTTCTGTCAGACACAGGACTTTCCGACTCACTAACACCAGAACAACACTTCAGTATCTATTTTGACAATCTGTTCACGTCACCAGCTCTTCTCACTGAACTGAAAAAAGAGGGCTTTGATGGTACAGGGACGCTGCGTGCAAACAGGACAGAATCTTGCCCACTGGAAAGTGTGGACTCCATGAAGAAGAAACCGAGAGGAACAACGGACTTTCGCCTTGACACAGATGACAACATTTTACTAGTCAGATGGAACGACAATAATGTTGTTACTGTAGCCTCAACAAAGCATGGAGTTGCTCCCATGAAAAATGTGCAGAGATTTTCTCAGTCAGAGAAGAAGTTCATTCAAGTGCCATGTCCAGATGCCATTATGCACTACAACAAGGCGATGGGTGGAACAGACCGCATGGACCAAAACGTCGCCAACTACCGTGTGAGCATGCGCAAAAAGAAGTGGTGGTGGCCATTGTTTGTTTTCTGTTTGGGCACATCCACCCAAAACGCTTGGTGCCTGTACAGAAAATCTGCTGCTGCACAACACGAGCCCCTGGACTACTTGGGTTTCCTGAGGAAGCTCGCGTTGACATACGTCCACAAGTACCGAGGGGTGAAAGACAACGCTGGTCGGCCCGGACGCATGGAACTCAGTGTTGTTGAAGAAGTCAGGCAAGCTCAAGGCGGTCATTACCTCATCAGTTGGCCGACCCAGAGAAGATGCAGACAGTGCAAAGGCAACACCAAGAAGGCCTGCTCCAAGTGCCCTGCAACCCCTCTACGTGAGAAGTGCTTTGAAGCATTTCACTCCAAATAAAGGAAGACCTTTGCTGTGTGAAAATACAAACAGAGTCCAATACAAGTGTATATTAACACTTTGTGTTTCTTAATACTGATACAGTCTTAGAAACTTGTAAATAGTAACTGTTATTGCTGTGTTTGCTATACATCAGACTCAAAAGTTGATGCGCCCATTCGGGCATGGCGCCCAACTTATTGGGCGTTATCAAAAATTGCCCTAATATAAAGTAAAATTATTTTTTTGAATATTGACAATTAAAACATTTGTCTGTTCCTTATTTGCAACATTTCTGTTGAATTAAAAAAAAAAAAGAGGTATCATGCATAAATGGGTTAATACCACATGGATATGAGCAAGAGACAAAACGTGGAACACCGAGTTCCATCATTTTCAACTTACAATTGAAACAGCCATTGAAAGCCTGTTATGTTGTGATTGCATGCATTATTTTCAGTATTGTTCAGAGAGATAAGTATAATAAAATTATAGCATATTCATGAGAGGAAGTACTTGAAAATCAGCAATAGTTTTCAAAACCATAAATATTTTCATCATGGAGTTTGGCACGGTTTCCCACCTTCACTTTTAGATGCCACTAAATGCAAACAATTTAAGTCAGAAACGATTTTAGAATGAAAGAAACGGAATAACAGGAGGTCAAACCTCTTGTGTAAACCTAATTTTTATGTCGTCATTGTGCGGTTTGTTGACTTTAAGCAATGGAAATTTGACGGTCGGTCGTTACGCGAGTTTGTCCGATCAAGCGTCGTACGATTCCTTCCCTTTGTTTATGTTTCGACTTATTTCCGATCCGTATTAACAACTGTTCTAATCGATAAAAACCACAATGCATCGAAAAATCAATCTAACCGGTAATTCAATACGTTTCAAGGCATAGAAAAGTTGCAAAAATCCTACCGTGAAAAAAAGTTTGTCCGAACGTCACAACCGAACTTTTCCGAATTTCTCCTCTCAGCAAAATTCAATGCAAGACGGACATAGTTTTTCATGAACCTAGGATGACCGGATGTTGAAAACCGGTCACGTTGTTTTCACCGATGGCTGCGCGTCTGAGAGAAGGTAAGAATTACTTGTATGTCCGTTGTAGTAAACACTATTAAAATCGCCACGACCGACCCCATCATCACAACCGACCTTTATTTTATAGAAGAGATGTTGGCTATAAGCGAATTATTTTGTTGCAATGAAGAAAACTAAAAAAAATATCGATAGTAACTTTTACTTAGCACGTGTTACCTTTGTGAAACTTTACTGGGAAATCAAATTTTCCTTGGTTTTATTTTATCGGACATGCTGAAAACGTATGTCCGATGTGACAACCGACCACAATACGGTATGTCCAAAATAACGACCGACACTACAATGCTTTGAAATTTTCTCCTTGAACATTTTTGGTGATTTTAAGTCTTCTAACGGCTTTACCAGTGTCTAGTGTTGTTTTTTTCATTAGTTTGATAACTTTATTGTGTACTGCATTGTCATTATTTACCTATCTAGTGTCGGTTGTGACGATTTTCCATTGGACATATTTATTGAGTATGTCCATAACAACAACCAACCCTTTTCTTTCTGTTTTATTTTTTTTTAATTATTTTTTCCTCTTTTTTTTTTTCTCTCCACATTTTAGATTGTTATTAGATATGACTTCTGCAAGTCTGATATGGGCAAATGTGCCAGGAAATTAGTTTTGTATCTTACTGGCTTTTTACGTGATGGAAGAAGATTACATTGTAATAGGCCAAACGTTTATTTTTTTGCTCTGCAGGCCTTCGGGTGCTTCTCACACCTAAGGAAAATAAGAAGGCATCAAATTCACTAAAATGCAAAGCCTACAGGGAGAGTGTGAAACATACTCCAGAGTATCAAGACTATAACAAAGCAAAATGCAAAGCCTACCGCAGCCGACCTTTGACCGAAGAGCAGCTGGCTGCAAAACGAGAGGCTAACAAACTCCGTTCCCAAAAGTATAGGTAAGGAAATTTGTTTTACAACATCTAGGTGGATATTTATAATTTTTTTAATATATATTCACAAATCTGTGTACAGTATTTATTATCATACATAGAGAGTCATAGTATGAAATACTTCCACTTAACGGTGTCAATCATGTTTGTAGTGTAGCAGTGGTGAATGGAGCCTAGAGAGAGTGTAGTTCCAGATAAAACATATTTACTAAAAAATTCCAGGGAAGCAAAAAGGCTACGCGAGGGAAACGAAGAAAAGAAATGTGGACCAAAGACGGGTTTAAGATGCGACTGTGAAGTTTGCGTTTGAAAAAATGAAATAACAACAATAATACAGTTATACATTCAAAAATGTTTGGACTAATTAACTTGGCTAATTGAAATGTGGAAGATGTTTTATTTTTGTAAAAGCTATGTCTAGAGGTTTTGACTGAATTCCTCAGCAGAATCAATAAGGTGTTACTCAATTGTTCTGTCTTCAGGCAACGCAGCAAAGGAGCCCTGGCCAAGCGTAGGCTGCTTTCCAGTCTTGCAGGACAAGCTCCAAAAGGTGGCAGCCCATACAAGCGCACCAAAATATCAGAGAAATCTCAAGCTGCCACCGTCTTTTTAGAGGAGTCTGCTGTTGAAATGCCTGGAAAGCGAGCAGTCACAAAGAAGGCAACAAAGAAAATTCTGACCCAGCGAATGCGGCGCCTTCACAGAGAGTTCCTTAAAAGAAATCCAGGGCGGCCCATCTCCCTCAGGCAGATGTACCGCTTGCTGCCCAAGAACATTCTTCCGTCAAGAAAGTTGAAATTTCGTCAGTGCCTTTGTGAAAAATGTGCGAACGTTGACCTTAAACTAGACGTATTAAACAAACATCTCAAAGTTTTAATTCAAAAATTAATTCTTCTGTTTTGTGATTATGTGCATAACGAATACAACTTTATTATCTCAAAGCAGACAGATTACATGCCACAGCCCCATGGAATCTCCTAAGGCTATAGGTCACCTCCATTGTTTCTTGCTGAAATAGCATGTACTACAGAAAGTATCAAACTTACTGTGAAGTAGAATAATAATTTTTATTTTGTCATAATCCATACATGTATATATTTTTTATGTTACTAATTTTAAACCATAATGCTGGTGCAGTTTTTTTAAATACTATTTTCAGTGGGTGAGTGTCGCAAAATCAAGTGATCAAAATTAGTATGTCCATTGAGTTGGTGCCACAACCAACACCCAAATCTCTTTAAACACAGTTTTATTATATCATCAATGTTTACATTCTTTTTATCCACAAAGGGACTGATTGGTAATGGCATAGAGCTGTTTTTATGTTCTTCTTGTTTGATTTTAATATTATTTAAACATCTTTTGATAGAAATAGTATGTCCGTGTACAAAATGGTCACAACCAACACCAGAATTGATGTTTTGATATGAATGAGAAACTAACTTTCTGAAATTATGTTAACCTGTTGTATGCAATGATATCACAATACAAATTAAAGTATTTGGAAACATCCTTTTGTTGTTATTTTAATTTAAACTAAATAATGGTGTGTGAATGACGGTTGGTTGTCGCAGTGGACATACTCTGATTACAAAAAATACACCATGTAAATATATTCTTTCTTACATGTTTAGTTATACAGGGTTCAGCCTGACACAAAAAAGCTATGGGCCATTGGGCCCCTCAGATCAAATTTCAATGGGCCATGATTTCAGCAGTAATTTACGTACATGTGAAAGATAACCTGGAGATATTATTACAGAAATTAAAACAAAATAGATTATTGTGAGTGTGCTTGTGTTGTGAAGCATGTTTACCAACAAAACACTAACCAGAACAGGGATCAGTATTTTGACTTGACTCGGGGCTCACACAATCATCTTGCGTAGGATTAGCGGGGGTAGACTAGTTTAACAACAGCAAACGACAGTCTAGACTGTCCTACCTCAAGTTTAGGTATTTTGGGAGAGGGGGGGGGGTGGGGAGAGGCATTTTCAAAGCGGCACAAAGAAAAACACAAAATCCTCCTTGCACGGACACAACATACGCGCAGACGATAGCAAATTCTGATTTGGAAGAATCGTACAACACTTCTTATTGGCTGAAAGATCAACATCCGGGCCCTCATAGCCAATCGCTGAACTTGCCTTAGCAAAAGCACGTTTGTCGCCTCCAATACAGTGCATTGTTATTGTGGTGGCGCACTGGTACCAAAAATCGAAGCGCCATTCGGCCCCTGGCAAGAATTGTAGATGGGTCATTTTTAATTTTTATGCGTCAATGGCGCAGGGCGCGCTAGTAAACTGATCCCTGGTTATATTGTTTATGTCACTCATTTTGTGCTATTCTGGACTGTTTAAAGGGTTATTTTAAATTATTTTAAGCTTGTTTTGATGATTTTAGTATGTCCGCTGCGACAACCAACACCAGTAAGCTGTTGTGCACAAACATGCCTAAAACTCTGTTTATATGACACGAAGTATCTTTTCACACATATTAACATGTGCCTAAGACATCACACTTCCAACATGCCAACAATGAAAATGCTTGCTTTTTTTTAAAATTTTGACCATTTTTAACCAAATTGGAAACGACCTTTTGTCACATGCTCATATGTAAAAGAAAGTTCTATAATGTTTGCTTTAAATTGGTTTTTTTATATATTAGTAACATGACTGATGTGCGATAGAATGCTTTCGCTATAGATAACTGCACCAGAATAAGTTCAGAAGACTACAATTATTATTTTAAAAGTATCTTTATTATATATTATTTTTTATTTAGCATTATTGATTGAAAAACCCTGAAAAAATTATACTTTGTAAAGATGGATTTCTTATTTATAACTAAAAGTAATTGAAAGAGTCAGACGGAGGCTGTGTTTGTACCACGAAACATGTTTTAAATAAGTCACTTATTGTAACTGACTTTTAACCTCCTTTATCATTTTCCTTTATTTAAATTAACAAAAATAGTACTACAACATAAACACATGTATCACTATAAAAAAAAAAGAATGATCCACATTTATGGTGTCTATTGGACAAGACTCGAATCTAGTGTCTTACCCTCAGTCTTCTCCTGAAGCTGCTCAACAATAGTTTCCAAGTAGGAAATTTGTTTGTCCTTTTTTCTAATAAGTGCCTCTTTCTTCCTTAATTTACTTTCAAATTCTGTTCGAATTTTCTCTTTTAACTGATTTAGTTTGGTCTTGTTTTTTTGTTTTAGCAGGAATTTCTCTTTATTCATCATTTGTAGTTGTGATTGTGTGCCTTTCTAATAATAATAATAATAATAATTACTGTATTTATAATGCGCTTAATCTTATAATAATTATAACTCTAAGCGCGCACTCACAACTCACGCATGCATGTGCACGCTTTAGACAATGACACATGTAACAATTACGCAAAAAATACATTCACTCAAATATACTCATACCACAAACAGACCAGACACTATATGTAAGAGACAGCTGGCGATGGGGTGCGTAGTGAGGTCATAGTGTTAGAACTGCTTGAAAAGGTAAGTTTTGAGGGCAGACTGGAAGGAGGTGGGAGAGGGTTTCTGACGGAGAGAGAGTGGAAGAGTATTCCAGATGGATGGGCCGTAGACAGAGAAGGAGCGGGACCCGAACGTGCTGAGTTTGGAGCGAGGAATGCGGAGGCGGAGAGGGTCGGAGGCAGAGCGAAGAGAGCGAGAGGGAATGTATGGGTGAAGTAAGTCAGAGAGATAGAGAGGAGCGGAGTTGTTGAGAGACTTGTAGCAGAGAGACAAGGTCTTGTATTGAATGCGTTGGGAGATGGGAAGCCAGTGTAGGGCTTTGAGCAAGGGAGTGACGTGGTCAGATTTCTTCTTTCTGAGGACGAGGCGGGCAGTATTGTTTTGAACGCGTTGGAGAGGGAGAGTGGTGGAGCGGGGAAGGCCGGAAAGAAGGGAGTTGCAATAGTCGATGCGAGACAGGATGAGGGAGACAGCAAGTTTGGTGGCAGCTTCAGTGGTGAGGTATTTTCTGATCTGACTGATTCGACGGAGGTGGAAGTAGCAGGCCCGGGCGGTTGCAGAGACAAAGCTAGTCATTGAGAGAGAAGAGTCAAGGATAACGCCAAGGTTCTTGGCAGAGTCGGAGAGAGGGATAGAGGTACCGTCAAGCTGAAGATGGAGAGAGGAGGGGAGCTGAGGGAGTTTCTGGCGTGTGCCTACCAGCATGGCTTCCGTTTTGTCATCGTTCAGTTTAAGTTTGTTTGCTGTCATCCAGTCCTTCACGTCTTCACAGCAGTCGGCCGTGCGAGTCAGGAGTGCCTGAATGTTGTCAGGTTTGTCTTTGTCTTGTAGTTGTGAGTCGTCTTTGGATGCCTCTCTTAAATTCTGTTTCAAATGTCTGATTGTTGTCTCTTTGCGCTTGATTGTTTGCTTCAAGTGCTTGATTGTGTTTGGCTTAGTTTTTATTTTTGCCTTCAGCTCAACTAAGGTACGTCTGTGTTTCTCCTGCATTTCTGATTTTGTCTTTGATACAAAAGAAAGTCTTCTTTTTAACAACTGTTTCCTAGGTGTTGTAACATCTGATCTCAGCCTAACACTGACAGATTGAGGTGAGCAGGATGAAGTGGATGGGCTAGGATCTGTAATGGATGTGCATGGAGCATGTTCAGATCTAGAGACCCCAGCTGATGTTGCTTTACTATCTGATTGCATCATGTATGATTGTGATATTTCACTTGCAACATCTGTAGAAATGACAATTGGTATGCAGGGATGCATCTTGGCGTCGGTCATCGGTCACTGACGCATAAAAATCTTAAATGACCTATTGTTTTGCCAGTCAGCTGGTCATGTGACTTATTGATTTTACAATCGGGCAGTCAAAAGTTGCGATATTTGTTCGTCTGCTTTAACCAAAGTGTGCACTCCGACTCGGAAAAATTTAGCAAAACGCATGCCGAAACGAAATTATTTCCCCTATTTGTATGCTTAACCGTTTCCGATCCAACTTTTTCATCATTGACGAACTTATTTCCGGCAACCCGTACAAGTAAATTTTGCTACTCAGCTAGTTATAAATGCCTCCCAAAAAAAAGCCACGGACAGAAAATGGACAGAGATCTGTGATGCAATGTTTTGGATTTGCAAATGTATCATCAACGCGAGTGACCGAAGTTGTGTGCCGTGCAGAGAAAGACGAATCTGAGTCAAAAAGTCGTTCATTCCGCAAAGCATGGATCTCGGAGTTTCAGCCATGGCTACGGTAAGAATGGATTTCTCAATGAATTTAATCAATTAAATTGAATAGCGGATTTAATTGATCAAAATCACATTGTTAGTGGGATTCACAGGGGCTGTCAACATGATGCTTAAAAATAGACGTAATTTTTAGATCGATTAAGATTTTTTTTTTAATGGGCCAGCCAATACTGAGCATAATAATACTCATTATTTACTGTTACTGCATTATTTACACTTTACATAGGCCTAGCAGAATCAAATGATACTTGTTCCATTTAATTTTAATATAACGTTTTACATATTAATAGGACTATTTGTAATTTCTATACTCAATTTTTTTTTTAAGAAAAATATCTATTTAGGCCTTTGCAATAGTATAGGCTAGGTCCATTAAAAATATATAATTTATTCTGCATACTGTATGCATTCTAAATCTGACTGTACTGTTGTGGAACTTGAAGCAAGGGCTGTTGTATGAAAATACTGTTTGCAAAGATCTTCAAATTTTGTTCTGGTAGGCTCACGGGACATGCCATACATCAAACTATTGGCATCATTGACTAATCTACGCATTCTGTGTACCTCTGGTGTAAAAGTGAATTTTTCACAGATTCTTTTTGCAGTACGTACAAATGATTTGTCATTTTCTAAGTACTGTAACAAAACGTGCCCATTCTGGCAAAATGTAGTTTCTGTACTATCAGTATCAGGCAAACTGAAATTACTTTCAAGAAACTGACGTGCTTGTCCTTTACCTTGTCCAGGGAAATTTTTTTTCTTTTTTTTTTGGGGGGGAGGCATGATGATGCTTCAGTCAGATACAACTGAATATTTATCAAATTAAATAACTATTACTAAGTCTAAACTAAAGTACAAAAAATATTTTACACAACCTATTCTAAATATTATATAACATTATAAAACTAGGCAAAGGAAAAAACTGTGCCTAACAGTAGTAACACACAAATATAACACAAACAGTATAAATTATATACAAAAAGCCAGTAAAGAACAACCACACTGCCAAAAAATAAACAAAATAAAATAAAAACTAAACGGCAAGCATTTGAGATTAAAACAACATATAATAAAAGAAACAGGCAAGATACGACTAGGCCTACTAGTAGTATGAAAGAGCTGGTCACCGATGACGCTATTGGCGCATGGCCGCATGTGGCGAAATTTGCTAAGACCCCTACAGTACTAAACAAGTAACAGTAAATTCGGTCACCAGTAGAATTGGCCCAAACTCAGCAGATTTATAGAAAAATGATTGCTGTAAGTAAAGATATTTAAAAAAAAGGCCGACTCCTGGTATATTTAACACAGCATTTGTATCGGTTTGAGACCGGTTTTACCCAACGCTAATTCCAGTATGGCGGCTCACGTGTCTGCCGATCACTACCAAACTGTTAAAAAATTGTTGTAAATTCGACAACGAACGAAATCGAATAAAAATTTGCAGTCTAAAAGATAAAACAATGCTTTAAACAAATCAATAATTTATTTCTTAGGACAATACTCCCTTCAGTTGCGGATTTTCATCCCCAAACAAGCAGTTTTCCTTCAGTGAAAATAGTATTTCTTTTTCAAAAAGAAGAAAGAAAAACATACTGGCTTATGGGTAAATTTCTAGCCAATAAGTGGTTTAAATATTATGGGTATTCATCCAGAAACAAGGAAGATCATTGGCTGAGAAGAGGCACACCCCCAAGAGTGCATTAGAAACTCGGTTGCAACCACGTGAGTTGAGTCTGCGCGTAGTGATCCAATCGATTGTGGCCTACCTAATATATATATATATATATATAATATAAAAAAGAATAAATATTAAGAAATAAACAAACTGGTTACTAACCTCGACTGAATGGCAGCAGACGTAGGACAATGCACGGTGAAAAACGTGGAGGATATGTGCAGGGAGATCACTGCTGCCTTCACCATTACCTCTTGGCCTTGTCTTTGATCAGAAATGATCTTCCACCATTGCCCCGGTCCTGATTTGGCTCGGAAGAGTCCGCTGGACCTAAAGCAACAATAAATCAATCAATCAATTCCACCATTGCCTTCAAGCAATCGCTGAAAACATTCTGGAATAATTAAACCAACATAGTTTCTTTGACTTTGGTTTAGATGTGCCTTTGGAGGATTGTGTTTTAAAACAATTGAAATGTATGGCCGCTTCGTTTCATTTTTTTAAGAATTAATTTTACATTTATTTGATTATATTATATCTCAATTATTTCAAATAATATATATGACCTCTGAAATTTTAGCCCTTGTCTATGGGACAGTTGTCCACAGGCCAGAAACCAATGGCGCCTGACAGGTGTGGGTTCGATCCAGCATCTGGGCGTTATGTTTCTCAGAATATTATTTACTTTAGATTCGGGCAACGTCTCGGGGGTTTTCTCCGGGTACTCCGGTTTGCTCCCCCAGCAAAATTTCAAAAATCACAAAAAATTGTTAGGTAGGTTGGGTTTGGGCGCACTGCAGGCTGCGACTACGCTTTCCCCAGAGGAGGCGGCCCAGAATTTCCCTATGGAAAAAGGGACAATAAGGTTAAAAAAAAAAAAAAAATTAAAATTAAAAAAATAAAAGTTTAAGTAGCAACTAGCATGGACCAATGTATGACAATAGGTACTCCAAATGTCGCCATTACTGTGTCCGCCCTATGGGCCAAAAGGGCCACTTTCACTGCAGTTGTTCTCTTGATTGTTTTGCCTGATGTTGAATAAAAACATACCAAATAAATGCCTGAGCCTTTTATCTTTTATGCGTGTGTTTCTTTGAGTGAAAGATATCCAAGTTTCAAAGTACGAAACGTGTTTTGCGATGCACTGCCTCGGTTGTGGCAGACGCCATCTTCACAGGGCACTCTCAACCCCACCTCCATACAAAATGAAATCTCAGTTAGGGAATTAGTCTCCAACAAAAAAATCGACCAATGAAAGAATCTGTACTATTTTGGCTTTCTTCTGGTGCAATTTTTTTTTTATTCAGTGGGAAATTCATTTTGTGATCTGTTGTGGAACTTTTTGTTGCTTTTTTTAGATAGCTTCTACTGAATCGATCTGTTTAAAAAGTAGCTCGTTGGAAAGGCAAATCTTTTTTCTACAATAATATGTAATCAGTTTAGGAATTTTGAGTTCACACCAGCTGAGATTATTTAGAAATGGAGAGTGGTGTTGAGCGCGACAGCTACCAACGTGTGTTGGTAATGGCGGAGTACGATGTAAACAAGGACACTGAACCGCTTCAGTCGATCGTCAGTGTATCTTCTTGCACGTCGTCACAAGTCAATCTAAAGGCACTTGTTGGTAAGTTTAGCCTTTAAATACTTGTTAATAACATTTGTATTGTCGATAAATATATTTTTTCAAATGATAAGCCAATTGTTTAGCAATTATTTGAAGACCGGAAGTTGACAATCGAGAATCGATGTAGGTTGAATGGTATGGTAAAAAATATGTGAAATTAATTAAGATACACCTTTTCCACCAGATTTAACTGGTAACAAATTTTATCTGCATATATTAAAGATTCTTAGCATATATTCCATTGGGGTAAAATATGCACAGGGACTTAAGAAAAAACGATCTTGCTAAGTCACGTGACTTCAGCACTGTTTACTTTCGTTTTCATTTACAGCTAGTGAGCTAGAAACTTGTGGCAGTGGTTAGGCCTATATGTTTTAGGGCAATTTGTGTTGAAGCTATTTTTGTTATTGATTTTTTATTTGAGCTGTTCTGCAAGCATCCAAATCTCTCCCAATTACTTCAACTTCAAGACCCAATGTTTTTAAACATAAATTAAATTGCAGCCAAATATAATTTTAACTTATCTTTTAGTTTTAGTACTTTTACTTAGCCAGGATTGAGGATATTTTTTTTTGTGTACATTAATTTTACTGATATATGCGATAATATAAAAAAAAGCAATAGTGATTACATTTTACTTTGGTTTTATCTTTACTTTTATGCCATTGTTGTTCATTTAAATTTTATGTTTAACAGTTGTTTGATATGAAAAACTATGTTGTATAGTTTTAATGTTTATGGTTGCCATTGTAAAGATTTATTATTATTATTATTATATTGATGATCCATAGTTCTTGTCATACTATTTTGATTTGCCCTTTCCTCTATTCACTCACCACCCCACTGCTTTTTTTTCTTGAAGTTTTCTTTTTCTTTCTTTTTGTTTTGTTTTATATTTTGCCTCCTGTGTCATATTAATGCAATGCTGTCCTTTTTTTTTTTTTTTTTTTTTTTGTGTAGCTGATGAAACATACAACAAACTGAAACTGAGTTTCCTGCCAACCAAGTGAGATGTTCCACCACGCCCCCCATCAGACTTGTTGTGTACGAATCGACTACTCCTCCAGCTGGTCGCTCTCTCAGAAGAAGACTTATTTTGTTGGCCAAAAAAAGAAGACATAGATTTTGATGTCAGCTTCCATTTTGTGTTTAGATGGGATTTTGAGTGCCTGCCAGTGACAAATGACTTTAGACTATGGCGTGTTCGTGATGTGGATGACATTAGTGCAGCATACATGCAATTTTTAAAAAAGTAAAGTGAATTTAAGATGTTTTCTATGCTGTGAAGAGCATTTACATGGTATTTAATTAAATTTCTCTCAGCCTGCTGATTCCATCAGTATATAATACTTTTCTGTAGGTCAATTAGAAGCCAAGTTGTGAAATATTGTCGTTTTACAAATTCAGCATTGTCGTTTCATCGCATTTAAGACTTGTTTCGTTGGCCCAAAAAAGAGGACATAGATTTTGATGTCAGCTCCCATTTTGTGTTTAGATGGGATTTTGAGTGCCTGCCAGTGACAAATGACTTAAGAATATGGGGTGTTCGTGATGTGGATGATATTAGTGCAGCGTACATGCAATTGTTACAAAAGTAAAGCAAATTTAAAATGTTTTCTATGCTGTGAAAAGCATTTACAAGGTATTTAATTAGATTTCTCTCAGCCTGCTGATTCCATTGGTATATTATACTTTTCTGTAGGTCAATTAGAAGCAGAGTTGTGAAATATTGGCGTTATACAAATTTAGCGTCGTTTCATCGCATTTGTTATAAAGTTTTTTGCATTTTTCATTATTTTAAAGGTGTGCTTAAAGAATAATTATGTTTCTTCATGGACTAAACATAAATTATTTTTGTTGTATGGAATATAGAAGCTCTAGAAAAATGATTTAGTGACCATTCACTTTCATATTTAATGTCTGGCAGTGGTCAGAAAATGTCAAAATATGCAATTTCAAGTTTGGGGAAAAAAACGTTAAATAAATAAACAAAAATTCATAGCTCGAAAACTAATGCACATACAGAAAAAGCAAATACCCCATTGGAATCAGCATGACATTTTTTTTCATTTAAATGCATTTTCTTTTTAATAGTCAATGTTCTTAAAAAATGTTTGGAGTACCTGATGACAACAACAAAAATAATAATTTGAAAAGTTACTACTTTTTGATGTTCAAATACCATCTAGCATGGACCAATGTATGACAACAAAAAATAATAATTTGAACCTACTACTTTTTAATATGGTATTTGAACATCAAAAAGTAGTAGTTTCAAAAATATTATTTTTGTTGTCATACTCATACATTCACATTCGTAACATTGTCATTGGTCCATGCTACTTAAAAAGTTAAAGTTAAACTGTCCCATAGACAAGGGCTAAAATTTCAGAGGTCATATTTGTCATTTTACCACTACAAAAGTGTTTATACTATTTTAGGATTTTGTATTCTTTAGCTTTAGGTTGTATGTAACACTTTTTTTTAGTATGATATTGATAAAAAAAACTTCTATGGCAGGTTGCCCGGTCTGCTGTGATGGCCTACCTCAAGTTAATGATGTGATGTCATACTCATACTCATACTATTTTATTCATCCATAAGGAAATTAAATTCGTCATCAGCAGGTCATCAAGAAGACAACAAAACAATATAATAAATATACTAAAATTCCAAGCATCACACCAATTATTAAAACTAATAGACAACAGTCATCAAGAAGACAACAAAACATATAATAAATATACTAAAATTCCATCATCACACACCGACACACACACCATATGCAATCACACCAGAATTATTAAAACTAGTAAACAACAGTCATCAAGAAGACAACAACAATATAATACCTATACTAAAATTCCAAGCATCACACCAACAACCACCAAGACTAATAGAACAACAGTCATCACACACCGACACGCACACCATTTAAAAAATAAAAAATAAAAATAAAAATAAAAATAAAAATAACAAATAAAAATAAAAATAACTAAATAAAAATAAAAATAAAAACATTCCGAAACTCTGAGACCCCCAACAGTGCTCGGCTTGAAAAAAATATTAAACGCCTGGCCTTTGGAGAAACTTCTTCCGTGGGCTATGATGTTGATAGATAAAAGGTTGCAGTCGCTAGGCGAATGAACAAGCAAGCCGTGAACTCGGAGAAAGTCGCACTGTCAGTGTCATCAGTATGGCTGCCACTTGGCCGAATAATTTGCGATGATCGTCTGCTGCAGAATTCAACAAGTAAGAACCCGCCAGAGTCAGCTCAACAGCGTGGCTGTGCATACTTTGAAGAAATGTTAAGACGAAACTGTTCATACATAATAACAACGTAACTTTGCTGCGCAAGCAATCAAAATAACACTATTTTTCGTTGCTAGTTATCTAGGAGAATCATTTACTGGCCTACCTCCATTCTGCGCGGTAAGAAAAATAGACCTAGATGTAACGCGTCTTAAAATAAATTGACCTTTTATTTTAAAAGTACGTACTTACTTTTCTTTATAATAATAGTTTTCGGCAGCATATTAAAACATTAAATTAAAATCATTTTCGTATAAGAAAAAACAAACAAACAAATATTTCAAATAATTTGGAATTTGTTTTGTTTAGAGGCTATATGTTTGCACATAAAGCAATAACAATGTAGATTTTATTATTCTAAGTTGCGTATTCCATCAAGAAAAATTTGCGGTATGATTTCAAAAGATTACATTTTATTTGATTGTTTGTTATTTTTTAAAGTACAAAAACCCTGCAACAATACTGGGATTTTAGTTTACATAAAACGATTTTCTGTCATGGAACCACTGAACATTGGCTTCATACAGAGCTAGCCGCGGTATATCCATTTCTTTTAGATCAGCGCATGGAACACATATTAATAGGCCTGGATGATGGTGATGTTGAAAGGGGCTATAGTGAGTCTGGAGACTGGGCGGCAACCCATGACAGTGGCTAGAATGTTCTTGTGGACCAAGAATCCAACGCCGTGTTCGTGCCTGTCATCTCTACCGCTGAAACTAAGAATGTATTATATAGGCCTACAGCTGAAGCTGAAATAAAGCTTGTGCCGAGTTGTGGCATTTGTCGGTCATTGTTTCACCTAGGCCTTTCCAGCGCAGTTCCCTGATACCTAAAACGTTCCATCGATAGTGGTCCAGCTCGTGGTCCAGTTCTTCTAAATTTCCTTCAGCAGTTAGAGTCCTGACATTCCAGGTTCCTATGACAATGTTGTTTCTGGTGCTGATCTTGCAAAGTTGTCCATCAGTAGCACACACAACCTGAACAATGGGGTTGAACATATTTCATAACAAGAGGGTTTTCTTTAATCATTACATTACATAATTGTTGCTTTAGGTCCAGCGGACTCTTCCGAGCCAAATCAGGACCGGACAACCCCCAATCCGCATAAAAGATCTGCCGAAACAACCCTAGTGGGAAAACTGAATGCCCTCCACCAGCCAGTCACTTTACAATAAAGACATCCCACGCAGGGGACGCTGAGGCTGCACTCTAATTTATCGAACCCCCGTTTACAAAAACAAAATAGAATACAAACATTATAAATTATCAACAAAACATATACATATAAAATGCCTACATTGCTAAATAATAACATCATAGGAAGCCCTAGTAACCACCTGGCAGAAAGCGTCCAATATTCCCAAGCTGATCCAACAGACCTCATACACAAACAAGGAGTCTTGTCCCGGAAGAGTTTTCAAGAAAAAAAGGTAGGTGACTGGTCTAGCGAAGAAGAAGATAGTATAGCAGATTGATAGAACAGAGCAGGACTGAGAAAGAGCAAATGAGAAAGACAGTGACAGTGGGAATTTAAAGCACTAAATTTCCAGAAAGTGGGGATACTATTTTATACTGAAACCCCCGGCACCACAACGGGGATTTTTCTTTAATCAAGACTTCACTCCAAAACAAAGACAGAAACATAGAGAACTGAAAGAACAGCTTGAACAGAAAAAGGAAGACACAGGGGAACATGACTGGATGATTAGAAATGGAAGGATAGTGAAGAGGAATCAGCTGCAGGGAAAAACATAGGGCAGGGAAAAGGGGAAGAAAGGGATGGGGGATGCAAATACAATTAAAACCTTGACTTGACTGTGTACATAATTTTACACAACACAAAGATAGCAGCATAGATTGTAAGGATTTTAATTGTAGTATTAAGATCCTATCCTATCCTGTCCTATCCCATAACTCGGAGGTCGTGGGTGCACCACAGATGATCGTTTAACCAGCGTACTCCATCTTTCCCTGTCCTCAGCAACCCTGATTCTTTCGCTCAGTGTCAAACCAGTCCATTCTCGAATGTTGTCCTCCCACCTCTTTTTCTGTCTCCCTCTTCTTCTACCTCCTTGCACTGTGCCTTGCAGGATGGTCTTTGCCAGACCTGACGATCTGGTGACGGAGCCATAACATCGGAGTTTAAACATTTTTTCACCACTGTGAGCAGGTCATCGTGTTCTTTTTCTTTTTCATCTCTCTTCGTTTATCACACAGGTCCAAAAGTTCAGGTGTGATCCACAGCTTCCTCTTTGGCCGGTGCTTTCCAAGGATCTATGTGGCGGCATCTGTCACAGCGATCGAAGTTGAAGGTGGTGGTCATGGTATTCACATCTACTTCACCAGCTCCCAAAATGAACAGTGGTGCAAATTTCCCTCCAATCGTGGCCTGAAATATTTCTGCCACCTCTGGGTCTTGCAGTTTGTCCAGGTCGAACTTCAGTCTAGTGCACTTTGCTGTGGTTACTCTCTTCAAGTGAAGCCGGAAAGACATCATCACGAGATCGTAGTCACTTCTGATATCTAGTCCTGGAAAAGTGCGTGTCCTGCAAATGTTGATGATTGATCTGAAACGTTTCGTGACCATGATGTAGTCGATCTGGCTGTGATGCTCCCCTCCGGGACTATGCCATGTCCATCGTCTGTATTTTTTTGTGGAGACCAAGCGTGTTTGCCAGTATCAGATTGTTGTATCTGGCAAACTCCAAGAGTCTCAGACCCCTGTCATTTGTCTCGTTGTTGCAGTGGGGTCCACATGTGTCTCCCCAGTTGTGGTGCGCATCTTGGCCAACCTTGGCATTCCAGTCGCCTTCCACTATGACTATGTCCTTCTTCGGCACTTGGTGAAGGACAGCCTGTAGATTTTCATAGAAATCCTCCACTTCGCTGTTGCCATAGTCTGATGTTGGGGAATAGGCCTGGATGATGGTGATGTTGAAATGGGCTGCTCTCAGACGGATAGTAATGAGTCTACTGGAGACTGGGTGGCAACCCATGACAGTGGCTAGAATGTTCTTGTGGACCAAGAATCCATCTCCGTGTTCGTGCCTGTCATCTCTACCGCTGAAATAAAGCTTGTGGCCTTTGTTAGTCGTTGTTTCACCTATCCCTTTCCAGTGCAGTTCGCTGATCCCTAAAGCGTTCCATCGATAGTGGTCCATCTCGTGGGCTAGTTCTTCTAATTTTCCTTCCGCATTTAGGGTCCTGACATTCCAGGTTCCTATGACGATTTTATTTCTGGTGCGGATCTTGCTAAGTTGTCCATCAGTAGCACACTTATCACATCCGTCCTGGTGACCTACGGAAGGCGTGGTCCTTGTTGACCCGGGCGACGACCGATCCGGTTTGGAGTAAACTATTTTATTCATCATGCAAGAAAGACCTGGCAGGGCCCAATCCTCTCCAGGCTGTTGGCTACAGCCGATAACCACGAATACAGCGTGGCTCGCCTTGGCCCCGAGCACGTGGTCGTTGAACCTGTAGTAACATGAGGTTCCTCCGTCCTGGCCGGTGACTTCTGTGTAGAAGACTTTCGCCCAGTGATGCCGTGCTGACATCACCCCTGTTAGTCGCCTCTTACGACACGTCGGGAAACGTTGGGTGCCCGAACCCATATGGCCCTGATGGTATCCCGCCCAGTGTTCTAAAAGAGGCGAGTGACCAGTTGTCAGTACCTTTATGTCTATTTTATACTAAATCTTTAGATGAGGGCACTGTTCCGGCAGATTGGAAAAAAGCCAATGTCACTGCTCTTTTTAAAATGGGCAGTCGGGTTGAAGCGGGCAAGTATAGGCCAGTGAGTCTTTTGTGCGAGATGCTGTGATGGACCATATGAATCTATGCTCACTGAATACAGATTGTCAGCATGGTTTTAGGAATGGTAGGTCATGTGTGACTCAGCTATTAGAAGTCATGGAAGATTTTACGGGAATGTTGGATGATGGTGAGGGGTTTGATGTGATGTATCTGGATTTTTAAAAGGCATTTGATTCTGTCCCACATGCTGGACTTTTAACAAAAATCGAATCATATGGTGTCCCGGAACAACTGCAAAACTAACTGGAAAATGTAATGTCGTATTGAAACGGGGAAATAAAAAAAAAAGCTGCGAAGCTTAACATAGTCCCTTGAACTGAACTGAACTGAACTTATCACCTCCGTCCTGGTGGCCCGGTCCTTGTGGTGACCCTGGCGACGACCAATCCGGTATGGAGTGAATAGTTCTATTCATCATGCAGTGTGTCTTTGGCAATCCTCTCCAGGCTGTTGCCCACAGTCGATATCCACGAATACAGTGTGGCTCACCTTGGCCCCGAACACGTGGTCGTTGAACCTGTAGTAACATGAGGCTCCTCCGTTTTGGTTGGTGACTTCTGTGTAGAAGACTTTCGCCCAGTGATGCCGTGCTGACATCACCCCTGTTATAGTCGCTTCTATTCTATTTAGTGCCCGAAACCATAGGGCTAAGTACCACTGAACAAATTTTCAACCTCAGAATAATCTGCGAGAAATACCTATAGCACCAACAACATCTATATCATGTGTTCGTAGACTTCAAAAAGGCGTTTGACCGAGTCTGGCATGCAGCTCTGTGGGCAACCATGAGAGTGTACAACATCAGCCGTAAAATTATTGAAGTCATTAAAAGCCTGTATGACAAGGTTACCAGTGCAGTCCTCCATAACAGCGCCATCGGAAACTGGTTCAGAACAACAATCGGTGTGCGTCAAGGATGCCTACTCTCTCCAACACTCTTTAACATCTTCCTCGGGCGAATCATGTCAGATGCCCTTGCAGATCACGAAGGCACAGTCAGCATAGGGGGTAGAGCAATCTCCAACCTTCGTTTTGCGGATGATATTGATGGATTGGCTGGAGAGGAACAAGAACTTGAACAGCTGGTACAGAGGCTTGATACCACATCCAGAGCCTATGGAATGGAAATAAGTGCAAAGACCAAATTGATGACAAACAACACCAATGGCATCAACATGGACATCAAAGTCATCAAGGTCAATCCCTCAAAACAGTGCATAGCTTCAAATATTTAGGAGCCATTGTATCAGACAATGGGTCCCGACTGGAAGTCCTCTCCAGGAACGCACAAACAACTGCTGCCCTGGCAAGGTTAAAGCCCATTTGGAAAGACAGGACCATCAATCTACATTTCAAGGTAAGACTGCCGCGCTCCCTTGTCATCTCCATCTTCCTATACGCTTGCAAAACATGGACCCTCACAGCAGATCTACAACGAAGAATACAAAGCATGGAGATGAGGTGCTACAGAAGACTTCTGGGCATTTCCTAAACCCAGCACATCACCAAAGACGAAGTCCGACAGACCATCACACAAGCCATTGGACAACACGATGACGTGCTCACAGTGGTGAAGAAACGGAAACTCCGATGGTATGGCCACGTCACCAGATCATCAGGCCTTGCAAAGAGCATCCTGCAAGGCACGGTGCAAGGAGGCCGAAGAAGAGGGAGACAGAAAAAGAGGTGGGAGGACAATATTCGAGAATGGACTGGCTTGACACTGAGCGAAGCCATGAAGGTTGCTGAGAACAGAGAAAGATAAGATAAGATAAGATAAGATAAGATAAGATAAAATAAGATAAGATAACAATTTTATTTTGCAAGGGTAAAAGAGTAAGCGCTGGATGCGCTTTTTTACATCTTGCCCTTGGGGCTTGTAACAAGAACTATTAAATACAACAAATGAATGTTATAACATAAACATCATGGAACAATAACAAATAAACAATATCATCATGGAATAAATATTTTTTTTAAATTTTAAAATATTAAATCATATTATTGTTGTTAATTTTAACAACAAATAACGTTTATTTAATTTTTAATGTGTTTTAAGAGACGTGTTCTAAATGATGTAATTTTATATTCTGGAGTGCGAAGATCGTCAGGAAAGTTATTCCACAGAGTTGAACCAGAATAAGCTAGACTAGTTTTGAAAAGATCAATTCTTGGAAGTGGAACATTTAATTTTGTGGACGATCTGGTTTTTTGGGAAAAAAGAGAACAAAGATAGGAAGGTGCATTGCAAGAAAGGATCTTGTGCATAAAAACCCCTTTATTAAATTTTAGTCTGTTGGCAAGAGGTAGAATATTAATCCGTTTATAATCATCTGGAGATATTTTTTGTTTAAGAATAATTTGTTTTAATTGCACGTTTGTGAACTCTAATTAAAGGCTTCATTGCATTGCCACTAGCAGAATCCCAAATAGTAGAGGAATAATCAATAAATGGTTGAATATGACCAGAATAAAAAAGTTTACGAGAATGTAAATTTAATGAATGATTAATTCTTGATAACTGATAAGTCCTTTTAGAAATGGTTTTACTAACATTTAAATATGATTGATCCAGGACAAATTATTGTCTCAAGTTATACCAAGAAGTTGTGTATGTGTATCAGTTTATAGTCCCCTCTCTTCCCAAAAGGATTTTCAGAGAGGAGACTTCATGTACCAAGAAGTTTATGAAATTGTACTTCATCAATTGTTTTATTGTAAATTTTTAATGGACGAAGTTTTATAGATAAATTTTGTCTTTTTTATCTTGTTGTAATTAGCATGGATTTCATTTTGTCTGGATTGAGGGCCATGTGGTTGGATTCAGTCCATTCTTGTAGTTCAATAGCCCCTTGTTGTAAGGAGGAGCACAGATGATTCAAGTCTGTATTTTGAGAGTGTAATGTAGTGTCATCAGCAAAGAGTTCACAAGAAGTAGAAATATGAAGGGGGAGATCATTTATGTAGATAGAAAATAACAAAGGTCCTAAAATAGATCCTTGTGGTACTCCAGCTTTAACAATTTCAAATTGGGATTTTGTGTTATTTATATAAACACACTGTTCTCTGTCAGAAATAAACGAGTTTAGAAATTCAAGCGATTTAGAATGAATGCCATATAATTGTAATTTACGTAGAAGAAGGTCATGATCTATTACATCAAAAGCTTTTGCAAAGTCAACAAATAATGTTCCAGACAATTTTCCCTGATTAATATTATGTAGCCATTGTTCTATCATAGATGTAAGAGCCGTGTGACAAGAATGTTTAGAGAAAGATGGAGTACGCTGGTTAAACGATCATCTGTGGTGCCCTACGACCTCCGAGTTACGGGGTAGGATAGGAGCACACACTTTGTAGCTGAGACGTAATTGAGACTGGCAGAAGCCTAGCTCTCCCCCCACCAGCCTCGGCCAATCTCAGTTAAGCATCTGGCTGCGTGTTTTCGAAACTGAATCATTTGGAAAACGAACAGCTGTATAAAAGTGTTTGTCACTTCCGATAGGTTTGCTCACGATAAGAACCTTGCAAAACTTCATACTTTCCTTTATCGCACGCTGAGTGTATTGCTTCTTCCTTGTGCTCAGTGGTGAAATAAGCAAATTCGCATGCAGACTTTTGGGATGACGTTATTATAACCGGTAAATTATTTTCTAAGGTGTTTGTTCTTAGATAACTTTTCCTTCGCTGTTACTGTTAGGCAGGGACGAACTTTTCTTTTTCTTTTTCCAGCGTTGGCACTGGAACTTGTAAGTGTTTGTAAACCAAAATAAGGTTTAATTTTAACGTAACATACCCCCATGAATCATGATCTACACTTTGCAACCGTAATTAACTTTTGTGTCCACTTCAAACTAAATCAAAGTGTATCGATCAATCTCAAACACTCGTAACAGCACATTCTTATCGCTTCAAACGATGGCAACTCCAAATTTACTGCGAATTTATGAAAGCGCAGGTCTAGCAGTCTAAAAAGAATGTGGGGTTTTAAAAAATTCATTACTACTGTTAGTAGTAGTATAATATTCTCGGAAGAGTCCGCTGGACCTAAAGCAATAAACATGTAATGTAAAGTATAATATTATTTATTTCATTATTTATTTAATTTATTATTCTTCTAATTTTTCTTTTATTAATTTAGCAGATGAGGATTGGCGATGGAGCAATCGGAGAGGAGGGAGAAGAGTGAAGAAGAAGAACAACAACAACAATGGGTGGAGGTCAGCAAGGAAGTGTACACGGCTTGGCGTGGAGTCGGAGAGAGCGCCTCCATCTCATCAAACTCCCAGATTGCTGCCTTTCTTATTCGCTTGTGAGTATCACTATCAGTGATCGCCACTCACCTCCGGGCGAGAGTACGAGTACAAACTTGAGGTTGAGTTTGTGCATGCATACTAATAATATTAATAATACAGTAGATTTATATAAAGAGGTGCCCCAATCGGGTTGGGCTTGCAGCTTAAAAAGACTACACTAACTGAAAAGTAAAGTCTTCGTTGAAAGCTGCTGACATCCTAGGCAGGATGAGAAAGGGAGGGAGGCGAGTGAGGGAGGAAGTGGAGGTGCTAAGAGGGGGAAGTGGGGCAGGAGTTGTGCAAAGGGCTGTCATACCTAACTTTTGAATGTTTGTTAAACAGCTAACGTTCTCAGCTTTCTGCTGGATGTGTCATTGTGCGTAATTGTGTTGCCAACTGTTTAACTATACAGAGAGAGAAAAAGAAGTCACGATAATGATGAGGAGGTGTCACGTCGTTTCCATATTTGGTCACAGTATTGTGCGATGCTATAAGTAGTCATAAGCAATCTAGTGGTTGAGAAAAGGAAAAGAAAGAAAAATCTGTGCCAAAATGTAGTTTCCTCTTCTTTGTATTTGGATTTTATTAGTGCGTTGTTTTTTTTGTTTCAGCTATCAATGGTACCAGGACAGGAACAAAGATGAAAAGCCAACCAGCTGTGAGACATGTGGCACTCTGCTGTCACAGGTCTGCACGGTGTGCATTTCACATCAACATCAGCAAGAGGTTCTGCAGCTGCAGGAGGAGACGCAGCAGCGGTTGGCCAGCCTGCAGCGAGACCTCCAAGAGCTTCAAATGAAGAAGCTACAACAGACTTGTGTCAAGGACAATCCGTTCAAGGACACGCAGCGAGAGAAGGTCCGACATAAGCGGTTGGAGGCAGCAAAGGAGAGACGCCAGAGGGTTCAGAGACAGAGAGAGGAGAGGTTAAGAGAGACGGAGATTAAGGCACAGAGACCTTCGGATAGAGGTCAGAGACAAAGGGACAGAGAAGAGAGACTGAGAGAGCAGAGGCGGACAGAGATGGAACGGAGGTGGATAGACAAAGAACAAAATCAAACTGAGAGAGTGCAGAGACTACAAGAGACGGAGACGAGTCGTAAAAGACAGTTGGAGAAGAGACAAAGTGAGACTCGGACAGAGAAGAGTCAGGGAAGACAAAGATTTAGAGGACGAGAGAGGGGAGAAAGAGTGTGTGACAAAGACAGCCAGAGAGAGCAGAGCAGGCCGAGAGCGCAGAGCAGTCGCCGGAAACCCAAAACCCCACAAAAGAAGCAACCAAAGATTTTGAAAGCTGAAGGGCAGCGATTGGTCGAGGTATAGTTTTTCTAATTTATTTATTTATTATTTTAATTCTTTTCTTTTTTCTTTTTAAAAATTTTATTGTGTGTGTGAGTGGTACACTACATTCTTGTTTGTTGTCTACAATCTGATTGTGGTGAACAGACGTGAAATTTGAATTGACTTGATTCTCAATCAGATGTTGGTGAACAGACGTGAAATTTGAATTGACTTGATTGCACTCAGATGTTGATGAACAGACATGATATTTACATTGGATTGATTACAATCAGATAATGGTGAACAGACATGACATTTGAATTGACTTGATTACACTAGTAAGATTGTGCTGAACAGACATTAAATGTAATTTGACTTGATTACAATCAGATGGCGGTGAACATACATCAAATTTAAGTTGAATAGATTTTGTTGTACACACCGAGGAACAAATGTATTCAAGGATTTTCATAAGGGTGAAGATTTCCAGTATTTTAAACTTATTTATAAACAATTTGGTTAATTACTAATATATATATAGATATATTCAAGGATTATAACTTGGTGCTGGCCACTTTATTGTTACTTACAAAAACAACCAACCAACTTGTATTGTGAGTAGGTAGTTGTACTTGTATACTTTGTGGAGATAGACCTGATAATAGTGTAGTTTTTATCTGACACCTCGTGTTGCTTTATTTTATCCTTTTCTGCCTATACAACTAATAACAGTGAGAAGGAGACATAAACTTTCATGTTTAATATTTGCTTATATTTTTAAAAAAAATTTTATATTTATTTGTGGTAATGTACACGACTTTGTTCTTCAGGTGAAAGGCGAACCTCAAGATCCTGAGCCCAACAACGGTAGTGAGGGTGCCGACGATGACAACTATGACACAGACTTTTATGATGAGGACATGTATAGAATCAACCAGGAGCAGGCAGAGTTGGTCAGACAGAGTGAGGAACATGACAAAGAACAAAGCAAAGGAGGAGGGGGAGGAAGAAGAGAGGAAGGGGGAGAAATAAAAGTTGAAGAAGGAGGAGAAGGGGGTGAAGAAAGAGAAGGTGAAGAAAGAGATGAGGAAGGAGGAGATGAGGAAGGAGCAGAAAAAGTAGGAGAAGGAGAGGAGAGCAGCAGGGGAGAAAGGCCAGAGAACCCTAAGCACAAAAGCAGCAGTAGCGGACAAGCCGCAGCAGCAGCAACAACAACAGGAGGCAAAAAGACTCACCTGTGCGCCGACTGTGGAAAAGCTTTCCGCAACCTGCCGCAGCTTCACAAGCACAGCCAGAAGCACAAGCCCAGCGTGTGCGACGTGTGCCACAAAAGCTACGCCAACAAAGCCCGGCTGAAGCAGCACCAGCTGATCCACAGCGGGGAGAAGCACCACCAGTGCCAGCTGTGCAGCAAGCCCTTCCTCACCAAAGCTCACCTTAAGCAACACCTGCTGGTCCACAGCGGACAGAAGCCCTACGTCTGTGAAAGGTGCGAGAAGGCCTTCACCACGCTCGCCCACCTCAAGCAGCATCAGTGAGTAGTTAAACAATAAAAGCCGCGCCACAGCAACATCTCTGTGACTCTAGGGCTTCCTGATATTATTATTTAGCAATGTAGGCATTTTATATGCATGTGTTTTGTTGATATTTTATAACAGGGTTTATTCTTGGCGTCGGTCATCGGTCATTGACGCATAAAAATCTGAAATGACCGATTGGTTTGCCAGCAAGCTGGTCAAGTGACCTATTGATTTTACGATCGGGCGATCAAACTTTGCGAAGATTTGTCATTTAAAAAGTTCTATACAAACTGCGAGCTCAATAAAACTTAGCACAACCATTACCGAAACAATTATTTACCCTTTTAGTATAATACAAACTTTTCCGATCCATAGTTTTCATTGCTGACATGCAACGCGCCAACGCATTGACAGTCACAGTGTAGATCTAGTTTGCCATTCCATTTTGTCAACTAACAAAAAAATTCCTCCGAAAAATAAACATGGTGTTTAGGCCTGTATAGTGTAATACTATAGCCTAGTTTGTTTTGTTTTTTCATTTAAAGATGCACATTATTAAATTATTAGTAAGGTCATTATTATTTATTATTATTATTATTATCTAACTAATAATTTACGGATCTATTTACATGTATGTACTTTGGCACTGTTGGATTGTCTCCCTCTTTTGGCAGTGCACAGATTGTGTAGTGTGTACTAATGATGTCACACATGACGTAGATGATTTGTTTGTGGGTTATTTTAAACTAATGTATTTTTTATTTAATTATTTATTTTATTTTATTTATTTGTGTTCATTTCTTTATTCATTAGTAAGTATTATTTTTATAATTATTTCTTTTTTATTTTATTTTGTGGAGGTAATTAAATAAGGTTAAACTTAAAGAATGGATGCGGACCTGTACTTTTCCATAGAAACATAAAAAATGTCGGCAGCATCATGAAATGTCTTGATAAAGGTCTTCGAGACCGAAACCAGTCGACACTTGTCTTCTGTTGGTTTTGTTTTCTTTCCTTCTTTTATAGTTAAATTGTACCATGTTTAATACTCAAACAGGGTAAAAATAACTCTTCCTGCAGTATGTGCTTCAGCCGCAGGCTCCATTACTTTAGTTTATAGGCCAATTCTTCATTTGGTAGTAGTATAACTATTAGTGTATAATATTTATTTATTATTTTCTCGATCTCTTACTCTTAGTGTTACTACAACCGTACTAGTATCTGTATCTTTATCGCTCGATTTATCATGTTTATTACTGTTTTAAACGGAATTCAGATTTGTCACTGATGCCCAAATTTTAAATAGAGAGAGAGAGACTCGGGGAGTTATTTTGTACCATTTGTACTGATAAGCGATCGAATGAGACTTGTGACTTATTGCTTTCCAAAATGACCTATTGTTTTTCCTGTGAACTGGTCAAATGACCTATCATGGTCACTTTCAAGATTAATCCCTGTTATAATGATGTTTGTATTCTATTTTGTTTTTGTAAACGGGGGTTCGATTAATTAGAGTATTGGCTCAAGGTTCCCTGCCAAGGTGGGATGCCTTTATTGTGAAGTGACCGGCTGGTGGAGTGCCTTCAGTGTTACCACTAATGTTGTTTCAGCAGATCTTGTATGCGGATCAGGGGTGAGTCTTCTTTCAGCCAAGTTGTGGTCTTGATTTTGTGGTCCTGATTCGGCACTTTGCGCTCCGCTGGACCCTGTAAGCAATGAATAATTAACTAACTAAGAACACTCTGACTGCCAGTGTCTGGAAACCGATTTGAACGTGTTGCCATATTGTTTTATTATCTGTTTTACATGCCTCCGATTTTCAGATTATTTAATAGCGCAAGGTATATATATGCATTCAAGAAGAAGATGACGTTGATGATGAAGAAGAATGGGGGATGTGCTTTCTGCAGCAATATATTTAAGTCTAGCACTTGTTTAATCATGTCGTGTTATGTTTTATTCAGTGGTGTCGCATTTTGCAATATACAGGCTATACACTTAAAAACATATTTTTTATTTTTTTATTTTTTTAATGTTTGTTTTTGTCAGAAAGCACCTTTATTATATTTTCTGCCAAGGAATTGGCTTAGGCATAATGTCTCCATTCAGCCCTGCTTGACACGTGCAGGCTAATCCACTCCAACCAAAAGCCGCACATGTGTGAAACTTGTGGTAAAGGCTTTGCCTACTTCTCTGCCCTGGAAATGCACAAGGTCATCCACACTGGCCAAAAACCCTACGTCTGTGAATTCTGTCACAAGGTAAGGTTGTTGTTTTTTGTTCACACTTGCAGATGACCCCTAGGACTGTGTTGAATACTAATAATGACTTAAGTCACACTAGCAGACAACCTCTATGACTGTGTTGAATACTAATAATGACTTAAATCACACTAGCAGACAACTCCTAGGACTGTGTTGAATACTAATAATAACTTAAGTCACACTAGAAGACAACTGCTAGGACTGTGTTGAATACTAATAATGACTTAAATCACACTAGCAGACAATCCCTAGGACTGTGTTGAATACTAATAATGACTTATGTCATACCAGCAGATAAACCCTAGGACTGTGTTGAATACTAATAATGACTTTCGTCACACTAGTAGACAAACCCTAGGACTGTGTTGAATACTAATAATGACTTACGTCACACTAGTAGACAAACCCTAGGACTGTTTTGACTACTACTAATGACTTCAGTCACATTAGCAGGAAGCCCATATGATCGTGATGGACATTAACACAGTTTATCCACACATGACTCAAAACCCTTACATCTGGGAATTATGCCACTGAATGTAAGACCCGCTTTTCCTTTGTCGCGCTTGTGTGTTCATGTGTGTGTGCATAATACATTGGTAACGTTTTCTCTCCTCAGGTTTCTGAAGTGTGATTGTCTGTTATTTATTTTAGCTATGTTTAATGCAGACCTGTGCACTCTTACGATTTTGGCGTAATTTTTACGCGAAAATTTTATTTTACGCCAATTACGTCTTTGAGCACAATTTTACACCTACCTTTTTTAAAAAAAAAAAATCTTGTAATTTTGACTTTGGCAGTTTTGCGCTGTAAGCATTTCTATGGAATATGCACCTTATAAATTGCCATCATCATCATCATCATCATCGTCATCGTTATCATCATCACCAAAAATTCAGACTTTCTAAAATAATTACACCTCTACTAGTGTACTTTTACTTTTGTTAATCCTTGTTTTGAGACATGTCATTTCATTGTGAGTACTCTCCCCTTGCGTGAATCTCCGTGGCTTGGATTTAGTTAACGAGAGTTTACTCCATTTCATTAATTGACATCGTGCTTTGAATCATATTTGAGTGTAAAGTTAAAAAGGTGTGAAAAAATATTTATGTTGGTGAATTACACCAAAGTTTTGTAAATTACTCTTTTTGGCCTGGGAAATACACCAGCTCAGTTTTCGGGGTGCACAGGTGTCTAATATCATTATTGCTTGCAAGAGGTAATACAGATTTGTGCTGTTGAATTGAATTGATGAATTTATTTATTGACGTGTTGAGGTGTCTGTGTCTCAGGGTTTCTCCATGATGGTGGGTTTGCGTAACCATCGCGTGATCCACACCAGAGAGGAAGGGTGCTCCACTCATGTGTGTGAGACCTGCGGTAAAGCTTTCGTCTCCAGCAACGGCCTGAAATACCACATGGCTGTGCACTCAGGTCTCTTCTCTGTCTCTCTCTCTGTCTCTCTGTCTCTCTCTCTCTCTCTCTCTCTCTCTCTCTGTCTTTCTCTCTCTCTAGGCATCCGCAGTTGACAAAGCGGCTAAAGAAGCTCTGCATCTAGATTTCCCTTCAGAGATTCTCCAGTTTGTTCCATACTCTGACCTGCGTTGTATGACTGGCTCTTATTGTAATTGGCTGTGGCAGACCGGGTGGTCTAATCAAATCAATAACAAATTATTTGAAGTTCCTCCAGATTTGTCTGCTTCTTTGCCTAACTTTGTGTCCACCCACAAAGAAGAAACTGTTTTGGCTCGACTTCATATTGGGCATACTTATGTCACCCATAGTTTCATTTTAAAAGGAGAACCAACATCAAAGTGCTTTGCATGTGACAAATCCTTTTCCGTCCACCATTTTATGTCTGAATGTGCTGATCTGTTTGATGAAAGTGAAAGATATTTTGGTTTGATACCTTTTAATGAGATTTTTAAAGTATGCAATAGTCAACACCTGTTTTTATTTTCAAATGATGTTGGCTTGTTTTATCGCATATATATCATATCGTCTTGTTTTGTATTCTTGGTTGGATTTTTATTGTTGAGACTGATTTTATTTACATCTTGTATCACATTTAAATGTTAACAGCTTAGTCTGATTTTGCTTAATTTTGTGGTGGTCCTGATTCAGCTCTTGGCAGTCCACCCGGTCCTGATTTGGCTCAGAAGAGTCCGCTGGACCTAAAGCAACAATCAATCAATCAACAATCATTGGCAGTCCACTGGACCCTATAAGCACTGAATCTCTCTCTCTCTCTATCTCTCTCGTTCTCTTTCTTTCTTTCTTTCTCTCTTTTTCTTGCTCTCTCTCAACACTATCACCAACATATACGCTGGTATGTTCGCACAGACACTCACAACACAACACCGTCCAATCATCACTCCAACATGAGGTAAAAAGGCAAGTCGCTATTACAAGACAGTAAGAAACCACCTTTTTTGTTTTTTGTTTAATGGTTGGACATTTTAGATCGCCTGCTTCCCACCCCCCACCCCCCCTTTTTTTTATGTTTGGACATTTTTAGGTCGCCTGCATCCAATACACGCGTTGTGGTGTCAATCTGTTAACTGATGATGGTGATGGGATTGTGGTGGTTTGCAGGTGTCAAGCCTTACACTTGTGATGTTTGTCACAAAGCATTTGCCCGTGCCTCCCACTACAGGCAGCACAAGTTGATACACACTGGTAGGTGATTGTAGAGTAGTGTTGTGTAGTGTATTTTATTGTATTGTGTTGTGTCTCTACAGGCAGCACAAGTTGATACACACTGGTAGGTTATTGTAGTGTAGTGTATTTTACCGTATTGTATTGTTTCACTACAGGCAACACAGGCTGATAAACACTGGTAGGTGATTGTAGTGTAGTGTATTTTACTGTATTGTGTTGTGTTGTTTTACTACAGGCAACACAGGCTGATAAACACTGGTAGGTGATTGTAGTGTAGTGTATTGTATTGTATTGTTTCACTACAGGCAACACAGGCTGATAAACACTGGTAGGTGATTGTAGTGTAGTGTATTTTACTGTATTGTATTGTATTGTGTCACTACAGGCAACACAGGCTGATAAACACTGGTAGGTGATTGTAGTGTAGTGTATTTTATTGTATTGTATTGTTTCACTACAGGCAACACAGGCTGATAAACACTGGTAGGTGATTGTAGTGTAGTGTATTTTACTGTATTGTATTGTATTGTGTCACTACAGGCAACACAGGCTGATAAACACTGGTAGGTGATTGTAGTGTAGTGTATTTTATTGTATTGTATTGTTTCACTACAGGCAACACAGGCTGATAAACACTGGTAGGTGATTGTAGTGTAGTGTATTTTACTGTATTGTATTGTATTGTGTCACTACAGGCAACACAGGCTGATAAACACTGGTAGGTGATTGTAGTGTAGTGTATTGTATTGTATTGTATTGTGTCACTACAGGCAAAACAGGCTGATAAACACTGGTAGGTGATTGTAGTGTAGTGTATTTTACTGTATTGTATTGTATTGTGTCACTACAGGCAACACAGGCTGATAAACACTGGTAGGTGATTGTAGTGTATGTTACTGTATTGTGTTGTGTTGTTTCACTACAGGCAACACAGGCTGATAAACACTGGTAGGTGATTGTAGTGTAGTGTATTTTATTGTATTGTATTGTTTTACTACAGGCAACACATGCTGATAAACACTGGTATGTGATTGTAGTGTAGTGTAATGTATTTTACTGTATTGTATTGTGTTGTGTCACTACAGGCAACACATGCTGATAAACACTGGTATGTGATTGTAGTGTAGTGTATTTTACTGTATTGTATTGTGTTGTGTCACTACAGGCAGCCCCAGCTGATACACAATGGTAGGTGATTGAGGTGTAGTGTAGTGTATATTACTGTATTGTATTGTGTTGTGTCACTACCGGCAGCACAAGGTGATAAACACTGATAGGTGATTGTAGTGTAGTGTATTTTACTGTATTGTATTGTGTTGTGTCACTACAGGAAACACAGGCTGATAAACACTGGTAGGTGATTGTAGTGTAGTGTAGTGTATTTTACTGTATTGTATTGTGCTGTGTCACTACAGGAAACACAGGCTGATAAACAATGGTAGGTGATTGTAGTGTAGTGTAGTGTATGTTACTGTATTGTGTTGTGTTGTGTCACTACAGGCAACACATGCTGATAAACACTGGTAGGTGATTGTAGTGTATGTTACTGTATTGTATTGTGCTGTGTCACTACAGGAAACACAGGCTGATAAACAATGGTAGGTGATTGTAGTGTAGTGTAGTGTATGTTACTGTATTGTGTTGTGTTGTGTCACTACAGGCAACACATGCTGATAAACACTGGTAGGTGATTGTAGTGTAGTGTAGTGTATTTTACTGTATTGTATTGTGCTGTGTCACTACAGGAAACACAGGCTGATAAACAATGGTAGGTGATTGTAGTGTAGTGTAGTGTATGTTACTGTATTGTGTTGTGTTGTGTCACTACAGGCAACACATGCTGATAAACACTGGCAGGTGATTGTAGTGTAGTGTAGTGTATTTTACTGTATTGTATTGTGTTGTTTCACTACAGGCAACACAGGCTAATAAACACTGGTAGGTGATTGTAGTGTAGTGTAGTGTATTTTACTGTATTGTATTTGCGTCACTACAGGCAACACAAAGTGATGCACACTCGTAGGAGATTGCATTGTAGTGTATCGTATAAATCTGTATTGTTTATTTTTATTGCTTTTTTTTTAATATATTGTATTATATTGTTATTTTGTTTCATTTTTATTTACTTTTTTCATTCTTTAAAAAAAAAAAAAACATTTTATGTATTAGGTTGTATTGCGATTTATTTTATTTTATTTCTTTTGTTATTGTGTTTTGATTGTCGTGGTATTGTGTGTGTTGTGTTAATTATTTTATGTCATTCGCATTTTTGTTGTATTTTTGTGTGGACAGGCCAGAAACCACACGTATGCTCACAGTGCTCCAAAGCCTTCACGCAGTCTGGCGACCTGAAGCGACATCAGTTGACCCACAGCGGCCAGAAGCCGCACGAGTGCGACCTGTGTCACATGACCTTTACCCAAGCCTCCTACCTCAAGAAACACAAACAGAGCCACGGCATTGTGCACAAGGGTCCTCCCTGTGGGTCAGTACACTTGCTGTTTTTGTTAGTATTGACGCCTCCGGCCATAATGCGGTACAGGCAGCAGTTCAAAGGTCGTTGACGGCTTGCAGAATTTTTTTTGGTTTTGTTTTGTATTCTTATTAAAAAAAAAAAATTTGTTTAAATAACCAAACAAAAAAAGCAACTGAGACGCTTTGACTCTACTTCTGAGGATGGGAGCATCAACGGAGGCCTAGCCTGCATACACTACAGGCAATCCAGTGCCCAGACTTTTAACTCTTTCCCTGCCAGGCATGTTTCCACGTTTGTGCCAGACATTTCTCTGGCACCGGAAAGAAAGTTCAGTACCTTAGGCATTTAAGCTACTGTTCTTTCAATAATAGTTGTTAAATAGACATATTTCATATCAAATTAAAGGTAAAAGAGTGAAGAATAAGAAAAAAAAAACCACAAAAATGTTAATTTGATTATGTTATTGAAATATGTGTTTTGAAAGCATGTTGATCTTTTTGAAATGATAAAATAAAATAAAAATATTTCTACATACCACAGTGATAAAAAAAATCTGGAGGAATAATTCCAATCACTGGATCAGCTTCACACACCAGAAAGAAAATTTATTTAGGATCAAAATACACTTTACAGTTTGAAATTATATTGATTATTAGCAGAGGTTTGACACACTGTCGATTGTGCCCATCACAATGCTTAGTAAAATGCACAAAAAACACTCTAAAAACGAATCAATTTGAAGAAACCACGCGCGTGTAGATCGAGAACGAAAGTAGAAAGAGTTATCTCTCTTTGGTTAAAATAAAACTTGGATTGGACTGCGCAAAAAACCAGAACGAAACGGAATACTGAAATCGACGATATATCGTCCATTGGCACAAACATGGCGGCTCAGATCGATGATATATCGTCGATTGGCAGGGAAAGAGTTAAAGATCCTGATGCTTGTGTCCTACAGACAGGTTGAGTGCCGTGCTACACAAATACAGACCTGCTTACCCGTCCGTATTTCGCCGTATTGTCCCGATATTTTGACCTCGAGTACGCTGTTACGATCACTTTTTTAAAAATACGAAAATCGACCAAAAAATTTTATTATTTTATTTTTTAAAAATTTTGGTAAAAAGTACACTTAACCGGAAGCGGAAGCTAAACAAATTGCGCCAGAAAACTATAACTCATTGGATAGCATTGTGTTTTTCAAGTGTATACTCTGCAAATATTTAATTGTCATGGAGAAAAGAATTCATGAAACAACAGATGATGATTCAGATGTTGAGGTGGCGAGTTCATCCAAGCGTGTTTGTGTGAAACGAAAACAGACATTTCTGGTTTCTTATTAAAAAAATTGGCCTTGTTTGGTAGCTGATGAGGACCTGCTGGTTGGTGATCAGGCAAGGAAAATGCTCGACAGTCCCAAAGACTACAACCTAAAATCTGAACGTATTGCAAAGTTCTATGCTTCAGTGCGTGCATACTTTGAGGAAACTTGCAGCTATCTTCTCCTGAAACTGCCCCTCACTGACCCTTTGCTCCAGCACTGCAGAATCATATGTCCTTCAGTTCAGTTGACTGCATCTTCCCAAGATCTACGCTTTTTTGTGAAGCGATTCCCTGCACTCTTTCAACCAAATACAACATCTGAACAAATCAGGAGCAATTCTCCGAGTATCAGTCAACTGATGTCAAGGGATTGGTGGGCCCAGCTATGCAGGTGGACGAATTTTGGGTGCAGGTCAGCAAAAACACCCTTAGCTTTTGCAACTGTGCCAGTTCATGCTGGGACTCTGCACCATCCCACACAACAGTGCTGCTTGTGAGAGGGTGTTTAGTTGCGTACGTAAAACGTCCACTGACAGTAGGTCCAGTATGGGCAAAGATGCTGTTGACTCACTGATGGTAGGTATGTTCAGACCTGAAAGCTCTTTCACAAAAAAAGAACTGCAGCAACTGAAAAGTGCATACATGCATGGTTTTTTTTAAAAATACAAGTAGATCATTATCACATATTATGTTGATGTGGTGGCCTAACACTTTTGCATTGTTTTTCAATTAAGCACCCTAATTTTTAAACAATAAATTTATTGAACAGTGTACCGTTTCTTGATTTATTTTACGTGTGTAATAATATATGAAAATTTAGCTAAGAGCAAATTAAGATGAATAATGACAATAAGTTTACACAGTTCTATATTTTTATTTATTTATTATCATTATTTTGGTTTACGTAAAATAACGACAGTTTATATAAATACCGAAAGTCAAAATCTGGTCATGATTTCCAAAATCTGGTTGTGAAGTGCCTGGAGTACTGACAAAAAAATTTTGAGGTAAGCAGGTCTGCAAATACAACCAAGAAAACGCTTTGTTACTTCTCTCCCCAACCCCCCTCTCTCAGTTGGCTGGGCATCAGACGGTGCACCTAGAGGCTGCAAGTGTGCGCCTCAGATGGCTGGCGTTAGATCCTGTATGGGCCAGCGCCTTGGGCTGGTAAAGCGCTACGCCTATCCTATCCTATCCCATAACTCAGAGGTAGTATAGTAGGGGCACCACAGATGATCGTTTAACCAGCGTACTCCATCTTTCCCTGTCCTCACCACCACACTGAATTAATATAGCGAAATATTTATATGATTTTTATTTCGCTTTTTCGTTTCTGGGTATGGCTGTTTCTATGCAATGTAACTGTGGACAAAGTTTGGCGTCTCGGAACACCGGAGGATGGTGTAGAAAAATGAAAAATAATAATAACTCTTGTGTTCCCAAATAACTCTTGGCTTGCTGTGAAATCGGAACAGTGTGTTATTAACCTGGTTTGTTTTTCCCGGCAGAATATACTGCGTGATTACAATGTCATCAAACATCAGATAGGGTTTAACTTGAGGTGGCAGTGTTAAAATGGAAAACGTGTGTTGTGTTGTGGGTGTTTCAGCGGCGAGGTGGCCCAGCAGCAGCAACAGCAGCAACAGTCCTGCACTGAGCTTGCACAGCAACCCGTCCTCCCTTCTTCTTCTTCTCCCTGCAGCCACCACCTGCTGAACAGCAGCTCCAGCTGCCCAACCACGGCACACAGAGGGCTAGCCCCCTTTGCTCACGACAGTCTACGCTCAAGTCAAGGAGCTGAAGAAGCAGCTCACAGAGGCCCGAGCAACACTCACCGAGGCCTGGACCCATCTCACCGGAGTGGGGTCACTGTTCAAAGGAGTACTGGTGCTACGCAGAGGGCGCCAGTGTCAGAGGTCGATGCAGAGTTTCTGGGAAGTCGGCCAGCTAGAGCGGCAGAACAGGAACCGACCCTCAACTCACCCCCGACTTTTGTCAACGTCCCGATACCCCGCGAGGCGACGCCATTCCTGAGCTTGATACCCGACTTTCCAATGACCTTCACCCGACCCGCCCACGATAACCCTTATCATTTCTGACTATAACTTTCTCCATTTTGAGGACAGTAACTCTTATCTTTTCTGACAATAGCATCTCCATTCTGATGATAACTCTTATCATTTCTGTCAATAGCTTTCTCCACTCTAATGATAATTAACTCTTATCAGTTCTGGCAATAACTTTCTCCATTCTGATGATGATAACTTATCATTTCTGACAATAACTTCTGAATTCTGATGACTTTCTCCATTCCGGTGATGATAACTTACCATTTCTGACAATAACTTTCTCCATTCTGATGATGATAACTTATTATTTCTGACAAGAACTTCTCAAATCTGATAGTGATAACTTATCATTTCTGACAATAACTTTATCCATACTGATGATGATAATAACGCTGAGCATTTCTGACAACTTTCTAACAAGGAACGAAACGGTTCATAAATCAGTTGTGGACTATTAAAAGATGCTAACTTGGGTGTTTGATTGCAAAACCGGAATGCATTGTTTTTATGTATGTGTGTGTGTGTGGTTTTTTTTTGGGTGATTTTTGTAGGGCATGGTAGAATGTGTTGGTGAGAAATAATGCCACTAACGTATTGTACTTGTTGGTGTTGTGGTTGGTGTTTTGTTTTTTTATTTTATTTTAGGGATCAGGTTGTATTGTCAGGGGGCGAAATTAAGGCGGGTCCGGGGCGAATTACCCTCAAATGTTGATTCGGACCCGCTCTTTTCATTTCTAGCGTGCCCGATTTACCCGCAGAAAAAATGTCAACTACGTTACAAAGTTGAGTAATCAATTCATTTTTACTGAAAAAAATCTTCGATGCAAAAATTATTTTTGAGTGAAAAGTAGAAGGCAATAATAAATCTTCGAAAATCGATGTCGAGTACCCATCGCGCTATATGTTGCTATGGATGCGAGGTATTTGTCACTCGAGTTATTACCCTTGAATAATATTAAGTACGTCTTTTTTTATTGGCTCGGAGTCACGCTTTTTGGCCAATCAATGGGCGATTGTTTATTATGTATTAGGACCCTCACATTTCAGACAGGACCCTCACTTTTTAAAAGTTAAGGGTCCTGTTTACCCTCAAAGAAAAAAGTTAATTTCGCGCCCTGATTGTTGATTTATTTTATTTTATTTCTATTATTATTTTATTGTATTTTTGTAAATTGTATTTATTGTATTTTGTTGTTATGTTAGTCATTTTATTTGTGTTTTAGTTGCTTTTTTTCATGTGGACATGTCACAATCCACATGTGTACTCACTGAGCTCCAAAGTCTTCACTTTGAGCTCGTCTGTAAATTATTCTATAGTAAGTGTTGGTGTTGTGTAATGTATATTCATGCTGCGTCAAAATGAATTGTATACAACATGCAGTTTGCGTGTGTGGCTTTTATTTTATAATAAAGAAACAGCAACATTGCAAAGCAATCTGAAGCTGCTGTCCTTGTTTATATATCTGTATATATAACATTTACACATACATATATACATACATATAAACATAGACCTATAAACATGGACATAAACAAAGATACATATAAACATAGACCTATATATATATATTCTTGGTCCTCTTCTTTTTTTTCATCTCATGTTTCAGTTATATCATCTTCGATGTTTCTCATCGTTGACTTATCTTTGACTTGAATTATTTTGTATTGTATTTCCAAAATTTCCACTGTGGGAACATTTAAATGCACATTTTGACATAGATTATACTGATTTAACGAAAAATGAGTATTGTCAAATTTTAAAATGTGAAGTTACAGAACATTTAAATAATAATTATTCTAATCATTTAAAAGCATTCACTGATGGTAGTGTTTTGGATTCATCAAACTGTGGCGCAGGATTTTTCATACCTTATCTAAATATTCAGAAGTCTTACTATCTTGGTCAAGGGTTTTCAATATTTACGTGTGAATTATATGCAATAATGATGGTACTAGAATACATCCTCAGCATTCCTTCTAAGATAAGATATTTAATATATTAATTTGTGTTGACTCTAAATCAGTGCTTTATGTCCTTCTTAATAATCAATTTGGATATGTAGATAGAGAACAGATATTTTGTGGAAGTAAGATATCATTATTCAGTTGTGTATTAGTATGTGACGGTATTGAATTTACCGATTTGATTAGGTGTCCCATCAGCAAGCTAGAAAAACTTAATGAAATTCAGCTGTTGTAAAAATTGGCCAAAAAATGAGGTGCTATGATATAGGTCGAGCTTACTGTCTGGATGGCTAAGGGAATAAGGAGCTCTAGGTGATTAGGTTTCGTGTGTAGAAGAAATTACATTCCACTGGTACGGTAGAGATTTACCCTAATAGTAAATTTGGGTTGTTGGTTGCCTGATCTTGGGGCGAGAGTTAGTATTTTATGGATGTCCTCATGGACTAATTGTGTGGGGCACCGTAGTTCGTGTGCTAGGGAGTTGTATAACATTTGTTTTCATGGGGTACTTAAGTGTTGTAGTTATTGTGTTGGACGGGTTTATGGGCGGGGAGAAAACTATTGCATGACAAAACATGGCTGTTAATTTTAGAAAGGGAAACTTTGTCCGGGTTTGTATCTGCTTGCGATCATTGTTTGTTTAATGTGGGTTGGGGCACATAGACGTTTGGAGTGAAAGATTTATTTGGTTTTAATCTCAGCGACGCTGTTGCTTAGGAGAGAAGAAACCACAGGTTCATGTTTACGTTTCGTGGGCCTCAGTTTGTTTGTTTCTTTGTTTCTTATGGTTCCAATTCTCATTGTTAACGACGACTCAAACATCTCGCATAAGGCCCCCCCATGGGAATATTCCCCCCCCCCCCCCCCCCCCCCCCCCCCCCCCCCCCCCCCGGTAAAATATTGATTGATATTACTATACAACTTACATAATACAAATGAAAACTCAAGCACACACGCACCGATGAACACACACAAACACACATAAATGTATACAAATCCATATATACATGAGACACAATATATACATGACATTATAATTGGATTGAAATCAAATGTATGAACGTGAGTGCGCACACTCGAGCATCCAAACTGGAATATTCACTCAACGTAAAATTATAATATCGACAAATAATATAAGGCATGGTCTTTGTAAGGCCTGATGATCTGGTGACGTGGCCATACCATCGAAGTTTCCGTTCTGTCACCACTGTCCTAACAAAGACCATCCTGCAAAGCACAGTGCAAGGAGTTAGAAGAAGAGGGAGACCGAAAAAGAGGTGGGAGGACAACATTCGAGAATGGACTGGTTTGACACTGAGCGAAACCATCAGGGTTGCTGAGGACAGAGAAAGATAAGATGGAGTATGTTGGTTAAACGATCATCTGTGGTGCCCAAACGACCTCCGAGTTACGGGATAGGATATGAATATAAGACATACAATATAAAATCATAGATGGAGAGCGTAATCTAAGAAGAAGTGCAACATGCGCACACACACAACACATATCTATTTAGAACAGCTCAAGGTACTCTGTATGAGCAATGGATGATGGCCTGATTCACCAAAGACCATTCTATTGGGGAGGGGGGGGGAGGGGTGAGGGTCTTGATTGATTGATTTATTATTGCTTTAGGTCCAGCGGACTCTTCCGAGCCAAATCAGGACCGGACAACCCCCGATCCGCATAAAAGATCTGTTGAAACAACCCCAGTGGGAAAATTGAATGCCCTCCACCGGCCAGTCACTTTACAATAAAGACATCCCACGCGAGGGACGGCTGAGGGTTGACCTCAACTACGCGAACTCCCCGATTACAAAAACAAAATAGAATACAAACATCATTATAAATCATCAACAAAAAAACATACATATAAAATGCCTATAGTGCTAAATAGTACATTCATAGGAAGCCCTAGTGACCACCCGGCAGAAAGCGTCCAACATTCCCAAGCTGATCCAACAGACCTCATACACAAACAAGGAGTCTTGTCCAGGAAGAGTTTTCAAGAAAAAAAGGTAGGTCATTGATCTAGCGAAGAAGAATATAGTATAGCAGAGTGGTAGGACAGATCGGGAATGGGAAAGAGCAAATGAGGAAGACAGCGACAGTGGGAATTTAAAGCACTAAATTTCCAGAAAGTGGGGATACTATTTATACTGAAACCCCCGGCACTCCAACGGGGGGAACTGTTGCCGCAGTTAATTTGTCATGCCTACAAAGGCAAGACAGGTTTTCAACTGGGGCTTTCACTGTACCCTTTATAGGTTAGAACAATCTACAGTGGCAAGATTGCTCATGACCCCAAGGGGTAGGGTCTTGATTGGGAAATTCAAAAAACGTTTAATTCCCATGGCATGCACTTTCTTCAGGTTTTTAAGCCTGAGCAGACCCCATACTTCCGAAGAATAAAGGAGGATATGCTGTCACTAGGGCTTTATATATTATTCTTATTTAGCAATGTAGGCATTTTTATGTGTCTTGTTAACATTCTATAATGATGTTTATATTCTATTTTGTTTTTGTAAACGGGGGTTCGATAAAATAAGTGAATCAAAAATCCTAAAAAATATATGGCTTGTCAAATCTTTAAACTTTTTTTAACATCTGTAGACATTCAAAGGTTGCTCTTCTGCTTTTTTTGTACAAAATGATCAACACCTCTCCATCGAGTTGTGAACTTAATTCCAGATAAATATAGTTGTAGCGGAAAGGGAGGCGACTGGTTGAGGCTTGGGAGAGAAATGGTCTACCTTGACTTCTTTGGTTAGACTAGCCTTGGGTGGCTCCTGCTTTGCAGAATCCTTTGGGTATGCCCTTGGGTACGCAGGACAAGGCGACACGACATTTGTTCTCCCCGGCTGACCATTCGCCTGCTGCTTCTGGTGGCGAGCGGGACCACATTGTCGGCAGGCATTTTATGCAGGTCGGTGGCAGCGACCTTGCATTAGAGTGCGTGGCACTAGTAGCCGGCAACCCGGTATTTTAAATTTGGCAAATTATTTGCTGGCCCGCGGGCCTTTGGCGGCCTTAGTTGGCCTGTCATTTTACCATTAGTTTTAACTATTTTAAGAATTATTTGTTATTTATTAAAGTTATCCATTCCGGTTTGTCCGGCTAGGTGGCCTTAGTTGGCCTCCCATATTTTTAGTATGGGTGTGGGTCTTAAACCCCCCTCTGCTTTAGTTTTATGGTGCGTGTGTGAGATTTGAGTGCCTGAGCCCCTCCCCGTAGGTGGTTTTTATCTTCCCTCCCCCCCCCCCCCTTTTTTTTATAAGTGGTCCTGAAATTTTAATGTAAACATTTAACTTCCCCGCCCCTGGGGTTCCCTTGATACCTTTTTAATTTTCTCGTCCCCTTTACGCTTTGGTGTCGGGGACGTTAATTTAATACCAGTCCAGTCCAGTCCAGTCCCAACCACGCTATAACGAGATCCGTAGGATTTCATCTTTGATATGATGATGATAATCATTGTTGTCAGGGTGGCGACGTGGTGATCGTCCTTAACGCTGATGCAATAGGACGTTAAGCTTCGTTGTTCCTCCTCCTCCCAACCACGCTGAGACGGACCTGGTGCCGTGTGCATGAATAATCTTAAAGGGCAACTTAAGCTTAAGTTCGCTTACTCAAGCTTAAGTTTGAACTCTCTGTGTGCTTGAGTAAGCGAACTTAAGCTTAAGTTGCCCTTTAAGATTCTTCATGCACACGGTCCGTCCTCCTCATTATATAACTCTTTAAAGATCAGGGTAGGAAAAATTAATTATTTGTTGTTCGCCCCCCCCCTCCCCCCACCCCTGGTTGGTCTATTGTGTCCTAAACATATAGATGCACCACAGATGATCGTTTAACCAGCATACTCCATCTTTCTCTGTCCTCAGCAGCCCTGACGGCTTCGCTCAGTGTCAAACCAGTCCATTCTCGAATGTTGTCCTCCCACCTTTTTCGGTCTCCCTCTTCTTCTACCTCCTTGCACTGTGCCTTGCAGAATAGTCTTTGCAAGGCCTGATGATCTGGTGACGTGGCCATACCATCGGAGTTTCCGTTTCTTCACCACTGTGAGCAGGTCATCGTGTTGTCCAATGGCTTGTGTGATGGTCTGTCGGACTTCGTCGTCGGTGATGTGTTGGGTATAGGAAATGACCAGAAGTCTTCTGTAGCACTTCATCTCCATGCTTTGTATTCTTCGTTGCAGATCTGCTGTGAGGGTCCATGCTTCGCAAGCATATAGGAAGATGGAGATGACAAGGGAGCGCAGCAGTCTTACTTTGGAATGTAGACTGATGGTCCTGTCTTTCCAAATGGGCTTCAACCTTGTCAGGGCAGTAGTTGTTTGTGCGATCCTGGAGAGGACTTCCTGTTGGGACCCATTGTCTGATACAATGGCTCCTAAATATTTGAAGCTATGCACTGTGTTGAGGGATTGGCCTTGGACTTTGATGTTCGTGTTGATGCCATTGGTGTTGTTGGTCATCATTTTGGTCTTCTCTGCACTTATTTCCATTCCATAAGCTCTGGAGGTGGTGTCAAGCCTCTGTAGGGCCCTACCAGCTGTTCAAGTTCTTGTTCCTCTCCAGCCAATCCATCAATGTCATCCGCAAAGCGAAGATTGGAGATTGCTCTACCCCCTATGCTGACTGTGCCTTCATGATCTGCAAGAGCATTTGACATCATGCGCTCTAGAAAGATGTTGAAGAGTGTTGGAGAGAGTAGGCATCCTTGACGCACACCGATTGTTGTTTTGAACCAGTTCCCGATGGCGCTGTTGTGGAGGACTGCACTGGTAACCTTGTCATTCAGGCTTTTGATGACTTCAATAATTTTAGGGCTGATGTTGTATACTTTCATTGTTGCCCATAGAGCTGCATGCCAGACTCGGTCAAACGTCTTCTTGAAGTCTATTGCCCTTGCAGGGCAAATATTTTTGTGTCCCTCTTTTGAGGGATAAAATGAAAATAACAGCTCGGGTGGAGCAATGTTCCCAAGGTCGTCGTGGCCGAGAGACGTGAGTCAAATTCTCCGCTCGGCTACATAGTTTTTCACAACTTCAAGCTGAACACCAATAATAAATCCACGTACGTTGGTGTGCCGGGGTTTTCTGTTTAAATAGTATCCCCACTTTGTGGAAATTTAGTGCTTTAAATTACCACTGTTTCTGTCATTCTCATTTGTTCTTTCTCGTTCCTTATCTGTTCTATCAATTTACTATCTTCTTCGGTAGACCAGTCCCCTATTTTTTTATTTTTTTTTCTTGAAAACTCCCAAAACTCTTCATTCGTGTATGTTTTTTTTCGGCCAAATGATCACTAGGGCTTTATAGATTATTCTTATTTAGCAATGTAGGCATTTTATATGTATGTGTCTTGTTAACATTTTATAATGATGTTTATATTCTATTTTGTTTTTGTAAACGGGGGTTGGAGTACAGCCTCAGCGTCCCCTGCATGGGATGCCTTTATTGTAAAGTGACCGGCTGGTGCTGGTGGAGTGCCTTCAATGATAATACCACTAGGGTTGTTTCAGCAGATCTTTTATACGGACCATGGGTGAGACTTCTTTCAACCAAGGATATATAGTATATATATAATCCTTGTTTCAACCAAGTCGTGGTCCTGATTTCGGCTTTTTGCAGTCCACTGGACCTTATAAACAATGACAAACTAACTAACCATTCAAAAATCATCTTTCACATCGCTTCAAGACACCGCCCTTTCTAAATAAGTTTAAGGTTAGAACATGCATTAAAAAGACAAGTTAGATGATTTTGAACCACAAGAGCGAATCCCGTGGGGGTGCCGGAATTCCAGTATAAATAGTATCCCCACTTTCTGTAAATTTAGTGCTTTAAATTCCCACTGTCGCTATCTTTCTCATTTGTTCTTTCTCATTCCTACTCTGTTCTATCAATCTACTATACTATCTTCGTCTTCGCTAGACCAGTCACCTACCTTTTTTCTTGAAAACTCTTCAAGGACAAAACTCCTCATTTGTGTGTGAGGTCTGTTGGATCAGCTTGGGAATATTGGACGCTGTCTGGCAAATGGTCACTAGGGCTTCCTGTGATGTAATTATTTGGCTATGTATGCATTTTATATGTACGTGTTTTGTAGATATTTTATAATGATGTTTGTATTCTATTTTGTTTTTGTAAACGGGGGTTCGATAAATTAGAGTATAGACTCAGTGTCCCTTGCGTGGGATGTCTATTGTAAAGTGACCGGCTGGTGGATTACCTTCAGTGTTACCATTAGGGTTGTTTCGGCAGATTTTTTATGATTTTGTGGTCCTGATTCGGCTCTTTGCTGTCCGCTGGACCCTGTAAGCAAGGAATAACTAACTAGCACAAGAGCGGAGTTTGATAGGAGGGCTATGTCGTCAGCAAGCATGAACAAAAAGTACTCAATCAAACCTGGCATGAACTTATCCCATGCTAACCATTCTCTTTTATATGTACGTTTTCTGCGAAAACATTGAAGAACAGGGAGAACAAGGAGGGACTTAAAACACATCTTTGCCTCACACCGATTGGGCAATCAAAAAGGTCTGTAACATTATTTCCCACTCGGACACAAGATAGAACTGACTTATAAATAGATCTGAACGCGACAAATATTGGTCCAGAGATGCCAGCAAAAGGAGAAATTCTGTCCGCAGAGTCAAACGCCTTGCGTAGATCAATGAAGGCAACAAATAGTTTACCACCTTTCCTACTTAAGGCTTTTTCAGTTATTGCAGACAGAGTAAATATATGATTAATGGAGTTTGTGTGTGTGTTTTTTTGTGGCGAAATCCAGCTTGCGTTTCGTCGATTTTTCCGTTATGTTCCATCCAGTTTACAAGCCTGCCATTTAGCATAGATGTGTAGCATTTATTCATAATACACAAAAAGGATATCCCCTTGTAGTTATCAGGTACATTTTGTCACCCTTTTTTGTAGACTGGACATATAATAGCTTCACACCAAGATTGGAGATATAGAAAAAACTTTCTGTAAACAGTTAAACAAAGGAATCAAAAATGTGACCACAAGACCCTCAGCTGCCTTAAGCATATCGGGTAATGCCGCATGCTTTACCGTGCTTCGGTTTACGGATTTCATGCCTTACCTCATCCACTGATATGTCGCAATTCAGTACAAAATTCACGTCCTCAGCAATGACGCCTACATTAACATCATCACCATCATCACCACCATCATCACCCCCACTCTAACACTCCCCCTCCCCCCACTCTTTACTCCCGTGGGGGTGCCGGAGGTTTCTGTATAACTAGTATCCCCACTTTCTGGAGATTTAGTGCTTTAAATTCCCACTGTCACTGTCTTTCTACTTTGTTCTTTCTCATCCCTACTCTGTTCTATCCATCTACTATACTATCTTCTTCTTCGCTAGACCAGTCACCTACCTAATTTTTTCTTGAAAACTCTTCAAGGACAAAACTCCTGATTTGTTTGTGAGGTCTGTTGGTTCAGCTTGGGAATATTGGACGCTTTCTGCCAAATGGTCACTAGGGCTTCCTATGATATTATTATTAGCAATGTAGGCATTTTATATGTATGTGTTTTGTTCACATTTTATAATGATGTTTGTATTCTATTTTGTTTTTGTAAACGTGGATTCGATAAATTAGAATATAGCCTCAGCATCCCCTGCGTGGGATGTCTTTATTGTAAAGTGACCGGCTTGTGGAGTGAGTGCCTTCAGTGTTACCACTGGAGTTGTTTCGGCAGATCTTTTATGCAGGGTGAGTCCTCTTTCAACGAAGTAGTGGTCTTGATTTTGTGGTCCTGATTCGGTTCTTTGAAGTCCGCTGGACCATGTAGTCTAAGTATTGAATAACTAACTAACCATCACCACCACCACCATCATCATCACCAACATCCTCATCAACATCGCTATCGTCATCACCAACATCATCATTCCCAAAGCCATCCGCATATGTAAATTCAAAGTCCTCAGATACACCTTCACACACAACCGATGATTTTGGCTGAGGAGACGTTTTAACATTATCGTCAACCGCCCATGTGTCGTCTGGAAAACTCCTTTAAAGTGGCCGTACCGTGATTTAGCTGTAATACGGATTATCGACCAAAATAATTTGTCTTTTTTCTGATCAAACTACCTAACTTCCCTCCAAAATACAGGAGAGTCACGAGTGATGCTGACAAGTTTATCAATTTTGACACGAGTATACGATTTCTTTTTCTCCTTTAAAAGAGTGACGTAATTGTTTCGTAAGCTTGTGTTGTTTTGCCTGTCCACCGGGTCATGCATTGCTCTGTTTCCAAACTTTATTTTTAGCGTCGGAACACTCAGAATCGAACCACGCCGTCTGGTGTTTTTGTTTATGAGGACTATGATAAAACCGTTTCCTCATACTGACACTGGCAGACGACAGGCAGTCCGCGAACAAGTTCAAAGCCGCGTTCACATCATTGACAATCTCTGACAATTAACGCTCTCTCCAGCTGCTCAGCCAAATCATCTGTTGTGAAATTATCACTAAAATTGTTCACTTTGTCCCTGTCCCACACAATTTTATCTGATCAATTCAACTGTTCGTCGTGCGAATCATGACCAAGTTCTACTCCCACTTTAGTATAACTGGCATGTGTCGGGATTCAGGTCGCTCGCCAATTTTGAAAGAGCACGCAAAATTAGTGGATAACAGATCGTTTGACAGAATAAAATAATAAATTACACTGTACTACTTCCATTTTAAATAATATATATAGGTTCAACGACCACGTGCTCAGGGCCAAGGCGAGCCACACTGTATTCGTGGATTTCGGCTTTGGCCAACAGCCTGGAGAGGATTGGGCACCGCCAGGTCTTTTTTTTTTGTTGCCCAAAACACACTACATGATGAAACTATCCACTAATTCCATACCGGATCGGCCGTCGCCCGGATCAACAAGGACCGCGCCTTCCGTTGGCCACCCGGACGGAGGTGATAAGTATGCTACTGTTGGACAATTTAGCAAGATCCGCACGAGAAACAACATCGTCATAGGAACCTGGAATGTCAGGACCCTAACTGCGGAAGGAAAATTAGAAGAACTGGCCCACGAGCTGGACCACTATCGATGGAACGTTTTAGGTATCAGCGAACTGCGCTGGAAAGACCTAGGTGAAACAACGACCGACAAAGGCCACAAGTTCTATTTCAGCGGTAGAGATGACAGACACGAACACGGCGTTGGATTCTTGGTCCAGTCTCCAGTAGACTCATTACCACCCGTCTGAGAGCAGCCCCTTTCAACATCACCATCATCCAGGTTTATGCCCCAGCATCAGACAATGACGACAGCGAAGTGGAGGATTTCTATGAAAATCTACAGGCTGTCCTTGACCAAGTGCCGAAAAAGGACATAGTCATAGTGCAAGGCGACTGGAATGCCAAAGTTGGTCAAGATGCGCACCATAACTGGGGAGACACATGTGGACCTCACTGCAACAACGAGACAAATTACATGGGTCTGGTCTGAAACTCTTGGAGTTTGCCAGATACAAAAATCTAGTACTGGCAAACACGCTTGGCCTCCACAAAAACTCCAGACGATGGACATGGCACAGTCCCGGCGGGGAGCGTCACAACCAGATAGACTACATCATGGTCAAGAAACGCTTCAGATGAAGCATCAACATTGGCAGGACACACACTTTTCCAGGAGCAGATATCGGAAGTGACCACGATCTCGTGATGATGTCTTTCCGGCTCCACTTGAAGAGAGTAAATACAGCAAAGTGCACTAGACTGAAGTTCGACCTGGACAAACTGCAAGACCCGGAGGTGCCAGAAATATTTCAGGCCACAATTGGAGGGAAATTTGCACCACTGCTCATTTTGGGGGCTGGTGAAGTAGATGTCAACACCATGGCCACCACCTTCAACTCAGCTGTGACAGATGCCGCCACTGAGATCCTTGGCAAGCACCGACCAAGGAAGAAGCCGTGGATCACACCTGAACTTTTGGATCTGTGTGATAAACGAAGAGATATTTAAAAAAAAAACAAAAAAAAAACACCTCACAGGGAGCTGATGTCTACCGAAAAATCAACAATGACATCCGAAAAGGCATGCGCACAGCAAAGGAGAACTGGATAGAAGATCAATGCCAGGAAATAGAGAACAGTCTGAACAAGAACAACAGCAAGAAGGCCTACCAGACTGTGAAGCGGCTGACAAGTGTTAAACAGCCCAAAGTCTCGACGATCCAAAGCAAGTCTGGCATATGCCTTTCAGAAGAACAAGAAGCCTTGGACAGATGGACAGAGTACTGCTCTGACCTTTACAACCATACATCAAATGGAGACCCATCAGTTCTAGCATGTCCAGAGAACAGAGAAGAAGAAGAAATCCTCCCAATTCCCCGGGAAGAAGTTGAGGCAGCAGTGCAATCGCTAAAGAAAGGGAAGTCAGCGGGGTTGGACAACATATCCGCGAAACTGCTTCAAGCAGAAGGAGAAGCGATGATTGATGCCCTCACCATTATCTGTAACAAAATTTGGCAGAGTGGGGAGTGGCCTACACCATGGACACAGTCGCTTGTCATCACTCTTCCCAAAAAAGGTAACCTTCAGGAGTGTGAAAATTACCGCACCATCAGCCTCATCAGCCATTCCAGCAAGGTCCTCCTGAAAATAATACTCAACAGGTTGAAACCCCAAGCTGAACAAATCATAGCTAAAGAACAAGCAGGATTCAGGGCAGGGCGAAGTACCACTGAACAGATTTTCAACCTCAGAATAATCTGTGAGAAATACCTGCAGCACCAACATCTATATCATGCTTTCATAGACTTCAAGAAGGCGTTTGACCGAGTCTGGCATGCAGCTCTATTGGCAAAAATGAAAGTGTACAACATCAGCCCTAAAATTATTGAAGTCATCAAAAGCCTGTATGACAAGGCTACCAGTGCAGTCCTCCACAACAGCGCCATCGGGAACCGGTTCAGAACAACAATCGGTGTGCGTCAAGGATGCCTACTCTCTCCAACACTCTTACATTACATTTCATTACATTACATTACATGGTTATTGCTTTAGGTCCAGCGGACTCTTCCAAGCCAAATCAGGACCAGAGAGGCGTTATCCTAAAAGTTCAAATCTTAAAAAACAAGTCTGTTACTCTTAAATATTCAAACAAACTTTCACACGCAACTCTTGAAAAATCTTCTTTAAATCTGAAGTATTAAACGTACGTTTTATTTCTTCAATCAAATCACTAAAATCAGTCTTTCCAATAAAATCCAAGCAACAACACAAAAATTGAACCAAAATATGCCCTATCTTACTCTTTCATCAAGCAGATCAGCACATTCAGACATGAAATGGCGAACGCAAAAGGATTTATTACATGCAAAGCACCATGGTGGTTCTTCTCCTTTGAAAAGGAAACTGTGGGCGACATAAGTATGCCCAATATGAAGGCGAGACAAAACTGATTCTTCTTTGCGAGTGGATGCAAAGTTAGGCAAAGAAGCTGACAAATCGGGAAGAATTTGAAATAATTTGTTATTGATATGGTTAGACCAGACAGTCTGCCACAGCCGTTTACAATAAGATCCAGTCATACAACGCAGGTCAGAGTAAGGAACAAACTGGAAAATCTCTGAAGGGAAATTGAGATTCAGAGCTTCTTTAGCTGTTTTGTCCACTGCAATATTGCCGCGGATGCCCATGTGACCAGGTACCCACATAAAAACTTTTTACCCTCAGAAACAAGTTGTGTATGGAGGTCATGGATCTCTGCCAGAAAAGTGTGTGATATATCTTTCTCGTGGAAAGAGCCTGGAGTGCTGACAATGAATCAGACATGATTAAAAATGAGGTTCTTTTGGTTTGATAAACCTGTTTCAGAGCTAGATGAATTGCCTTGAGCTCAGGTAGACGCTGTTGCAAAGGCTGGTCTAGATGTCTACCAGAGATCGACGCAGCAGCAACTGAGTTTCCTTTCTTTGACCCGTCTGTAAAAAGTTTTTCATATCCTGGGTAGAAAGCACACTGTTCTAAATAAAGTTGGTTATAGACGGTTTCAGATGTAACCTATTGTTTTTGAGGACAGCGAACAATTGCCAGTTAATGTTTAGGGTACGTAATTTCCATGGAGGAGCTTCAGTCCGAAGCTCATCATCGTTGATTGAAGCAACATCGATGCCTGCTTTATTCAAATGAACCTGCATTCTGATGCCAAACGGAGGAATTGCGTTAGGTTTGGCTTCAAATTTCTGCACCAAATCTGGGTTGAGAGCACATGCAGTCATAAGCGGGGTTCATGAGATCAGCTTTTATTTTTAAATTGTAATTCAATGACAATTTTGTGCGTCCCAGCTCCAGCGGAGGTTCGTTAGCTTCCACATAAAGGTTTTCACAAGGGGAGGTGCAAAACGCACCCAAAGCAACCATTTTGTAATACCCAGTCTTCAACGGCATTGACACATAACTGTAGCTGACGTTATGCAGATGCTGGAGAGGAACAAGAACTTGAACAGCTGGTACAGAGGCTTGACACCACCTCCATAGCCTATGGAATGGAAATAAGTGCAGAAAAGACCAAAATGATGACCAACAACACCAATGGCATCAACACGGACATCAGAGTCCAAGGCCAATCCCTCAACACAGTGCATAGCCTCAAATATTTGCCTCCCGACAGGAAGTCCTCTCCAGGATCACACAAGAGCTTTGGCTTGCGGATCTGAAGGTCCCGGGTTCGAGCCCAGGCCGGGGCATTGTGTAGTGTTCTTGGGAAAGACACTTTACTCCCATTTCCTACTCCTTCGGATGAGAGTATAAACCGAGGTCTAGTCTGCATTCCACCATAACGGACTTTAAAGATCCTGACGCTCATTTCCTAGACGGGTGAGTGCCGGTAACAAGAACACACCCAGCATGCACCTTGTGGAATCATTTTTCCTCGAATACGGGGTATCCACAGTATTACGAAGAAGAAGAAGAAGAAGAAGAAGAAGAAGAAGAAGCAACTGCTTCCCTGGCAAGGTTGAAGTCCATTTGGAAAGACAGGACCATTATATTAGTCTACATTCTAAGGTAAGACTAATGCGCTCCCTTGTCAACTCCATCTTCATATACTCTTGCGAAACATGGACCCTCACAGCATATCTACAACGAAGAATACAAAGCATGGAGATGAGGTGCTATAGAAGACTTCTGGGCATTTCCTTTACCCAGCACATCACCAATGGCGAAGTCCGACAGACCGTCCATCACACAAGCCATTGGACAACACAATGACCTTCTCACAGTGGTGAAGAAACGGAAACTCCGATGGTACGCCCACGTCACCAGATTATCAGGCCTTGCAAAGATCATCCTGCAAGGCACAGTGCAAGGAGGTAGAAGAAGAGGGAGACCGAACAAGAGGTGGGAGGACAACATTAGAGAATGGACTGGTTTGACACTGAGCGAAGCCATGAGGGTTGCTGAGGACAGAGAAAGATGGAGTACGCTGGTTAAACGATCATCTGTGGTGCCCCAACGACCTCCGAGTTACGGGATAGGATGGGATAGGAATTACAATTTTTGGTTTTGGCGCATTTCCAGGCGGATTGCTAGATCCAAAACTGAAAATTAAACAGGATCACCCAAAAATATTTGTAATTTTTAAAAGATAATTGTAATTGTCTCTTGATTATTGTAATTATAATACCATGATATTTGTAAACATCTCATGATATTTGTTATTATCAGGTTTTGGCGCTAGTAGGCCATCGTAGGTTAGTTAGTTCTTACAGGGTCCAGAGGTCATAGGTGAACGGTCCGATTCGGGAATTTCCGCTAGGAGTCACCAAGACAAAGAGTGATGAGGAGCCAAAATAAAGAAGAGACGATTTTAAGAGAATTAAAATCACAATATTCTTACAGGCTTTTTGTAGTTTAAAAACAACAACAACAACAACAAAACAATTAAATAAAATATAATCCTTTGTAATCATACCGCAAATATTTTGTCTTGATTGAATACGCAACTCAGAACAATAAAATCTGCATTGTTTTTTTAATAGGCATCAAATAGCCTCTAAGCACAAACAATTCCAAATTATTTCAAATCGCTGTTGTTGTTCTTTATGCACAAAAATGTTTTTATTTTAATGTTTTAATATGCTGCCGAATTCCATAGTTATAAAAAAAGTAAGTACTTTTAAAATAAAAGTCTTTTTTTTTTAAGACGCGTTAGTGCTATTTTTCTTTTAATGCGCGGAATGGAGGTAAGAGAGGAAGTGATTCTTATGCTGCTAGATTAATTGCAACAAAAAATAGTGTTAGTTTAATTGATCGCAGAGCAAGCAAAAATGTTGCGTGTTTATTATGTATGAACAATTTTGTCCCAACAATTCTTCAAAATATGCACAGTCACGCTGTTCATAGACCATTTATAGTAAATGGTCTATGCGCTGTTGAGCTTACTCGGGCGGCCATTGGCATTGGCGTACCCTCGTGACTTCCTGCGTCTCCGAGGCCACGTCATGCTTGATCATTTGCCAAGCGCCTGCAAACCTGTATGTTACCGGTGTGGCGGTCTCAGATAGGGTCGATCTCAGATGGGGTAATCGAAGTTGTGCGCATTTGCCCACTGAAGGAGTTTCTTCAAAGACCCGGCGTTTTTTATTTCTTCAAGCCGTTTAACTACATCACATCCGTAAGGTAGGCCATGATTTGAGCAGTCGACCGGGCAGCCGCGACCGGGCAACCTGTTAATTTCACTATGCAGCATATGGTAGACAATTATTTTATCACACACAAATGTTTCATACTTTGCCTAAAGCTAAAGCATAATAATAGTATAAACACGTTTATTGTGGTTAAATGACAAATATGGCCTCTGACATTTTTAGCCCTTTTTCAGTTTACTTTAACCACAGACTTGGAAATGGAAGTCTCTTCGTTTGTCGTAATTTTTTACTTCCTTTTTGAGTTGATCTTGAAGGTCAAGTTTGTTTTACTATTATTAGGCCTAGCGAAAAAAAAAAAAAAAGGTCATACATGTGATGTACAGTGGAATGGCTCTTATCCTTCCAACTTTTGGGAGCGTTCAAGAAAAAAATCGCACTGGCAATCCTGCAACGTACAACTACAAGGAAACCCACTACAAGTACTGAACTACAACTACAAGAACTTTCGATCTCCGCATGGTCGAAAGGTCACATCAAGATCAAGGTCAGTGGAATCAATTTCATTTTTTTTTCTAGATATGACTAAGTGACTGAAGGTGTGCATGACATGGACATTAAGCTTTGAAAATAAAGTTTCAGCTGTAGATTATCTTGATCATGTGTTTTATAAACCTTTGCCCTCGGTCCCATCATTTTTGTAAAAGCAAAAGATTTTGGTTTGAGTGCTACATGTATTAGCAGCTGAAGTTGAGAAATTGCAATGTGTCGGGTGTTAGACCTTACAAGAACCAAATACCAGAGAGTGCTGTTAAAATGAAAGCATGTGCTTAATTTATTGTGCATTGGCCATTGTATGAGATGGTGATAAACAACATGCCAAACAAGACTAGTACCTGAATGTTTAGTATTTAAGGTTTTTTACATGGGTACATTTTTTAAAGGTCTAACATAGTAAAATCCGACACAGATCAATTTTTCAAGTTTACACCAAGTTGACCAAGTGTGTTGCGTTTAACTTAAGGAAATTAAAGGTCCGTGGGCCAATATCAAATACAGTTACAGTATGTATCCTTTGTAATTGTCATTATCAATATCATGAAGATTTCCATTTTGTTGACCACAGGCAACATTTTAAAAAAAAAAGTGTCGGATGTTAGGTTTTCAAAAATGGAGAAAGTGGAGTTGCAGTGTCTGCGTGTAAAGTAGTTTTACATGGCAAATTAACTCGACAAACAAAAAACGAGAAACAAGAAAATACATGTTCATAAGCAAGCACCACCATTCTTTTATTAAAAACAAACATTTAATACAAGTGTCACCTTCCAAAAATTTATAACAATGAAGAAAGTATCATGTATTGTAAAAATACAGTAACATGTGATGTATGTCCGCTACTGAATTCTTCTTAGGTGTTTCGAAGCTAACGTTCAGCTCCTTGAGGGTTTGTTGGGTCTTCCTCCCTGAAATCATGCAAACAAATAATCAGTATTAGAAAACACAAAAATACCTGCATAGGCACAATACCTAAAATGTCACAATAGCGCATACAAAAGTTCATAAGTTCAATGATAAGATTATTGCCCACAAGTTTTAATTTAAAAGCAACAGGAAAACATAACTAACCTGAAAACATGAGGGTTCCTTTGTAGGAAAGGCCAACTTTTACCACTTTGCCTTTATTAATGCCCTGACATACACAGACTAAGATTAACTCTTAGCGTCCTATAAGGTTTTCTGTACATTTGCGCCTGTATCCTGTAAGGATTTCAAGTTTATTGCAATAAATTGGGTTATGAATTTGAAAAAATTGCAAAAATTTATTTATTGTCAAATTAACTTCATATTTTAGGGATATGTTTACAAAATGTACCCAAAGAACCATTTTGATTTTAGTACTATTTTTACCTGTTGGAATCTTGTAATTAATTCATAATTACAGGTATTTTATGGACTATGTTAATAAAACAACAAGACAGTGTGGATTGCATGTGAATGTGTGCACAGTCGACACAGACAAGAAAACTCACTCTGGTTGTCTACACCAAGTCCTTGTGCTCTTTCAGGAATAAGCTCATCAATAAGGTTACCAAACTCACTATTACTGTCGGAGCTATCCCCTGCCATCATGGCCGAAAATTTCGCAAACTCAACCCTCAAACAAAATCGTTAAAAAAGTACACAAAACCACGTCAAACTTGCGAAAACGATAGCGGAAAACAAACGGGAACCTTTCCGGAAGTTGACTAAACCTTCTCTCACGCACTGGAGAGTTCCTATTTCCTGTGATTTCATGACTAAAAAGTGCACTAACGAGACGCGCATTACCGCGCTTCAGGATTACGCGCTATATGGCGCTAAGAGTTAATACAAGTCAGATCAAAATTTAAAAATAAAATAAAATAAAAATAAATAAAAGTAAAAAAAACCACAACTGTGCCAGCTAGGTTCAAGTTTTTGAGCTTCACTGTTACATTTTTTTTTTGAGCTCATGAATACAAAACAAAACCAATTGTTTATAAAATAAATGTGCAACACTTACTAAGTTACTACAGTGAAACCTCCGGTATCCGTCTCTCTGATTATACGACTCCCTCCGTTATGAGACCTGAAACCTCTGACGGATTCACTTCCAATAATAAATGACCTCTGGTATGCGACAACCTCGTTTAGGCAACCAGCGACCGTATCTTAAGCCCTTTATGCGACCGTCTTAGGCAATTTAAAATAGACATAAGTTAATTTATTGTCTGTACCTTTCGTTTTTTCTCTCATGTTAGTGTCCGCCTGCTGTTGTCTGCTATTTCCGGTTCGCAAGTTAGGGACATTACTCGCCTACACTGGCTTGTCAAAATGGTGTCGTGCAAGAGGACAGTTTGGAGTTTGGCAGAGAGAAGTTTTTCCCTGTTCAAAATGTCTGAAGCCACGACTGTTTTCTATTTTTGAAGTTGCAAATAAAAGACAAAGCTAAAAATGAAACATGTTTTACAGTTTTCTTTGTCAGAGAATACATTATGGCGAGTGTGAAAATTATGACTACATACCCCTCTGAGCCTGACCCTCCCTCCCTCCCTCCCCACCCCTTGTTTCCGGTATAAGACCACCTCTATTATAAGAGTTTTTTCTCAGATTTTGGACGGTCGTATACCGGAGGTTCCACTGTAGTAGAGCTGTTGTCTTCTGCTCCCTTGATCTTCTCCAAATCCTCTGGGTTTGTCTGTTTTGACGTGTCCTTTCCTTGTAAGCCTCTTTCTGCAGCTGATGCTGCTCCGGGTCTTTCTTCATGCACTCCCTGTACGCGTAGGCAGCATCTTTCCACATTTGTAAGTGGCCGGGACTTAGAACGCGGCTTCATCCTAACACAATCAAGTTAGAACAATAAAATAAGTTAGCAATGTATAGCTACAGTCAAGCATCAAGTCAAAGAACCCATTATTATTCAAACATAAAAGCATGCTGTTGAATGTTAAATATTACATTGTTTTCTCCTTTATATGAAAGTGTGAATCTGCCTATTCAGTATTGAGTGCATGACTGCATGTGTATTAATTTGTTTGTGCTATACACATGCAACAGTTTTTTTTTCTTCTCAGAAAGCTTGAGTGCATTTATAACTTGTGTCTGAACTTGTTATGAAATAACTTCATAGTGCATTCCTGTGTAGGCTTCTCAGGCCTGTATGTGTGCAACTGTATGGTAGGCATACTTGCTGAGAAAAAGAAATCGGTGACCAGATATATAATAACAATCTGTGGTGCCCCTACGACCTCTGAGTTACGGGACAGGATAGGATATGATAGACATATAATAAGACAGGAAAAAGAAATCAGTGACCAGACAGTTAACCCTCTAACCCCCCCCACAGGAGCCTAAGCCTTATCTGCTTCTATTTCCTAGGTCAAGGCAAGTAACTCCGTCAAAATGCTACACCATGCACATACAAAAATTAATTAAAAATGCAACACCCAAAATTATGTTCCACTCATCATTATTATATGACTAGAGATCAAAAGGTGACAGTCACAGACCTCAAAAATAAAAATGATATTAAATGTGCAAGATGATCATTTTTATACTGGAAAAGCATTACAGTATACAGTGTGGTAAAGGACTTTGCGCTCGATTGCTTAGTTCTTGAGTAATTGAGTTTTGAATGAGACTGCTTGCAGAATGTCATTTGTGACATGTGACACCAAACTGTGTATAGTTGTGATAATCCAGCTGGGACCAGACAGCATATGATAGTATGAACAAACTATGTTAGTGATTCTACTGACAGGGATGGAGACAAAAATCACAATTTCCAACTAGTTTAATAAGAAAAATGGTTTTGTTTGTCGTCACAGTCACAAATGACATTCACTATGTAGGAGACAATTCCATTCCGACAAAACAAGACACGCATTTGAAGTGATACTATTATTTATTCATAACTTATAAAAAGTAAGTTTGACAACATATGTGAAGAAAACCAGCACAATGATACTGAAGCCAGAAATGGTAGTTCTACTGTCATTTGTGACAACTGTGGGAGTGACGCGACAGATTTTGCAGTCACACGTCACAAATAACACAAGAAATACCTTATTGTATGAAAATATACCACATGCACTCCTTTTGAAATTCGATAAACAATCCTTAAAATCAAACATATTAAAACACCAGCAAACTTGTTAATAAAAATATTAACTGTGTCATTTGCGACATATGCCAAAGTAGGATGCCGTCACACGTCACAAATGACTAATCATGAAAATGCATCAGTTTAAAAATGTCACGCAATTCAAAAATATAAATGGAAACGTGAATCCATAGTGGGATCAAGGAAAACAAGTTCATCTACTTTTATTTTTACTTATTTTTTTCTTTTTTCCTTGTATTTATATCAATGTGTTGTTGTTTCCTGTTGTCCGCCAGTGATATTTTTGATAAATTATTTATTATTTGGGTAGCACTCATTTAAGCCTTGTGCTTTTGTGCACCATATTTGGTTTAACCTTTTATTATCTGGTTTGTTGAATACATTTTTATTTAAACCATCTATCCCCACACCATGGTCAAGGTAATCTTTTTCGAGAAACGTGAAATATTGTCCCCATGACCGGAGAAACTTCAGTGGCCAGTCTTGTTGTCTGACCAAAAGCAATGACCTGCAACAGTCCCATACAGCACATTTTAACATTATGTAATCAAGACTAAAATACTTCTAGTAGTAAGTTGGGATCCGATTGTTACAATTTCCTATAAAAAAAAATTCTGGAAAGAAAACTGTGGAAAGAGTAATTTTATGGATGTAATTTAAGTATTTTCGTAACAAAAATATTAAAAGTACAGAATCAGATATTAAACTATTTTCCAAAATGCAGTAAAAACGAATTATGTAAATATTCCCATACTTGGCCATAATAAAATTTCTGGCCTTTCTTTCTCTTATAAGTTATACTGTTTTTGTACCTAACTGCCATATTGTATCCTGAAACAAAGGCAAAGTGTAATGTTCCTGGCCAGTTGGTTTGTATCCATACATACTTTAAAGTTATTTTTTTTAAGTGCCATTTCACAAGGTACATTAATGTAAAAGAAAACTAACTCTGGAAGGAAGTAATGATAATATAGAATAGAATACTATATTTTACCTGGGTTTGGGAGACCCTGCCAAAAGCACAGACTACTCCAAGCAATGAGTTACAGGTGCTGGTTCATTATCATCATGTCTGCTGAGACTTCCTTGTTCATAGAACATTGTAACAGTGGCCATGTGGTCAATTCTTTATTCAGATGCCTACTGATCATCTGCGGCTGACTGTAAGAGGTAGCCTTTTGTAGCTCTTCCAGTGCTTTCTTGAAAAAAGCCTTACAACATTCTTGTGGTAGATATTTTTGGTTTTGCGGGTTGACCCATTCTGTGTCTTTTGCTCTGATCGATTGCAATACCATCATTTAAACACTCCTTTCTGTTTCTCCTAAAAGGCCTCCCATCTGTCAGGATCAACTTTGAGTCGCTCTTGATTTTCATAAACACCTCAGATTATTTGTGTTTGGGAGAGGTATTTGCAAAGCTGGCCACAGAGGCCTAAGACCTAAAAAAGAAAAAAAATTAAACAAAAAGAAAAATGGAAAATGTTATTTCAATGGTAAGAATACAATTTGTCGTCACATGTATTTCTGTAACATATGACACACACAACTAAGTACTTAGAATGAAAAAAGTTATTCAGTGCAAATGTTTTAACTTAAAACAATGTTGCAATAAAATTCATGAAACTGAGCAAGCATATTAATAACCTGGACAGCATAACTTGTACAAACTAAAACATTTTGTGTCATTTGTGATATGTTACACGAAACAAAATTGTGTCACAAAATAGCAGTACATCAGAAAATATTCCTAGGCTGCTAATGTAGCTTCCTGTTAAGACATGCTTGTTGTGTCTACACTCAAACACCCTAAAATCTAACTTATTTCACATAATCTGTGATTTATTTATAATAATACATATTTTATAATGTCATTTGTGACGTCAGTGTTTCATTTGTGACTAAAATATAAGTGTGACACCACAAATAAGACTTACCTTCTCTCCTTCCTGCCATTGAACCAAAGGAAATGGGCTGTTTGACCATGTGCAATTCAACTTTCAGTTACTAGAAATTCAGGATTTAAAAATAAACTGCCTTTAATTATTATAATAACAATACATATGTCATTTGTGACAAATGTGACACCGAAGCTAAAAAGTACTGTATTTTATAGTGTACTTATGCCTACAAACAGCTTTTTTGTTTAGAATAGTATTCTATGCCAAACAAAATGAAAACATTGATTTCTGTTTGATCCAACTTGTATTTAAACCCTTTTTTGATTACTTCAAGTATGAAAGACTGTGTGACACGAAAGTGTCACAAATAACACGACTTTTTAAAGGGTAGTTTCTTAATTTGTATATTTAAAAAATCCTATTTAAAGCAAATATCCTGTTAAAATGATCCCTTTACTATCCAAACAAACAGAAGTAAACAAATGGATAGCCCCTGTTTTAAGACAGAAGCGATCATTATGAACCATGTTGTCTCTCCATCGTTTTGCACATGCTCAGTAAAGCTCTGACTGGATTAAAATCCCAAATCTTTAACTTGGATGTTGCTTTTACCAAATCCAACACTGTCTTATCTGCTAAAGCTATGTTTCTTATGTCTATTCAAGCAAATTCCTTCACATAATATTTTAAAATAAAATAGTTGGAAGTGTTTGAAGATGTGAGCATGTGATTATGCACCTTTTGACTTCCAGTCATATTAATAAAGCGACCACATATTTTTCTTCAAAATGAAATGTTACAGTATCAGGAATGAGATTTAGCGGTCGCCCGGTCGCCCGAGGCGACTTAAAACCGGCTCGGGCGACCTCACTTTATAGTTGAGCCAGCCCGCCTGGCGACCTAAAAAAAATAATACTACTTGCAGACTTTTAGAAGCTCGGTCCGAAGCGAGAGCGTTTTTAGGTCACTGTTCGTCTGCTACGAGTATTTTTATTTTTTATTTAATCGTTCTTATATAGCGCTTTTCCAGCTCAAGAGCTGCTCAAAGCGCTGGCCGATACAGGATCTAACTCAAGGCGCCCGAGACGCCCACCCGCAGCCTTTGGGCGCATGGTCTGACGCCCGGACAACTGAGCACAATCCTGGGCAGCCAGGGATGGGGGAGAAGGACCTAGGTGCATGCTGGGTGTTTTCTTGTCACCGGCACTCACCCGTCTAGGACATGAGCGTCAGGATCTTTAAAGTCCGTTATGATGGAATGTATGCGATACAGACTAGACCTCGGTATGAAGCATACGCGAGGGTTATTTCCCTTTGCCTACTTCCCTTTTGTGCCAAGCGCGCTGTCAGCTTTGTTTGTGAAAAAGACACTACTAGTACTACAAATTACGTGTATTGTCAAGGTGACGGTTGTTGATCCGAAAATGTGGAACTTTATTTCTGGGGTCAACGAACCCCCGCCAAAGAAGGCGAATTCCAGTTCGGAGAAGAAAGAGCGTTACAAAGAGTATGAATCGAAGAGAAAAGGACATTTTCAGAATGCATGGGCCATGGCTGAAACGATCAGATGGCGAAGATCGATCTTGGCTCATTTTCGATAAAGAAGTTGGTCTAATGCACTGTACATATTGCCGTAAATACGCGATTGTCGGGCTGCCTAAAAACCATGCGGGCTACCTCACTTTACTTCCTAGCTAGCCCGGCGGACTAGTTAGTCTCCTGGGTTAAATCTCACCCCTGCAGTATACATTTTTACAATGTGTTGCAACTGGAAAAAAAATCTGAATGTCAACACTGCATACTGCACAACATGCAGCAATGTGATCACTGCCACAATTAATAAAGCACTGATTATTCATTGTTGCTGTTATTCAAATCTGACAGAAACAGATCATCAAAGTGAAAGTCCAAATCACTTTCCTCTCCATCATTAACCTGTACCAAATCCGCCTCCTAAAATCTTTCAAATGGGTAATTTTCTTTATTAGATTCTGCAAAAATCTGACGCCATAATTCTTTGCCCTTCAAACTTTAATCAAATATTATTATATTTTCAACAAGTAAATCATAAAATATAGTCTGTCATGAACAAAATCCAGAATCTCCACAGAGAAAACTAGAAGTAGCATACACCACAATATTTCTGAGTCACAAAGAATAGCATTCACTCTTTTTTTTCAGTCTATCTTTCATTCCAATATTTTCCTATCCTAGCCCTATTTCATCCATCCAGTCACAGACACTCAGATGCACACGTGAACAGCCTTTTGTTCTCCAAACAGTCTTTATATAGGCGAGTCTCATCACCAAAATATTAATGAACTAGGAAATATAGTCCACACGCAAAGCGAATATATACCGTCGTACGCCACGTGCCTATATCAGTAGCCCTCGCTCATGTCCTAACTCTATAAACACGTGATGTATACAGAGCTTATTCTAGGGCGCGGGATGCGCGGGATCACGCACAAAAAGTTTTTTTCCCGCAAAGAAATTCGATGAGCGCGTTCGCGATCCCGCGGAGATTGGAAATATCCCGCTACATGTCTTGATCGAAGCGGGCTTTACTGTGACGTTTCTGTCGTCTGCTAGGAGTTAAACGGAAGTTGCTCTCTTGTATATGCTATGTGTCTCAAATTTTCATTGGCCGATGCTATTCTTTTTGACCAATCACCTTTCTTCTGAGTGTGGCATCGATGAACCTGACCGGTTGGAACTGTACAATCAGAATCAGAATGGCTTTGAAAAAGCGCTCGCTTTTCGACTTCGAATTCAGGGGAGGAACTGTGAAGAAAACAGTCACACTGTTTTCCCATGACTGATCTTCTAAAATAGAAGAGCTTTTATGCAACAGTTGTGAAAGCAAGGTTACAGATACCAGTTTGTGATATATTTTGTCTGCGATTTGTGTGTACTTACTTGACTGTTTCACAGTTTATCCGGGAACATCACGGGAGAAAACAGATATGGATATTTGTTTGTGTGTACACCCTATAAATGCCGAGAAGACGCCCCCACTGTTTTGGTCCGAGGGGCCTAATCCCCCACTTTTTTTCAAGGAAGGGGGGCTAGAATAAGCTCTGTGTATACACAAATGTAAATATTTATCAAGTCACTTCGTGCCATATTTGACCACGGGTCCACTGTGTGGAAAACAATCAAATGAATAATTTGGTGTTTTTGTTGTTGATGTTGCAGACCCTTTTTCTGTGAGCACAGCGATTACTTCAAAGAGATGGTGGAAGATTTCTGATGAGGTTACGGCCATGCGGCGAAGGTGAAGGAAGCAGTGGTCTCCCTGCACGTGATCTCCACCTCTCGTTGTTCACCACGTCTTATCCTGCGTCCGCTGCCATTCATGCAAGGTTAGTGGACGGCTTTGATTTAGTTCCTGTAGCGTCCAGCGCTGAAAAAGCACTTGTAATAATAAAAAAAATAATAAAAAAAAAGATTAACCCTCTTATTCATGTGGGCACTTCTTCTATTAGGTAGGACCACTCAAATTTTCAAATTCATCCAAATTTAATAAAATTTGCAAGGAGTATTAATAACAATAAAAAAAAGCACCCTGCAAAATTTGAAAGACCTAGGTTTAATAGAAAAGTATTTATTGCAATTTAAAGTTGTGGATTTAAAGAGTTTTTGTGCAAAATGGCAATTTCGCAATTTTTAAGTGATTATAAAATTAAAACCATTTCACTGAAGACAGCCTAACTTAAGATTCATATTTAGTATATAACTGAGAATGGTTGGATTTTTTTTCTAAGGACATGGGTACATTGTTTAAAAATTATGCAGCCTCAAAAATGATGGTTTATGCAATTTGCAACACCGCACAACCACAAAAAAAAGCACAAAACGTCATTTTTGACTGATTATAAAATACAAACTATTAAACTGACAGCCATGAAACTTCAGAGACAATTTTTCTATGTTATACATGTAGATGGGGGCATCCATATTTATTACTTTTTGTGTGTGGACATGAATCAACAAACAACATGTAATTTGAAAAAATATATAAAAAAAACTGAACACAACAAAAAATATTTTTTCAATTTATCTTTATTGGTTGCTGAGAAATTGACAAAACAAAAAAACGTCTTTTCAGCATGATCGGGCTTAATTTTGTCACTTTTAAGATATCCTCAAAATCAAGGGATTGTAAAAACAAAACTATACATGGCAGACATATCACAATTACCACATCATTACATCTAACATAAATAATCTTCACCTCTAAGATTTTTATTATTAAAAATATATAAATTAAATCTCCATACCTTATTATCCTTTTATATTTTATTTCCATCACTATATAATAAAACAAATTCAATATAAATGTTCTACTTACTCAGCTACGGCAACAGCTTCGTTCACTCTTGAAATATGTACGTTGATAGATTCCCCATCGTAGGATGGGATTTTCTATCGTAGAGATCCAAAACATCAGCAAGACTCTCATTTTCGTTTCTTTCAGTGAATGAAGTCTTCTCAATGATAGCGGCCTCTAAAATACAGTGCTTGAGGTCTGTGAAAATCATTTAACTATGTCGACAAGTCATGCATATTTCCCACCCTTCTAAATGACCACCTAAAATAATACTGTCTTCCTCTCTCCGATCTGCTACGGTCAATATACTAGCCTTTTTTTTTTCCTTTCCTTTTTTCTCTACACTCACCCATCTCTTTCATCTGGGTACAGAAGGTACAGTGAAATTTAAAATAGATTTTTTTCTTTTTGTACCCCCCCCCCCCCCCCCCCCCCCCCCCTTACAAGACCCCCACCTTTGCATGAATTTGTTCTTATGCGTATGTTGGCAACTATTATTTAACATATTTTCTGAGATGTGATACATAATAGTGCAGACAACAAACTTATTGATAAAAATAAAATATAATATTGACAGATATAATAATAATGGTTTTCTTAATCTTATAGTGCAGTACTCTAGCCTACAACCAGACTCAATGCACCGGACATAGTCAATAGAGCAATACATACAAATACGCTCACTTGATAAAGAAGGTATTAACTCAATTCAGAGCAAGCAGATGTGGGCCAATGTTTCTAGATTCAATACATTTACCAGCATCAGCCTCAAGGAAAGTAGTGAAAGTGCCCTGGTTGAAGGCTTCTTTGGCTGAATTTACAACCTTTTCAATATACCTTCTTAGACAGTAGGCCCTGTAAGGTATTTCCATCAGTTATCTGAAACAATCAATTTTAAAAAAAAAACTAATTAACACTGGTAACAGACTTAGCACCTTAACATCAGTAATACTGTTTTACAATATGACAAACCATACAATTTCCGTATTAAATAAAAAAGCAGGAACATTAAATATAATTGTACTGAATTAAATTAATTATTTATGTTTTGTCTGTATGCTCCTACAGGAGGTCCCATAAAGAAAATAAAAAAAGAAAGAAAAAGACAATAAAAGAGAGAATAAAAAATGTATGTTTTGAAAACAATAACTATATTATTATCTAAGTTTATATATGTATATTGGATACAATATTAACCTTTTGATACATATCCTCAACATCCTTCCATGACACATGGCATGAGTTGTGCAAGAAGTGCAGCTGCAGAAGTACTTTGTTGGTCATGCTTTGAACTGGCAGTGTTGGACGCCGGCCCCTACCAGTTGCACTAGCATACTGTTTTAGTTTGTAAAAATCATCATCCTCTGAAAATAAATGATAAATACCTGTATATTTACGTGTCCTATAACTATCATTATTTCTCACGATTCAATAGCCAATATTGTTTAATCATAATATTTAGGCCTACTCACTGAGTTGCACAACAGTTTGATTGTGAATGACTGCATTATGAAAAGTAAAGTCAATGTGGTGAAGTATTTTGTACGCTAATCAAACAGTTATTATTAACTGTAAATCTATTATGTTTAAAATTTGGGCACACATATAAATTTCGTTGAGCATTATAGATATAACTAATAATAGGCCTACGTAACATAGTGCCCCATTCTGTTTACATGTTCGATAGCTACTTCCGGTAGCACATCAATCACATTACTTGATTGAATAAATAAGAACGATAGGTTAAACTTCTATAAAACACAAAGAATCGTATTCTTCTAACATGCTGATAATTTTAATTTACAACATCGCTATTTTACTGGCTCTGTTGAAAATAATAGCGTAGCAAAATAACATAGCAACGAGAGCACTGATTCTGTTGTTATGATGGCGTATGCTGCAGGTCAGCCTTACCCAATAACAATACTTGTTACGATTTGCAATATTTCTGAAACCCTATTAAAACAGTTGCGCTAATCATTTTATGATATCTTCAATGCAGAACTGATATAAACTTACCAATGGCGGCTTGCACCGCAAACGTAAATTGGTCGTCGCAACTCATTGTGATCGTCGAGTGTGCGCTTGCATGATATGATGGCGGCGTCTGCTATGGTAAAAGCTACGGCACGTGTTCCGCTCGTGTTTGCATCGTGCCTTTTTCTGATTGGCTCGCGTCACGCCGAGCCTATTTCTCAGAAGCAGTTTTGTATATGGTTGTCTTCGTCGTTGAACAAGCTATCGAACGCATCTAATTTTATAGGATGTATTATCGCTCTCTCCACTATATTTTTGCTTTTTAACGACAATTTATACAAAGAACTTGTAAAGTTATCATAATAAAAAATATACGAAACGAAAGCTTGAAGTTCTGACGTTTAAAATGACCCCATTTGCATACTATTAATGCATGGCAGGGCTTTGTATCGCTAACACGCGTGTGTTTAGACGTCATGTTACTGTGTTTGGCGGCCCGCGGAAAAAGCGTCACAATGGAGTAAAATCACGAAAAGGTTACTGTTTTCTTGTATCGCTTACAGAAAAACTACACAAAATAGAGATAAACAAACAACACATAATTAACAAGGAAGCTTTATTCTGTATTTTCCTTTTATTTTTTTTATTCAAATATGTTAGACATGATAAACACACTAGTTTAAAAACCAGGTATTTTCGTTCCTTTGGCAGCTTTCCCGCATAGCGTAATAAGAGGCTGCCGGTACCTAATCTCAGCCATTTCTTGACCAATTTCAAAAATTTAAAATGCACCATTATCAGGATTCAAATGCCTACAATATGCAACACAACACAATGCAAAGAATTCAAATGTACTTTTACACCTCACACATGTTCCCCCCCCCCCCCCCCCCTTCCCCATGGCAAATCGGCCGAAACATAGTTTATTTAAGGCCCAATTTCAAAAATTTAAATATGTTACTCAAGCAATCAGTGTATTTAAACTTTTTTTTATCATATTCCCCAGTTAAAAGCATACACATTATCATTTATATCATCCCCCACCCCACATCCTTAAAACGAAGAATTCAAACACCACCGCATAACTCGTTGGTGTAAAAGCATACTGTATTTGAATGCACAGTCAAAACATACCAATACTACCATCAGCATTGGCAAACTACATTTAGATACATTGTCTCTAGCAAAATAGCTGCTGGTATTTCTTGTGCTTGGCCATCACAGCGTCTAAATCATCAAGCACCACACTCCTACCAGACGACGAAGCAGGAGTGGTTGTGAGGCCACTCGAAACCACAAAGTTTTTATGCACTTGGCATCGGTCTGGGCGTGATGGCCAATGAAAAACGTTCTTTTTTATAGTGAATCGTTCTAAGAAGTTGATAGTGCCCTCACTTGGGGACAACACCTCAACTTCCCGTAGAAAGAAGTCCTCATTGTCGTAGTCCACAGCGACAAGTTCCCCTGTGCGGGTGAAGGTGAAGGGCTCTAGGTGGACGGCATCCTCCTCATCATCATCAGTGTCAGAGAGGTTGGGTGACAAAGAGTCTTCACTGTCACTTGCAGTTTCGCCTTCACTTGCAGTTTCACCTGTGACTCGACGGCGCTTTCTGTCAGGGCTAACTGGGGGATGTTCACTGTGGCTGGGTCTCCTCCTCCTAAGTAGGTCTTCAGGTTCACAGCAAGGATGTGCAGGTTCCCGGTTACTCGAAGGAGTGGAGACTTCTGTTGAAGCACGTGCTTGTGATATTCGATCTCTGCCTTGACTGCCTGCAGTCTGTCTGGGTTGCTACTGTAGTGCGCCAACAGAGTGTCAACATCCGTAGGTGTAGTGCACGGCCCTAGATGAACCCGTAGCTTCTGCATGATCTGTCAAAACATACAAACATTGCAAATCGCATTATTTATTGCTCGAACACAGATCACTTTATTTGATATGAAAATATATCTTTCAAAATAACTTAACAAATGATAGCAACAAACAGAATTTATTCATGTTTAAAAAATTTGTAAACTTACTTGCTCAACTTTGTCTATTCTTTTGTTCGCTGCATCCATCTTTTTCTGGTAGTTTTCCTCCAACAAAACTTGTCGTTGAGCCACAGCATTCTGAAACATTTATTGTAATAAATATAATAAATACCGCCGTTTTTTTTGTTTTTGTTTTTAAGTGAACATAATTTTAAAAAATGGCATCACTGTTGTGTATGAATTTAGGAGGGGGGGGGTGGGGGGGGGGCACTAGACTACTGGGTATAGTAGAGTAATAATCTTTTTGATGCAGCTGCGGCACTCATTTACCATCTGTAGGACAGCCTCTGCGACAGGCTTGTTTCGCAATCTCCAAACTTCTATGTCATGTGGGACATCATCTGGTAACATCTGTGGATGTTGTGCCATTTCCTTTAATGCTGAGTACATTGGCTGTATCACAGTGTACTGGTCAAGATAATGCATTTCACTGCGGATCAAATTCCAGAACGGCCCAGTGATGTCAACAAACATCAAGGCCAGGCCAAGCAGCATGGTATTAAGTAGCTGGCAGCTAGCATCTGCAAACGCGCTCCTCTTCTTTAAATTAGAAGGCTCCCGCAGCTGAAAAAAAGGCAAGGATGTCATCTCGATGGTAAATGAGTGCCGCAGCTGCATCAAAAAGGTTATTAAACCTGTTAGAACGGAAGCTGGACACCTCACTTGTCTTCTTCAATGAAGCACAGTATGCCAGCCAGTCTCCATGACAGCCGTTTTTCTCATCCCCACGTGGACCTAGTGTATCACACCCCATCCACACATGCCTGGAACACAAGCAATAGTAGGATTTAAAGAGGACACATTTACAGTTTAACTCTCATATAGTGTATGCAAGTGTACCATATGACCAGAAATCAATAACTACATGTATAGATCATGGGCAGGGTATTTTCTTTATTATTTGCGTTTTGTAAATGACATTCTTTATAATCTGTTTTTGTTCAAATGTGTAAACTTAAAATTAAATAAATGGATATTGAGCACTCGACGGCATACAGCAGATTCAGTAGACCGAGAATTAAAGGTGTTTGAATACTGCAAGATTTTCTCGATCTAGTTTTCCAACCAGTTCATTTTCCTTCGCAACATCAAGAAGAGCTTTCTCTGAAGCAGTTGACAGTGCCAACAGGAAGTGTGCATTACAGTGCAGAAATTCCAGGCGTGTTTCTTGATCTGGCAGTTGTGCTGCTCTGTGCTCATCTAAAAGCCGCTGAGTGCACTTCATTGTGTTAGCCCTATCAGTCATAAGGCCAACCAAGTTGTTAAAGATCTTCTCAGCTTCTGCATCTTCTGCGCTACTTAACACCGACAGTCGTTCCAATTTGTCTAAAGTCAATTGAAGGATCGTTTGTGCAGTTTCTTGTGCCACAGAATCAAAGCCTAGAGACAAAGTCTGTTTATTTTCTAAGGTTACTTGCAGCCCCATATACTTCTTGTGATTTTTAGTTGTCCCATCCGCATGAAGATCAAAAATGCTGACTAGTAACAGACTCGGCCACTTGCATTTTTGCTAGCGTGTTGCTTTGGTCTGCAAATCGTAGGTTGGTAGTCTTGGCAGGCAATTCATGATCTTCAAAGGTCACACCAAAGAAGTGTCTAGCCACTGTTTTAATAACATCATGACACCTGCTTGCTGGGACTTCACACTCACCAGTCAGTTCATAGATACATTTCAAAACATAATCTTTGTAATAACCTCTCTCTGTTTTTGTTTTTGGTACTTGGATCGGTTGCTCTTCATTACATAGCATGTCAATAACATCTTCTGCTGCCAGCAGTTTCAATTTTAAGTGCCTTGTTCTGGCTGCAAACTTGCTGACTTGTTTTTTAAGCAGTTGTTTCTCCTTCTTTAAGGCAATGTGAGGCAGTAAAATTTAACTCTTGTGTTTCTTGACTGAGGTAGCCTTTGTTAGTGCCAAGTAATATTAGGCCTACTATAAACTCTGAGTTAAAAAAATGCATCTGTTTAACATTATACCCAACCGTTGCTATGGAAACTACTGTAAACAACCGCCATATTGGATATCTGGGGAATGCTGTTATTCAATTAATACACATCACAGAAAAACAATTTTTGGCACACATGAACACTATGTATGAATGCACAATTTTATAGAACATTTTAGAAATTGTTATTATTGTATTTTATACCTATTTTTTTAATTGTTTTCGCCCAAAATTTGAGCGGTGACATAAGATTTTACCTCCTCACCAAAGAAAATAGAGAAATATCCAAAAAGTCTCTCTATAATAATGTGCAGCATACACCATGGTTCACATGTGCCAAGTTTGGATAGACAGTTTTTGAGAAAAACATTTCCTTGCATCGAAAGCAGTTGAAAAGCGGAAAACTGAGAAACAAGAAGAAAAAGAAGACAGCAAGAGAAGGGAATGGAAAATGTACTCACAGTCAACTGTAAATGCTTGAAAATGACAAAGAATGGTAATCTACACACAAAACAGTCAAAATTGGCCTGCAGCATATGCAGGGCCTCCCTCCAGCACCATCCGCTTCAGTCATGCAGCCCTCACATTGTCGCGTCGCTTGCTGGCCTGGTCTCTAAGGTACTTGCGGCTGTTGCTTTGCCTTTTTTCTTGCCTGCTGGCCCCCAGCCTCTTCATGTGTGTGCCCTTGGTGAAACCAAAGAACCCTGCTGTGTCTTGGGCAGCTATAGGTCCACAATTGAATTCACGAATGGCGGTGAAAACTGCAAACTGCACGCGGCATCTGGATGCAAAGTGATCTTTCGAACACCGTCCCCAGATGAGGCTGTGCAAGGCTTCATTGGCATTTGGGGTCTTGCCAGATAGGCACCTATTCAAAAGATGTTCTTCTGTGAGTCTCTCATATATGGGCTTCGGGTGCTTATGCAGCTTGTCACGGTTGAGGGGGGTGTGGACAAGCTTCACGTGCGGACCAGGAACCTTGTGCTGTGCCAAAGCTTGTTGGAAAAAGCACCAAGAGTCTACACCAGTGGGGCAGTACTCATGAGATGGCTGAGTTTCCGTATTGTCACAATCATCTCTTTGGTCCAATGTACTTGTACCAGATGCATTCTGAAGATAAGCTTTCAGATTATCTTGAAGAAGTGGCATTCGAGCTGAAGCTCTGAGCAGTGGAGACTTGACCTTCAGAACTAGCTTGTGGTACATGACCTCCGATTTGAGAGCCTTCTGCTGCAAAGTCGAGGTGTTGTAAGACTGCAACAAGTTATCAACCTCAGCAGGCGTTTGGCATGGTCCGTGATGAGGCTTCATGCCATCAATGATAGCTTGAATTTTCTGCCGTCTTTTCTCAGCAGTAGCCTCCATCTTTTGACGAACCTGCAGAATAACCTCCTGTCGCTGCTTCATTGCACTTTTCTCAGCCTGCCGGTGCTTTTCACGTAGGTACTGAGCTTTCTCTGAAGCTCTGGACAACGTAGCAGCTTGATCATCATGTGGCAGAGAAGAAAACCACAGTAGTAATAAATACAGCCTCTCGATATGGGTTGTGACGTCATGGCTGGCTTTTGAGCGTATTGAGCGAAGGCGATTGTAATATAATAGTCATTTGTTGATCCAAATCACTCAGCTGATTTACAAGAGGTGGCGTAGGAGGCTCCGGTCGCAATGGTGTTGATGAAGGTGTCATGTTCTCACTCGCTGGAACAAGTTTCATTTTGATGGCGTGTTGCATTTTTTTATTGTTGTGGTTGTGGAAATAAACCACCTAGTAGTTGTGTAGCTAATGGTAGCAGCAGTTGTAAAAATCCTCCTTTTTGTATTAATTTTTGTCGTTTGGCTGTGTTTGATTTAGGCGCTATCAAACGGCGAAGCTTGTGCTTGTGACGAGCCCATCGTTGTTTCTGACCACGCGATAGTTTAACATGTCCTTTAAGTACATTATGTACCATCTCACACAAACAGTTAATAACACGAGGTTGTTTCAACAGTTGTTGGCGCTGATGTTTTTTTTTAGCGCGTAATAAAGGAATCAAAGGTTTAAGTCGAGTCTGAGCACGATGTGTCTTCGCCATGGTAGTCTTTTTTCATCTGAATGTCTGATAACAGATAACACCCGTTTTATATATTGTTTTTAGGAATATAGACGATCGGATGTGGATCAAAAACATGAGTGCGCACACGATAGGTTTCAGGAGTTTGTTGTTTAAAATCTAAAAAGAGGTATCCGTAAGCCTCTCGTGTTGCATCTTGATAGGCCTCACGTAAAAAATGATGCCGTTTAGGAAAAGTTTGCATAGCCAAGTGTAAAATTTGATCCGCAGATCGTGGATTTTTACCCAACCACAGATAATGTGCATTTAACGAAATCGTCCGATGATGTTTGCTAGTATGAAATATATTTTGCACCATATAAGCCATACTTATATTTCCGTGATGACATTTTTAAATAAAAAATTCAGCCACACGCTGTTCCATCACAGGATTATCCATATGATCGTCGACCACCAATAAGGTTGAAATAGTCGAATCAAAGTCCACTCCATCTAAACTTTCTACAAAATCAATAGATACGGGACTTGTCTCTCGTAGCTGTCTAAATAAGTCTTGATATTGATGATAGACATACACCACTTTTTCAATAGGCGGTTGAATGTGAGTTTTACAATGTTGAATCAATTGTGCAATAAAAAATGTTTTACCACAGCCAGAAGGACCCGCGAGAAGGATCGAGAACGGATGTTGTAAAAAACGCACATCCATAAGTCACTCTATCAATGTCAAACAAAAACAAAAAAAAGTTAGAGGTCCAGCGCTACGGTAGAGACACCGTCTGACAATACCTTTCTTTTAGTATAGAGATAGGATAAACCTCTTTTGGGTTGGATATAAGTTCGCATCACATTTTGTGAGTCAAGACGAAAACCTCGATTAACCACATGATGTGGCGTTTGTGCCGTTAGTACGGTTTGAAAGTTAGCTATGGTTAATGGATTGCACCTTTTTTGCACGCCTTTACAAGACACCTTGGTAGTTGTATGAGTGCTACATGCGTAGCTTTTGGGTGCCAAAGAGATAATTTTATCAGCTTTGGCCTCCAGCTTCCATAACCCTGGCTCTCGCGTTTGGTGTTTATGTGCTGCAACACAGCATGGGGGTGGTGATGATGGTAGTGGTGGTGCTGATTGTCCCGGCAGAGATGATGTCGGTAGTGGAGGCGATGGTGCCGGTAGTGATGGTGGTAGACTAGCGCTGTTTTTATGCGTTTGGCAATATTGGGTCGGCAACCATTCGTCCCGATGTTTGTTGAAGTGATCCCTACGATCGGGACGAATGACGTCTTCTAAAGTGTCACCACTTAATGCCAAATACAGCGAGTCGGTGTCGCAGGTGATGAGTTGATAGTCGCATCGTTCAACGTAAAAGTCGATAAAGTGGTAGTAGAATTGCAGAAGCTTGAGTTTTGCGTACCCGTACACAAATAATCCGATGTGTAGAGGTAGATTTTGGTCGATGTTGGTCAATCGGCACTCTACCTCGTAATAATCATTTTGTACGGGTACGCATCTTTTAAATCGTGGATCGTGGATCGCTTTGGTGGCGCCCTTGGCATCCGTGATGAACGCCTTGGTATGACGATCATGCCTCATCAAGGTTCGGCCATAGGAGCTGTTGCCCTGGATCAAACAAAAACAAAAACCAAAAATGAGTCCCTCAAAATAAAAAAACATGCGCGCACGCGCACACGTACGCGCGCGTACGCACCCACGCCATTGGTGGTGCACGGGGTCTGTGTTTTTTTTTTCAATGTATTTTATTGTATTTTGGCATGCAGTCTTTCAAATTTGAGTGGGGCCAGTGGTCGTTCGCGTGCGCGTACGCGCTCGTGTACGCACGTGTGTGTACGCGCGCACGTGTATAGACACTTTTAGCAATGCACGGACATAGTATCGATGCACGGGTTGCGTGTTTTTTTTTCCAATGCATTTTATTATATTTTGGCGTGCAGTCCTTTAAATTTGGGCGTGCAGAGTATTAAAAATGAGCGTGTAGAGTTACAAAAATGCGTGTTTAGTCGTTCACACATGCGCGCACACGTGCATGCGCATGATTTTATCGTTGCACGGACATGGTATCATCGATGCACGGGTTGCGTGTTTTGTTTTCAATGCATTTTATTGTATTTTGGCATGCACTTTTAAAAATTTGGGCGTGCAGTTTATTAAAAATGAGCGTGCATAGTATTAAAAATGCGTGCACATGATAAAAAAAAAAGGACTCACCACGAGTTTGTAAGCTGCTGCGATGATGGCCTTGTCGTCATCTAAGTCTGCTTCTCGTCGGGCGCTGGTCACCTTGTCTGTGAATTTTTGGAAGCAGGGCTGTTGGTCGTATTGAATCACCTGATGGATTTTGGTGACTCGTAGCCCTTGTTGCAAATACCACTGGAGTAGGGGGGTGATAAGTAATATTTTTTCTCCACGAAAACTGGAAATGAGGGAGCGTTGTGGTTGTTTCAAGAAGCCATGCGCTTCCGCAAACGCTTTCATGGGAGGACCGATGTCATTTCGACCGACGTTGGTGTTTTTGAAGATCGGTGGAAATTCTTCAAATCGAGGTTTCAGTTGATCCGGAACCTCAATATCAACTTCCACGAATCCGAACATGGCCCCAGTCCTCACATGCTCCAAGATCTCCGTTTCATTCATGCCCCCACTATAAAAGGCGGGTCCACACTCAAATCGAGGAGCCCAATGTGCTACTTCTTTCTTGTTTTTCTTTCTATAATCCTGCCATTGACACTCTCGCATGATGCGTAGATTGACGCCGATTTTTCGTAGATAGGCATCTTTTTCCTGTGTGTCGTCGGCTCTCTTCTTTTTTAGATCGGGGTCCAAATTTTGTGTTAGTCGGCAATCATGCCCGTGCCAATAACAGCCGTGAAATTGAAATGCCGTGTTCGATTTTTGTTCCCAACCATCTACGGGAAGATTTCTTCCTCCTAGCCTTTTTTCTATTCCCCTATTATATTGATGTTGGATGTCTCTCTTTTCTTTAGCTGATATATATTCTAACCATTCTAAACAAATCTTACTCTGTCGATTTTTTTTCCAATCTAAATAGAATCCACTTTCTGCCTTTCTTCTCAAATAAAACCCTACCGGCATAGGTTCTGACATACATTTCAGATATAGGCTATTGGCATCATACCCCTCAATGGTTTTGCAGAGTTTTGGAGAAGCGATGTTGGGGTCCGCAGCTCTGATGTAGGTGACATCTTTTTCATGATATCTATGAAAAACAATGGCTGGACCACCACACACCGAATCCCGCATTGTATAATACATATCTTTATCCTGTCTTACGTGTCTATAAAGTGACATAGCCATATTCCTGCTCTGCTCTCGTGTACATTTAAAATGTTGATATGAGGTTCTACCTCGTCTCCTATCCAACAGTGTAGAGTGATCAGGAGTCTCATGTTTATCGAAATACATAAAGTGAGGTCTCCATTACAATCACCGCCTATATAGACCCAGTTTTATATCTTATTTCTGGTGTTGTCGTTTTTTTTTTTCTTTTTTTTCTTTCTTTTTTCGTTGTTGTTGGTCTTTTATTTAAAAAATTTTTGTTTTACCTACTTGTAGCATCGTTATGCTCCGTGGTTTGGTGATGGTGGTGGTGGTGTGGGTGGCTCGCCCTCTTCATCGTCTGATGCTCAATTTCTTCTACGTCCTCGACCATTATTATCCAATATTCTGGATAGCTATATATAACATAAATCAAAATAAATGATTATAATATATCAACATAGTCAAACCAAAAAAAATTATTAATAATTAAACATTATCTATATCAATAATCTATACCGCTAAGTTTTCTCAAAACAAAAGCAAACAAAAAAATAATAAACACAAAAACAAACAAAAAATTAAACAAATAAAAATAATACAAAAAAATAATTTTTTTTAGTTAATTTTATTAGTCTTATATTATAAAAATATTTTACTTACGTGTCTAGAAAGTGACATAGGAATATTTCCGCCCTAGACTCGTGAACATTTAGTATGTTGATGTAAGGCTGCACCTCGCCTTCCATCTAGCAGTGTAGCGTTATCAAGAGCCTCATGTTTATCAAATTCATCAAGTGAAGTCTCCGTTACAATCACCGCATATATAGACCCAGTTTCGATGCCTTCAGGTCATATATACACACTAAAATTTAAGATTGGCTGTGACATCTGCTGCCGTTTGACATAAATATGGCTGCCTCATTTTAACATCAAATCTCTCTCTTTAACACCAATACGGTATTTCAGGACTCTAATACACTTCTGACATATTTATTATCGATCCATTAAATTAGACTCTGTGCAGTATGTCTAGGTATAACTATTAATGTATACAAACACAAAAAGATGCGCACTTGCTGTCTTTGGGTGCTTGATCTAGCGCCCCAGACCACTGAGTCATATCATTCACTATTGCCAAGACGCACACTTGCTGTCTTTGTGTGATTGATCTAATGCCCAGACCACTGAGTCATTCTATATTCTTATGTGGCTCTGTATAAACATGATCCTAAAAACCATAAGACACGCACTTGCTGTCTTTGGGTGCTTGATCTAACGCCCAGACCACTGAGTCATTCACTATCGCCGAGATGCGCACTTGCCGCACTTGCTGTCTTTGGGGTGCTTGGTCTAACGCTCAGACCACTGAGTCATATCCATTCGCCGAGATGCGCACTTGCTGTCTTTGGGTGCTTGATCTAACGCACAGACCACTGAGTCATATCCATTCACCGAGATGCGCACTTGCTGTCTTTGGGTGCTTGGTCTCCATATAAACCACATACAATCCTACAGCAGTACTATCAACAAAATTACCCCTTGGGGTCATGAGCAATCTTGCCACTGTAGATTGTTCAAACCTATAAAGGGAACAGTGAAAGCCACAGTTGAAAACCTGTCTTTCCTTTATAGGCAAGACAGATTCACTGCGGCAACAGTACCCCCGTTGGAGTGCCGGGGGTTTTCAGTATAAATAGTATCCCCACTTTATGGAAATTTAGTGCTTTAAATTCCCACTGTCGCTGTCTTCCTCATTTACTCTTTCCTATTCCTGCTCTGTCCTTCACTCTGCTACACTATCTTCTTCTTCGCTAGATCAATGACCTACCTTTTTTCTTGAAAACTCTTCCTGGACAAGACTCCTTGTTTGTGTATGAGGTCTGTTGGATCAGCTTGGGAGTGTTGGACGCTTTCTGCCGGGTGGTCACTAGGGCTTCCTATGATTGTACTATTTAGCACTATAGGCATTTTATATGTATGTGATTTTTTGATGATTTATAATGATGTTTGTATTCTATTTTGTTTTTGTAACCGGGGTGTTCGCGTAGTTGAGGTCAACCCTCAGCCGTCCCCCGCGTGGGATGTCTTTATTGTAAAGTGACTGGCCGTTGGAGGGCATTCAATTTTCCCACTGGGGTTGTTTCGGCAGATCTTTTATGCGGATCGGGGGTTGTCCGGTCCTGATTTGGCTCGGAAGAGTCCGCTGGACCTAAAGCAGCAATAAATCAATCAATCAATCTATCAACAAAATTATATCCGCCCCCCCCCCCCCCCCCTCCCGGGCCATACATCATCCATCACTTTTGACAGGGCACAGGACCATCGTCTCCTCTGTTATGTCATGATTGCGTCACGATTACGTCAGCCAGCCATGACGTCACAACCCATATCGAGAGGCTGTATTTATTACTACTAACCACTTTGAGAAGGTTCTGTTCCTCTTGATAATATTGACAGTTGAATGGTGATGACAGCTAGAAAAAAACAAATCATAAATGTAATATATGCTGCTAATAGTTAATTTGTTTTTGTAATATTATTATACATACAAAGAATATTGTTGGATGCAATACTAAAATAATGTATGCATAGTAACTTGTATTGATAACATGATAATGTAGCTAAGAATCTTTTGTACTAAAACACAATATATTAATGTATCCTATTATGTGGCTAACACTACTGATTCTTCTATTTTTTTAGTTGCTAACTGTACATGTAGGCTACTGATATAGGCTTAGATCAGTAGATGGCTATTTTTTGCAGCTCAAGCATATAAATACTAAAATAGGCCTATTAATTTATGAATTAGTTTGTGTTATTATATTACATATATTTTTATAGTATACACAAATTATCACAATAACATTTTATACATAACACCTTTCCCGTTTATGTTGCTTTCTTTTATAATGCCACGATAGTCTAATAATATAAAATAATACTTAAAATAGGCCTATAACATATGACAACATGCTAGTGTAGTGTAGCGACGGCGAACTTCCGGTTGTGACAGTGACAGTAATATTTATTTTATATATATATACCTGAGCCATTATTTTTACAATCTGGTTTACAGACATAATCTTAAATGTATATTTATTGCTTCTGAACACAGATTAGACTCCTATTTGCTTCAGAAAAAAATAACGTGCGAGTCACGTGTGGCTCGCAGTAGTTTATTTCAGTGAAAATTGAACATCGTGTTTACATTTTAAAAACCTATCATCTGCAACTTATAATTGTTAGATAACAAAAATCCACCAAACTAGTTCATGATTGATAATATATACCTTCAAAAAACGACATTACTTACCAATAAAATCTGCCAGTCTTTCGAAAAACGAGTTCACAATCACGCCGGCTGTTTGAATGGAAGTATGATCCGCCATTTTCACATGCAAATGAGGTCGCGGAATAGGTGTAGCTTTTCACTGGCTCCCGATCGAACAGAGCTGTTTCTATGCCTAAGTTTCGTATACCATTAGATTGTGTTAAAAAATGCTTTTCAGGTAAGTATGCAGGGTGGAGAACTTTCCGCGAATCCGCGGATTTCCGCGGAAGGCATTTGCATTTCCGAGAAAAAAATATTGAGTTCCGAGTGTGAGAAGCTGAGGGGCTACACTTTACTGGGCATAACGGCCAAAAGCGGCCGAAGGTCTAAACAGGCAAAACGTCCAAAAGCGGCCGTATCAACCATGTGGTTATATTCTCACGTTGTTTGAAAGATTGCGAGACTTCCGGCAATTGACTTCCGGTTTATTGTGTTGTGAAAACATTCGACTGCATTTCCACAAGTTTTCTCTGTGATGCGTTCGTTTTTTCGATTTTTTTTTCAAATTTTTGTGTGTGTGTGTGCCTAAAAGGGATGGTTTGGATTCTTCGACTGATGAAGGGGAGTTTACAGGCTTCCATTTATCAGACATTAAAGTGAGAGAAATGGACTTGGAGTCGGGGGAAGAGATCGGTACTGACATTAGACAATTAGTGTCAGTAGTGTGCATGCATACGATCTTTCAGACTGGCATGAAAGTGAAGAAGAGGGGGCTTGTTTGGACTTTTAAAAACTTTTTTTTATATACACATGGAGTAATAAAAACAAGACATGACAAGAGAAGTATAAAAAGGTAGATAATCAAAACAGAATTTATTTCTGTTCATTTTGCATTTTATTTCATTTAAATCTATACACTAGTCATTAATACCTAAGATGTGGTGTTTTTACTAACGTACCCCTAAATACCTCTAAAATTATAAAAATTCTTGCCTGTTTACAGCTAACAAATAGACAAACGTGTGCCCAGTAAAATTGGAAATGTGGAGTTTGTGTGTAACAGTGGTGGACCTCAAACTTTGTTAGGCCTACAAATCAAGATTCTTAACGTTTTTGAAAGAAATGTGCATAAAACATTCTTTTTTCTGTTTTGTTTCTATTCATGTTTACTTTTTGCTTTCAGGAGAGGCCCTAAATTACTTTCAAAATTGCATAAATTCATTTTCTTCCAAGGGTCGAATACCGGTGCGTGGCCCCTGGGCCCCGGCCGGATTTCAGAGATTTCTTGATTCAGTTGTTCTCCACCCTGGTATGGGAGTTGTATTGTCCGATCAGTAGATTTTGTACTATACTTCTCCAAAGTTTACTGAAATATTTACTAGTTTTTTAATTAAAATATAAGAAAAAAACACAGATGAATGCGAGACCAACCAGTGTGTAGCTTTATTATTTTTCTTTGACCTGAAATCATTTGCATACAATGAATGAGACACACAGCAGAGATCTTGACAGTTTCCACAACCATGTATACACACTCAGTCAGGCCGTAGTGTTAAAAATGGCGGCGAGTCATCGTTACAGTGATTAGCGAAATCGTGTTGGTTGGTGTATTATTAGGTACTCCAAACTGATTTTTCAAATTATGCCAAGCTTTAAAAAAACATATTGAACTGAAAGAACTTTTTATGCTGATTCCAATGGTATGTTTCTTTTCTTTGTACAACAATTTGATCACAAGTTATGAATTTTTATTGATTTAATTTTCGTCAGGGTTTTTGGCACAAAATCAAAATTGCATTTTCCTCCAACTTCTGACCCCCATAGAGTACATCTGATAATGCTGTTTGGGGGTCTTAATGAATTTTTCTGAGAGTTTTCATCATATATAATAAGGAGAATTTTCATTAGCCTTAAAAAAATAGAAATAAATGTTTAAAAACCACCTCTGAAAACGGAAAAAATGCAAAAAATCTCTGTAGTCGGTGTTTACAAAACGCTAACACAAAATGTGTAAATTGTCAAATTTGTATAACTCGGCACCTAATTGGGCTACAGAAAAGTATCACATACCAATGGAATCAGCACAAGGAGACAAATGTATTGAAATACCTTTTAAATTAAAGCAGACAACCAGAAATGTTCAAATGTTGCATTTATGTTTTCGAAATTTGTGAATATGCAGCGGCAATGTCGTTTACGCCAGTCACGTGCCAGACTCGGAGGTCATTGCTCGCAGGAAGACACTCAAAGTCCCACCTGAACACAAACTGTGCACTAACATCAGCAACGTCTTCTCTGTTTGGCCAGCGAAACAAATCTTGACGGCCTTTTGTGTTCTCCAGGAACTTTACTGTTGCATCATCACCATTGTTCTTCACATCAAGTACTTGGCCTAAATAAAACTGCTCAAAGTAATTTTAGTTTCTCGTATATTTCATCCGCTGTGAAAGAAGAATAAAAACATAAACAGGGCAGAATTGCAATACAAGTACTTACCACAATATCAGAAAAGACTGATATGAAAGAAAGTGAGAGATATTTCTACTACCACTGAACCGAAAGTACAGCTGACGGAGGTCACGTGACTTGATACACGTTCTATTTTATCATGTAATGACATTAGTAACACAAATCGAACATTACAGCATCAATTCTGAACGTCTGTTTTATAAATCTGATAGAAAGAATAATCTTCAAAAAGAGTACAACCTAATTTAATTTTCAAGTTTTCATCCCACCCCACCAACCCTCTTTTCATTCATTAATCTCACTTCCGTTTTACAGTGACCAACTAATAACAGCATGATCATGCCATAAAATCTTAAGTACTGTAAAAATTAATGTCCTAATCGTATATTTAAGGATCCATACTTACCAACCAGTGTCTTCAAATTGAATTCTAGTGCCGATAAACATGCAGAATCTTGAATCGGCTGCAGCGACTCGTTCGCTTCGTTCGCCATTGCAAACTAACCTGACGACACAGAGTCATCGTAGCTTTGGTCAGCACTGCTCGTGTTTTAGACAAAATCTCACCGCGTGAGTGACCTATCAAACTAAAGTATGCCCAAAGTTTTGTAGATAAAAGCTTCAGCTTTCTAATGAGCCCCTTTTTAAGAAGTTCCGTTAAGTGTAAATGGTGGAAAAACGATTGCAAAAAGTTTAAGCGTGGATTACAGCTATTAAACTTGCTACAATATTTATAAAAAATACTCCAAAACGAGGCTTAGAAAGTACATCGATTTTCATTGGCTGTCATTTTAAGGTCAGTTGGACTCACGCAATGAGATTCAACTTTACAAAAGGTAGGGGTCACGAAGTGGCTGTGAACATGGCGTCAGCTCAAGCACGACGGTACCTCCCGAAAATACTTTCGTTTCCGTGCACCTTTGATTCTTTCACACCAGCAAACACACCAAAGGAAAAAAAAAGAAAAACACATTCATGTGGTATATTTTTATTTAGCATTATGCAACACAGTCAAGATCAAAAAGTGCACTGAAAGTCATCAAAAGTGCCCATAGGGGGTCATAGCAATGGCGTGAGTTTGGAGTACCTAGTATTATTTTCACAAAAAAAACCCCAAAGATATGACACATAAAAAAGTATAAGTAGTCAGACGATTCAGAAATTGTTCATCTTTATTTATTTTAAATCAGCGACTACATAATGGTACAATTTCAATTAAAACATGGTTAAAATAAAACAGAAAAGTGAGTATTTTATGACTTTCACACACAGGCTAAGTAGAGGCTGCCGGTACCTAACATATGTATTGTATTCAAAATTTCTTCCCATCATATTGCAGAATCAGAAAAACCAATACAAAGAAGCCAGTGATTTGTCTTGTTTGAGAAAAAAAAAAGTAAAAAATAAAATAAATAGCGCAGCGAAAAGAACAAACTAGTATGAACGTCCATGTTTGACACAGCCTATCACAAAAAGTAGATAATTTAGACCTATGAAAAGTCATTTATATATTCAAACCAACATACAGAGTGAGCCCATTTTTTTCTAAGATATTGCATGATGAGCTTTAGGAGATATGTAAGCTCGAACTTGACAAAAACTGCTAAAAGTCACGAGGAACTGATTACGACACTCTTTAGTAAAACCACTATTTTTTTTTGTTCTACTGCATGGATTTGCTTAAAATTTTAAACATAGATTCAAAGCATAAAGCTTGCATCAAAAATGCTAAAGTGTCTTAAAAGAGCAATGAAATTGCACTGTATTATGTGATATACTTATTTAATTTTATTTAAAAAAAGAAAAAAAGAAACAAGGTGAAACGACTAGAGTTTCAGTTACACACTCATCAAAGCAAATTGTCAAACATTGGCCTAGGTCTTGAATGCTGTGTATCTTGCAGACAGGTCTTTTGGATAATATTCAATAAATGTCCTGCCAGATGATGATGATGGTGCCAACTGAACCATATTTGATTCGATTTGGCACTGATCTGTCCGAGTCAGCCACCGATACATCACCTGCTGTCCAACTGTAGATTTCTCTAAAAAGTTAATATCTCCACAAGTACTACCATGGACACACATCACCTCTCCTAAGAAAAAGTCTTCTTCATAATAAACACCTACAATGTCTCCTTCCTTGAATTGATATACTTCTTCAAAAGTATATGGAACAGAAGACTCGACAGAAGCATCTTCATGCTCATCTGTAATTGAAGAAGACAGCTCTTGCTGACAATCGTTTGGCTGAAGTGCATCCCCACCAAAAAACTGCAACAGTCTATTGGTGAGGACAAAACACGGAGCCTGTCACTTTTAGGTGGGGTGATTTTTCCATCTGGACCATCTTCTGGAACAGTATTTCAGCTCTGAGAGCCTTTTTCCTGGCGGCATCAGTCCTGTAGTGGTCCGAACCTCCCAGGATGTCGACACAACTATGGCATGGCCCTCCATGAGGCTTCAGGTCCTCCAACACCTGAAGGACTTGTACTCGTCTCTTTTGTTCTGCCTCATGCGACTTTTTTTTCTTGTTCAATAATTTCTTTTTTTCGTTTAACTGTCTCCTTTTCATGCATGATGTGTTTGAGTCGCAGACTGGCTGACATCCGAGCTGATGGATGCAAAATGTTGTTTATTTCCTCATCATCTTTCATCACCAGCCATTTCGTTATGGAACGATTTCTCTTTCACATGTTGACTGTGCTGTGATGGTGTAAGCTAGCACTTCTGCGTTTAAATAATGAGAAATCAAGATCCGCAAAGCACTGCTCACTCACAAGGTTTGTGATCTGAGAATGTTGCAGTTTATTTCGAAGTTCAATATTTTGTACGTTGTGATATTTTCCCTGCGCAGAACTCGGTCTCCTACCTTCAGCTGAAAGGTTTTCACTCCCTTTGAAGCTCGCTTGGCAAAGGTATGCTGCTGTTTTAGGTGAGCCTGGTCCTGGTTGTCTCGTACTGTCTGGTACGTGACCACCACATGATGTTCCAGATTGGCTACCCTTGCCTCAATAGCATCCATTGTAAAGTCCGCTACACAATTTGCCACATCATCAGCATCTTCCATCTAATTTATTATAAACAAAAAATGTAATTGACAATTAAAATTGCATTCCACCAAAAATGTACCACAAATATTTTTTCTGTAGAATGTATCTCCAGTGTCCACCCATAAGTTAAATTGTTTGACAATAGATCTGCCCCAAAAATTAAATTAGTCACTGCGAGAAGCTAAGCACACCAAACTTACTCAAAGACAATCAAAATTAAAGACTATGATGGAAATAAATAAGTTTTGAGATGTTTTTTGAAGGTTGGCAGGGAGGGTGAATGACGGATGAAGTGGGGGAGCTGGTTCCAGGTAACAGGGGCTTGATAAGAGAAAGACCTTTGGCCAAAAGTTTTTGTCCTGACAGTGGGGATCATAAAGATACAAGAGTCTGCAGAAGAGCGAAGCTGACAGGATGGGGTGTAGAGATGGAGTAGGTCAGATATATATTGTGGGCCAGAAGCATCAAGGGACTTATAGCAGAGTGTGGCAGTCTTGTGAGAAATTCTCTGTTGAACAGGAAGCCAGTGGAGAGAATGTAGGAGAGGGGAGATGTGGTCAAATTTAGAAGAGCGAAAGACAAGCCTAGCAGCATGGTTCTGGACCCTTTGGAGTTTAGAAATAAGATAGTTAGGGCAGCCTGAAAGAATAGCATTGCAGTAATCTAAACGAGACAGTACGAAGGCACAGATAAGAGTCTTAGTTGAATCTTCAGTAAGTAAATGACGGATGGATGAGATTCTACGAATTTCGTAGAAGCAGGTTTTACAAATATTAGCTACATGCGTCTCAAAAGAGAGGGTTTGATCAATGGTGACACCGAGATTGCGGACAGAGGTTGATAGAGAAATGTCGGTGTCGCAGAGTGAAACAGAACAAGGTAAGGAAGAAGATGAAAATATTTTTTGAGGAGCAATGATGATAAGTTCAGTTTTATCCTCGTTAAGTTTGAGCTTGTTCTGCGTTATCCAAACCTTAAGCTCAGAGACGCAGGCCTGAGTGGAAGAAATAAGAACACTAAGATTGGTGAGGGGTCCAGAAGTATACAGCTGGTTGTCATCCGAGAAACTGATGGGAGAGAGAATGACGTTGTACAATAGAAGCAATGAGTTGAGTATAGAGAACGAAAAGGATCGGCCCCAGGACAGAGCCTTGGGGCACACCAAAACGTAGTGGAGAAGGATAGAAAGACAGGCCACAGACCGAAACGGAGCAAGAGCGATCAAAGAGATAGGCGTGAAACCATGAGAGGGCAGAGTCAGATACCAAAAGACATTTTAAGTCTGTTCAAAAGAATTTCATGATCGATGGTATCAAAAGTGGCCGAAAGATCCAAAAGAGAAAGAAGAGAAATGTCATTATTGTCCAGAGTAAGGAGAAGGTCATTAATGATTTTGAGTAGAGCCGTCTCAGTGCTGTGACCAGACTTATAGGCAGACTGAAAAATGTAAGTAAGGTTGTTGGCTGAAAGGTGGTCAAGAAGCTGAGATAGCACAACTTTTTCAATTAATTTAGAAAAGAAGGAGAGATTGGAAACAGGTCTGTAGTTTTTTAGCAGTTCAAGAGTTGTTTTTTTTAACAGAGGACGGACTATGGCAGACTTGCAAACAGAAGGAAAAGAACCAGAGAGAAGAGAGTTGTTGATGACAGACGAGAAGTAAGGAAGAAGGGTGTTGAGACAGTGGACAAAGAAGGATGATGGAAGTGGATCGAGTTCACAGGTTTTATTAGGGGATTTTCCAATGATTTTCTTGAGATCAGCAGCAGAGATAGGTTGAAAGGAGGTGAAGGGAAGTCCAGAGAAAGGGGGGTCGGGAAACTGGGGCGAGGTGGTGGACTGGGCATCAGCAATTAAAAAAAAAAAAGACCAAAGAATTCCTCATATATAATAAACATACCGAGAGAAAAAGTCTGCAATGGCTTCACACACGCCTGACGCTTCCTTTGTTGGCAGAGGGTACAGTTCTATCCATTTCGTTAAATAATCAGTAAAAGTTAGAATGTAGCGATGTCCTTGCTTGGTAGTTTCTTAATTACTTTTAATCTTGCTTAATCTGAACAAGAATGCAGTTACCTCCAACATCTTTATAAATTCAAAATTGTTATTAAAAAGAATAGCCACCCCTCTAGAATTTGTTGTATAAGATGCAAAAATAGCCTTATACCCCCATTCTGCTCTAATATAATCTTCAAGTTTAGGATCAAAATGCGTATCTTGTAAAAAATAAATGCAAAACGCTTTTAGTGAAATATATCTCGTCTTTTCAGCTGATTGGCTAGGCCTCTACAGTTCATGGACATTATACTAATACAATTATCATCATTTTACGTCATAAGACCTCCGAGCTACGGGATAGGGGAGGATAGGATAGGTTACTTTAGGTCTTCATTGGTTTTTTTTTTTTTGTTTCTTTATGTGGACACTTGTTATATCTGTGAATAAAATAAAATAAAATAAAAAAATAAGCAAAAAACAAAACAATATGATTAAACCATGTTACAAAACCCTAACCAAAATTTGCTTTTAAAAAATAACCTTAGGAACGAAAAAAGACTGGGTCTGTTTGTATATAACTAACACACATTTTTGCTATTAGAATTATATGATTAATTTTTTTCAAGTACATTTTTGTTTTATTATCCCCATTCAAAATCCAAAAACAGTGCATCTGAAACACTTTTATATTTACCTTATAATGAAATTCAATGTAATTTTCAATTTCTAGCCAGAGTTGTCTTATGACTGGACAATAAATGAAAAAATGTTCAACAAAATCTACAGTATCATTACAATAAGAGCACTTGTTATTGTCCCTGACTTTTATTTTAGGCAATATAATACATGTATTAGTAGGGTAAATATTCTGTAAAACTTTCCAATGAAGGACCCGGAGTCTAACCTCTTTTGAAGCATTAACAGCAACTGACCAGTTGTCATTAGTATTAATGTCAAATTTTCCTTTCCAAAAGGCAACCGCACAAGGACAAACGTTATATTTGATGATTTATTTGGATTATCAATCTCAAGAAAATGAGTTGAATAGTTATGGCTGTGAATAAAAACATTCAAACTAAGGTGCTAACATAAAATACAAACATGCATCAAGTCCAACAGTTCTGTGTTCAAAAAGAACTTTCTATTCATGGATATAACAGTAAATGATTAGAACATTCATTCAAAATTATCACTCCGTAGTTGAAAACAGCAATATCAGTATCACGCTAATACAATAGTATAGGCCAGAAAACAGGCATGTGACACGTATTACAAGTTGTAGCCACTGAAAATAACTCGAAGCACACAAGTCTGTGATGGAAACACAATATTTACAAAATTTGAGACACAGGTTGAGCTACTATATACAGTTGCTGCAGAAGAATAAATCAGTGAGGGCACTAGTATCAAAGTTCACACACGGAAAATGGAACCATTTTATTTATGACAACGGTCACACCTGACCATTGGATTCTCTGTGGTGTTTGGTTGGCGGCAAACACAAAACAGCTTCTCCGTATTGGTCGAGTGAACGCCCTTGCTTCGCCTACCTTTGGCAAACACTGGAAAGGCTGTCAGTCTGGAAGCATGTGGTAAGGTGCTGGGGCATCGTCTCCTCATAAAAATGGAGCTGCTCTGGCCGCAAACCTGCACATAATGCACGTGCATAAGCGATGGCAAAATAACCACATGTGTTGCCTCTTTTCTGCCTCCATGAGGTGGATGGTCATCTTTGATGCATCAGAATAGAGCAACCACCCCAACTGTGTTAAGAATTTCTGCCTACAATCTTTTCGAATGCTCTTATAAAAAGAATCGTATACCATGATCTCTCCTGGCTCAGAGCAGAAAATGTTACTTACAGTTACCCAGTGCCGGCCTACAAGCAGTATTTGAACGAACTTGCCATCAGGAGTGCCAAGTCGCTGACAACCAACAGACTCAAAAACAAATTTGTTGGAACCCAGCAATATCAGGAAACTGTTGTTGCAGTAGGGCTAAGCTATGGTCTATATGGAGGTCCTCTAGGTCTCTTTGCTCCCTAATGAACTTCATCATTTTCTTCATCTCATGACACTGCTTGGTGGCTGGAGCCACAGGGAGCTTCTCTGCTCTACGTCGTTTTGCTGGAGTGTTACCCTCAAACAGCACATCTTCTAAATCTAACGGCTCTAACTGACCTCTCCAGTCAATGACTGTACCCTCAGTCAGCATGTCTGCATGTGTCACTACTGCCTCGGTCATATTAACTGTCACTACTGTTTCTGTCGTCTCTAATGTCCGTCCATCCACCACTGAGCTAGTCTCCATCCCATCACACTGCTTGGTGGCGGCTGCTACAGGAAACTTCTCTATTTTACGTCGTTTCGCTGGATTTTCACCCTCAAACAGCTCATCTGTTGCTAATGTCTCTGTCATCATAATTGTCTTTACTGTTTCTGTCATCTCTAATGTCCATCCATCCACCACTGAGCTAGTCTCCTTCCCATCACACTGCTTGGAGGCTGCAGCTACAGGGAGCTTCTCTGCACTATGTCGTTGGACTGGAGTTTCACCCTCAAACAGCACATCTGTCACTATTGTCTCTACCTCAACCGTCTCTACCGTTTCTGGCGTTCCTATTGTCCGTCCATCTAACACTAAGCTAGTCTGATCCTGTCTGCTGTAAGTATGGTCGCCTGTCCAGGACACAGTTGTCTCTGCCTGTATGTCCATCAGTCCGTCATCTAAATCTAAAATACCTCCAGTGGGTCGGTTGTGTCCAGGGCTGTCTGCTTCTTCAGTTCGGGATGTTACTCGGTCCTTAGATGGGTTGTCGTAAGGGCTGTCCACTTCTGCACTCAGGGATGTTGGATCCCTCACAGGCTTGAGCTGGCAATAGGCAACACGCACTTTCAAAGGCCTGCTCTCTCCCTCCTTCGTCAGCAGCACCCTCTGATGGCTGTCTATGTCTAAGATCCTGCAACAATAGTTGTGCGGTTTAAATTAAGGTGCCAGGTCCTACAGCTGGTTTCACACTAGCAAACGATTTCAAACTTCCCAATCTTTTCATTGGGGATCAAACACAATTAAGATGCATGTAAATATGTGCGATCAGGCACAAATAAATACATTATGCCTTCTCAGAACAACACAGATTTATAGTCACAATTACTACTACTACCAATAATATTAATTAAAACATTTGAATAAAAATGACACTTTATAAACAATGTCATAAATAAAGATATTTGCCTAAAAATTAGAAGAAAAAAAAAGAAGACATTTTGAAAACAGAAAAAGAGAAACTGAGTCTGACTTTAGGGATTAATTTATAGCATGAAAAAATATTTAAATATATGTCTGTCCAAAATAATTAAAATAGGCCTTATATATCAACTCAGCAACAATAACCCAAAAACCATGGTCTGTCCAAACATATTTAGTGGTGATCAAATCATACATAATGACAAAACAGTTCGTATTTCCTTACATGTATGGCCCAGTCCATGTGGGGTTCATGGCGCCACCTTTCCGCCCCGCGTCCTTCATGTTCCTGCGCAGAACTCGGTCTCCTGCCTTCAGCTGAAAGGTTTTCACTCCCTTCGAAGCTCGCTTGGCAAAGGTCTTCTGCTGTTTTAGGTGAGCCTGGTCCTGGTTGTCTCGTACTGTCTGGTACGTGACCACCACATGATGTTCCAGACTGGCTACCCTTGCCTCAATATCATCCATTGTAAACTCCGCTACACAATTTGCCACATCATCTGCATCTTCCATCTAATTTATAAAAACAAAAAATGTGTGTTTAATTAACAATTAAAATTGCATTCCACCAAAAATGTACCACAAATATTTTTCCTGTATAATGTCTCTCCAGTGTCCACCCATAAGTTAAATTGTTTGACAATAGATCTGGCAAATGCAACATGGTTTTTTGGAGTTCATGTCACCAGCCATAATCAGTTCATATTTTTTCCATATTTCAAAGAGTAAGAATGTGGTGAAAAAATATGCATACATGTCTTGAAACTAAAAAAGCTGTTTACCAAAAGCGTAAGACAAGATGAAATGAAAAATGCAGTAGTACAAAATTGTGCATCAAGTACAGCTCTCCTACAGAATGAGATTATCCTTCTCTGCCCTCAGATTACCATCCACCTCCCCCTCCTTTTCCCTATCCTCGCCATTTAACAAAGCACATAAACAAGCAGGCAAAAATCAAAGTACCTGAATAATCTGTCGAGGGTGTCAGGCATACCAAAGATAAAATGGGGAGTACTTTGTGGAGGACTTCGGCTGGGTCCTGATGGAAAATGCAACCGCACTTAGGAAATTGTCCCAGTCTGCGCCGTTGTTCTGGTGCACAAGCTTGCTCAGCCTTGTCTTAACAGTGGAGTTTGTTCGCTCGTCAAGACCGTTTGTCTGTGGATGATAGGCCGAAGTCACTGATCTTTCAATCTTGAACTGTTTACACAATTCTTCGTTCAACTTGTAATAAGAGACAAAGAAACGAAAGAAAGACATTAATTACTTGAACTATCGACGCTGTCGCCTTCCACTTTTTTAAATTTCTAGTAAGGAGATAGCAGAGGTGCCTACCGTACGCGCTGGCGCGTATTTTTACGAATTTTCAACATAAAATACGACAATACGAGCAATTCCTTGAAAATACGCATTTTCGTGGTGTAAAAAAAAAAAAAAAAATTTTCACACTGATTTTATATATGTTTTGATCTGCTATTTTATTTACTTGCTGACCTAAGAGCGCATGCGCAAAAGTGAAATCGCGTGCGTGAGAGGTAGTGCGAGACTTTGTATCCGCCATTGTGCTAAACATGGTGTCGCGAAAGCGTTTACACGAGAGTGACGATGAGAGCGAGTCTGAAGAAAAGCGGGATAAGGTTGCAAGTAAGCAAAAAGCGCCACAACATTTCTTACGCGAATACCGTGAACGTTTTTGAGGAATAATCGAATCTTCAAAAGGAGTTCATTATGCTCACTGCAACAAAGAGTTCAGCATTGCTCTGCATACGACATTCAGCGACACTTAGATTAGGTATTACGGACAAACATTTTATTTTGGTTCAGGATGTTTTATTTTGTTTTTATTATATAGTACAAACCTTTAAAAGATTTAAAAAAATTTAAATTGTTAAAATAGGTCAATATTAAGGCACTCATACAACTGTTCAAAGTAGGTAACCCTCACATAAAATAAAACGCGTTTTTCCCAAAAGTGGCTCAGCCTCAGGTGTCTAAAATTAATACAAAGTGGATAAAAAGGCACTGTATTTACACAACAAAATGCAGAACACTCTAGTATGCTCAGAAAACAAAAAGTGTTGCCAGTTTCAGCAGAATATACGAAAATAATGATGCATTTATATATATTCATAATTCAATTAATTATTGGACAATATGAAGATCCTTTGGAGGAGGAGGGGGTGGAGGGGTATGGAGTAAAATACAGCACAAAAATAATATATTAGTGTGCATTTGTGACCATAACTTGTTGAGTTCTATATTATTTTGTTTCATGAGAGGATTAAAATGGTGAGCTGGAATTAGTATGAATTGATGTTTTGTGAATGTGGCAGTTTTCATGACAATAATTCTTTGATCAAATGTTGCGAGTTGCGCGAAATCTGACATTACACAAAATACACATTTTTCATGCAGCCAGTACACAAATGGTCAGACTGGGGGTAGGCACCTCTGAGATAGTCATGAATGGAAACTGGAACACAAAGCTGAAATAAAACAAAACTTCTGTAAAGCTGACAAAGGTGTTCATGTATGCAACAACACCATTATGTAATATAAACCTTACCAATAATTTACATATAGCTGATGCTAGACAGAATATCAAACTAACTCATTCAGTCAATGTAACCCCTGTGCAAAAGAAATTTTGGATTTAATTAATAACTGCATGTACGCAAATTTACAGCACATTATTAGCATTCATAATACTAAAGGTAGTGTAATACGGAGGTGCATCCAAAGTGTGCTGTACATTTGATTACTAAAATAAGAAACCATGAGAAAAATAAAAAAGCATACCAAGAAAGATCTAAAAAGTAATTTTGTATGCATGTAGCTGCTAGATAAAAACTCCGAGCCTATTTCTCAGAAGCAGTTTCGTATATGGTTGTCTTCGTCGTTGAACAAGCTATCGAACGCATCTAATTTTATAGGATGTATTATCGCTCTCTCCACTATATTTTTGCTTTACCGTTTTTGGTAAACTTTAACGACAATTTATACAAAGAACTTGTAAAGTTATCATAATAAAAATATACGAAACGAAAGCTTGAAGTTCTGATGTTTAAAATGACCCCATTTGCATACTATTAATGCAGCGACATGGCAGGGCTTTGTATCGCTAACACGCGTGTGTTTAGACGCCATGTTACTGTGTTTGGTGGCCCGCGGAAAAAGCGTCACAATGGAGTAAAATCATGAAAAGGTTACTGTTTTCTTGTATTGCTTACAGAAAAACTACACAAAATAGAGATAAACAAACAACACATAATTAACAAGGAAGCTTTATTCTGTATTTTACTCTTATTTTCTTTATTCAAATATGTTAGACATGATAAACACACTAGTTTAAAAACCAGGTATTTTCGTTCCTTTGGCAGCTTTCCCGCATAGCGTAATAAGAGGCTGCCGGTACCTACTTTAACATTTATCATAGGTACTAACATTCAGTTCCTGAAGGACCAGCAATAAAACCTATTAAAAAAAGGGATGCTGTAAATAACGTACATCCATTGTAATCACAACCCCCCCCCCCCCCAAAGTTATATGTCAAGCACTACAGTAGACACACTGTCTTGTAATACCTTTTTTTGGTATATAGATAGGACAATCCTCTTTTGGGTTGAATATAACTCCGCATCAGATTTTGTTGATCAAGGTGAAAACCGTGATTTATAACATGATGCGGCTTTTGTGAGGTTAATAATGTATGCAAGTTTGACACAAATAAAGGGTTGCGGCATTTTTGTACACCTTTACATGATACCTTAATGTTTTTTTGTGCGCTACACGCATAGCTTTTGGGAGCCAAAGAAATAATTTTATCAGCTTTAGCTTCTAGTTAATATAACCCTGGCTCTCGTGTTTGATGCTTATGCGCAGCAACACAACATGGCAATAATCCTGATGTTGATGGGCTGCGGCTTTGGTTCTAACACCCGTGCTAATGTTGATGGTGTAACGCGTCCCTGTTTGCGTTATCTTGTGAGAGGTAACCTAACTAACCTGCTTTTCTACTTATACAGGGACCGGGCCTTAACTAGTACAATCACAGCATGTAAGACACACAAAACAGAGCAAGTCTCACTGCCGTCCACAGATATTGTCACACACTCAAAGAAATAACAATGAACTACAGCTTGCTTCCCTTTTATGTACCTTTTTAATAATCTAACTTAATACATGACAATCAAGAAATATCAAACTCGCATGCACATATATTATAACTAACAATACAAAGTAAAATAAGTTTGTTGGTCCTTACCTCATCTTCAATGTCCTGTCACCACACTTTCCTCTTCTTAAAAATATCTACTTTTACTCTAAGACCTCAATCATAACTAACAGAAAACCAGGGCCAGAGTGTCGCCCTCTCGTTCCCTCGTGCTCTTTTCTCCTTCCCTCGAGCTCTTCAATATACCCTATGGTGATCCACACCCGGGCAGACAGTGGGGCAATGATCTCATGAAAATTATCGTGTTCCCTGAAATGATCATAGATCACACCCGCCAATTGATCTACCTCTACCCCTGTATCTTCAGTTGGATCAAACAATCGGTCTAAGAGAATGCTCCTATTATCATTAACATATGCCTCTTCCTCTATTATGATATACGCCTCCCACAACTCTTTCGAACTGCACCCTTCGAACCAACTTCTATAATCTGGACTACTTGGAGCTACCATATGTGATGGTGGGCTATCCCAATCTTCGTCCATTATGTGTACTATATAAAAATTTCCTTAAATGAATTAATTAATAAAAAATACCCCGCGATTCCGAACTGCACCCTTCGAACCAACTTCTATAATCTGGACTACTTGGAGCTACCATATGTGATGGTGGGCTATCCCAATCTTCGTCCATTATGTGTACTATATAAAAAATTTCCTTCTTAAATGAATGAATTAATTAAAATTTACCCCGGGGTAGGTCCACCAATGTAACGAGTCCCTGTTTGCGTTATCTTGTGAGAGGTAACCTAACTAACCTGCTTTTCTACTTATACGGGGACCGGGCCTTAACTCTCACAATCACAGCATGTAAGACACACAAAACAGAGCAAGTCTCACTGCCGTCCAAAGATATTGTCACACACTCAAAGAAATAACACTGAACTGAAATTTATCCATGCTTTCTGGAGTGAGCTTATCAGGTTTGGTGTTCAAAAATGATAAGCTTTCCTTTGGACGTTTAGGTATTTCCGCATTTGGTTCTTTGGGCAATTTAGAAAAATATTCACTCATCTCGGTATGATAACTTTGGTATTTTTTTAAAACGGCGAGTTCTTGTTCAGAAAAAGATGTCAAAGGTTGAGAGTCTTGCAACATATCTGATTCTTGACTCGTACCTGGCGAGACAGGTTGAACGCTTGAAGAAGCCATTTTACAAACACAGCACTATATTCCACAGAATGATCACAAAATTGTTCACTTCTTTCTTCCTCGGTGCTCAGTCAGTTTTAACAGATTATTTTCTTGCGATTCTGTCGAGGTAACAGTCGAGTAACAGCTTAAAATGTTTGCTGAAGAAGAATTGCCTCAAACAGAGTGTAAAACAGACAGTATGCTAAATGTGTCTTCACGTCAGCTAGCATGGAGCAGTAGTGAAGTTTTGCCGGTATGCCGGTAATTGCCCAAGGTCGTTATGGCTGTAACTAATACACACACCCTATGAGGTATGCAACACAGTAAACAGAGAATTTTTAATTTAAAAAACATATGCATGTGCGTTCGTATGCATGTGTGCGTGTGCATGTGTGGGTGTTTATGCATATGCATGCGTATGCAAACGTGATCGAGTGCATATGAGTGAGCGTACATTCATAATTCTGTTTAGAAGTAACGAACAATTACCGGGAGTGTGGTTGTTGCTATGAGCCAATGACGTGGCAATAAACACGAGTCATCTGCTATAATGGGATTTCCCACAGCTTAAAATCAAAAGTAAATAATGCTCCATCATTGCAGTAATTTTCTAACTTATTCAAGGTTTAAGAAAGTGTTACACATTAATGTTTAATGTTACAATTATAATGCAGTGTGTTGTGTATTTAATAATAAAAGAATTGTGAGAACAGCATGTGGGTTAAAATCAATACCGTCACGAGGCTTCAATAAAAATATAACCACAGGCAAAGGATTTGCGTTATATAGCTAATAACAGGTAAAGAATTCTGCAGTTGTATAAAAAAGGAATTTTAATTTAAATTTCATTCAAACTTAAAGACGCAATAAATACGCATATATAAAAATAAAAATTATTAGCAAATGACAGATTTACAGAGTGTTTTGTCATGCATTTATTTGCTATCAAAACAGCCTTAAATTGTAATAAAAAAGGCCTTTAGCGACTCTTTGAACATATGTCGGTCAAATCTCCTTTCTCCTATCTCTTCATGTTAAATTTTATTTAACAACATTATATAATACAACAAAATAAATATAAATTTTTTTACTTACTCTCTTAAAAATGCCGCAAAGGGCACGATTTACCCACGTTATGTGCACATTTAACGTTTCCCATCTCAACATGGGAAACTCTGCTGTAGAGATCCAGAAGGTAATCAAAACTCCCATCTTGTCCGTTTGCAAGATTTTGAATGAATACAGTTTTTTAAATAGCATTCACAATATCCCCCTAGACTAAACTCATTTACGATATCTTCCCTGCTCTAAATTAACCTGTAGTGGCGGTTAAAGACCCACTTCTCTCTAGAATCGCCAAGAGCCATGAACAGCCTTTACCACAAATCTAGTGGTGCATGCCTTATCTTCAGTGCTCAAAATTTTCCCCCTTGCATGTTCCTATCGATAGTGGTCCAGCTCGTGGGCCAGTTCTTCTAATTTTCCTTCCGCAGTTAGGGTCCTGACATTCCAGGTTCCTATGACGATGTTGTTTCTCGTGCGGATCTTGCTAATTTGTCCATCAGTAGCATACTTTTCACCTCCGTCCTGGTGGCCAACGGAAGGCGCAGTCCTTGTTCCGGGCGACGACCGATCCGGCATGGAATTAGTGGATAGCCTCATCATGTGTTGTGTCTTGGGCAAAAAAGACCTGGCAGGGCCCAATCCTCTCCAGGCTGTTGGCCACAGCCGAAATCCACGAATACAGTGTGGCTCGCCTTGGCCCTGAGCACGTGGTCGTTGAACCTGTAGTAACGTGAGGTTCCTCCGCCCTGGCCGGTGACTTCTGTGTAGAAGACTTTCGCCCAGTGATGCCGTGCTAACATCACCCCTGTTAGTCGCCTCTTACGACACGCCGGGAAACGTTGGGTCTATTCTATTTGCCCGAACCCACAGAGCATGCCCCTACGACCTTCAGGTTATGGGACAGGATAGGATAGGATGTTCCTATCTTTAACATTTATCATAGGTACTAACATTCAGTTCCTGAAGGACCTATTTAAAAAAGGGATGCTGTAAATAACATACATCCATTGTAATCACAATTCCCCCCCCCCCCCCCCCAAAGTTATATGTCAAGCACTACAGTAGACACACTGTCTTGTAATACCTTTTTTTTGGTATATAGATAGGACAATCCTCTTTTGGGTTGAATATAACTCCGCATCAGATTTTGTTGATAAAGGTGAAAACCATGATTTATATAATAACATGATGCGGCTTTTGTGAGGTTAATACTGTATGCAAGTTTGACACAAATAAAGGGTTGCAGCATTTTTGTACACCTTTACATGATACCTTAATGGTTTTATGTGCTCTACACGCATAGCTTTTGGGAGCCAAAGAAATAATTTTATCAGCTTTAGCTTCTAGTTAATATAACCCTGGCTCTCGTGTTTGATGCTTATGGGCAGCAACACAACATGGCAATAATCCTGATGTTGATGGGCTGCGGCTTTGGTTCTAACACCCGTGCTAATGTTGATGGTGTAACGCGTCCCTGTTTGCGTTATCTTGTGAGAGGTAACCTAACTAACCTGCTTTTCTACTTATACGGGGACCAGGCCTTAAATCGCACAATCACAGCATGTAAGACACACAAAACAGAGCAAGTCTCACTGCCGTCCAAAGATATTGTCACACACTCAAAGAAATAACACTGAACTGAAATTTATCCATGCTTTCTGGAGTGAGCTTATCAGGTTTGGTGTTCAAAAATGATAAGCTTTCCTTTGGACGTTTAGGTATTTCCGCATTTGGTTCTTTGGGCAATTTAGAAAAATATTCACTCATCTCGGTATGATAACTTTGGTATATTTTTAAAACGGCGAGTTCTTGTTCAAAAAAAGATGTCAAAGGTTGAGAGTCTTGCAACATATCTGATTCTTGACTCGTACCTGGCGAGACAGGTTGAACGCTTGAAGAAGCCATTTTACAAACACAGCACTATATTCCACAGAATGATCACAAAATTGTTCACTTCTTTCTTCCTCGGTGCTCAGTCAGTTTTAAGATTATTTTCTTGCGATTCTGTCGAGGTAACAGTCGAGTAACAGCTTAAAATGTTTGCTGAAGAAGAATTGCCTCAAACAGAGTGTAAAACAGACAGTATACTAAATGTGTCTTCACGTCAGCTAGCATGGAGCAGTAGTGAAGTTTTGCCGGTATGCCGGTAATTGCCCAAGGTCGTTATGGCTGTAACTAATACACACACCCTATGACGTATGCAACACAGTAAACAGAGAATTTTTAATTTAAAAAACATATGCATGTGCGTTCGTATGCATGTGTGCGTGTGCATGTGTGGGTGTTTATGCATATGCATGCGTATGCAAACGTGATCGAGTGCATATGAGTGAGCGTACATTCATAATTCTGTTTGGAAGTAACGAACAATTACCGGGAGTGTGGTTGTTGCTATGAGCCAATGACGTGGCAATAAACACGAGTCATCTGCTATAATGGGATTTCCCACAGCTTAAAATCAAAAGTAAATAATGCTCCATCATTGCAGTAATTTTCTAACTTATTCAAGGTTTAAGAAAGTGTTACACATTAATGTTTAATGTTACAATTATAATGCAGTGTGTTGTGTATTTAATAATAAAAGAATTGTGAGAACAGCATGTAGGTTAAAATCAATACCGTCACGAGGCTTCAATAAAAATATAACCACAGGCAAAGGATTTGCGTTATATAGCTAATAACAGGTAAAGAATTCTGCAGTTGTATAAAAAAAATGAATTTTAATTTAAATTTCATTCAAACTTAAAGACACAAATAAAGGGTTGCAGCATTTTTGTACACCTTTACATGATACCTTAATGGTTTTATGTGCTCTACACGCATAGCTTTTGGGAGCCAAAGAAATAATTTTATCAGCTTTAGCTTCTAGTTAATATAACCCTGGCTCTCGTGTTTGATGCTTATGGGAAGCAACACAACATGGCAATAATCCTGATGTTGATGGGCTGCGGCTTTGGTTCTAACACCCGTGCTAATGTTGATGGTGTAACGCGTCCCTGTTTGCGTTATCTTGTGAGAGGTAACCTAACTAACCTGCTTTTCCACTTATACGGGGACCGGCCTTAACTCGCACAATCACAGCATGTAAGACACACTAAACAGAGCAAGTCTCACTGCCGTCCAAAGATATTGTCACACACTCAAAGAAATAACACTGAACTACAGCTTGCTTCCCTTTTATGTACCTTTTTAATAATCTAACTTAATACATGACAATCAAGAAATATCAAACTCGCATGCACATATATTATAACTAACAATACAAAGAAAGTAAAATAAGTTTGTTGGTCCTTACCTCATCTTCAATGTCCTCTCACCACACTTTCCTCTTCTTAAAAATATCTACTTTTACTCTAAGACCTCAATCATAACTAACAGAAAACCAGGGCCAGTGTCGCCCTCTCGTTCCCTCGTGCTCTTTTCTCCTTCCCTCGAGCTCTTCAATATACCCTATGGTGATCCACACCCGGGCAGACAGTGGGGCAATGATCTCATGAAAATTATCGTGTTCCCTGAAATGATCATAGATCACACCCGCCAATTGATCTACCTCTACCCCTGTATCTTCAGTTGGATCAAACAATCGGTCTAAGAGAATGCTCCTATTATCATTAACATATGCCTCTTCCTCTATTATGATATACGCCTCCCACAACTCTTTCGAACTGCACCCTTCGAACCAACTTCTATAATCTGGACTACTTGGAGCTACCATATGTGATGGTGGGCTATCCCAATCTTCGTCCATTATGTGTACTATATAAAAATTTCCTTAAATGAATTAATTAATTAAAAATACCCCGCGATTCCGAACTGCACCCTTCGAACCAACTTCTATAATCTGGACTACTTGGAGCTACCATATGTGATGGTGGGCTATCCCAATCTTCGTCCATTATGTGTACTATATAAAAAAATTTCCTTCTTAAATGAATGAATTAATTAAAATTTACCCCGGGGTAGGTCCACCAATGTAACGCGTCCCTGTTTGCGTTATCTTGTGAGAGGTAACCTAACTAACCTGCTTTCACTGCCGTCCAAAGATATTGTCACACACTCAAAGAAATAACACTGAACTGAAATTTATCCATGCTTTCTGGAGTGAGCTTATCAGGTTTGGTGTTCAAAAATGATAAGCTTTCCTTTGGACGTTTAGGTATTTCCGCATTTGGTTCTTTGGGCAATTTAGAAAAATATTCACTCATCTCGGTATGATAACTTTGGTATTTTTTTAAAACGGCGAGTTCTTGTTCAGAAAAAGATGTCAAAGGTTGAGAGTCTTGCAACATATCTGATTCTTGACTCGTACCTGGCGAGACAGGTTGAACGCTTGAAGAAGCCATTTTACAAACACAGCACTATATTCCACAGAATGATCACAAAATTGTTCACTTCTTTCTTCCTCGGTGCTCAGTCAGTTTTAACAGATTATTTTCTTGCGATTCTGTCGAGGTAACAGTCGAGTAACAGCTTAAAATGTTTGCTGAAGAAGAATTGCCTCAAACAGAGTGTAAAACAGACAGTATACTAAATGTGTCTTCACGTCAGCTAGCATGGAGCAGTAGTGAAGTTTTGCCGGTATGCCGGTAATTGCCCAAGGTCGTTATGGCTGTAACTAATACACACACCCTATGAGGTATGCAACACAGTAAACAGAGAATTTTTAATTTAAAAAACATATGCATGTGCGTTCGTATGCATGTGTGCGTGTGCATGTGTGGGTGTTTATGCATATGCATGCGTATGCAAACGTGATCGAGTGCATATGAGTGAGCGTACATTCATAATTCTGTTTAGAAGTAACGAACAATTACCGGGAGTGTGGTTGTTGCTATGAGCCAATGACGTGGCAATAAACACGAGTCATCTGCTATAATGGGATTTCCCACAGCTTAAAATCAAAAGTAAATAATGCTCCATCATTGCAGTAATTTTCTAACTTATTCAAGGTTTAAGAAAGTGTTACACATTAATGTTTAATGTTACAATTATAATGCAGTGTGTTGTGTATTTAATAATAAAAGAATTGTGAGAACAGCATGTAGGTTAAAATCAATACCGTCACGAGGCTTCAATAAAAATATAACCACAGGCAAAGGATTTGCGTTATATAGCTAATAACAGGTAAAGAATTCTGCAGTTGTATAAAAAAAGGAATTTTAATTTAAATTTCATTCAAACTTAAAGACGCAATAAATACGCATATATAAAAATAAAAATTATTAGCAAATGACAGATTTACAGAGTGTTTTGTCATGCATTTATTTGCTATCAAAACAGCCTTAAATTGTAATAAAAAAGGCCTTTAGCGACTCTTTGAACATATGTCGGTCAAATCTCCTTTCTCCTATCTCTTCATGTTAAATTTTATTTAACAACATTATATAATACAACAAAATAAATATAAATTTTTTTACTTACTCTCTTAAAAATGCCGCAAAGGGCACGATTTACCCACGTTATGTGCACATTTAACGTTTCCCATCTCAACATGGGAAACTCTGCTGTAGAGATCCAGAAGGTAATCAAAACTCCCATCTTGTCCGTTTGCAAGATTTTGAATGAATACAGTTTTTTAAATAGCATTCACAATATCCCCCTAGACTAAACTCATTTACCGATATCTTCCCTGCTCTAAATTAACCTGTAGTGGCGGTTAAAGACCCACTTCTCTCTAGAATCGCCAAGAGCCATGAACAGCCTTTACCACAAATCTAGTGGTGCATGCCTTATCTTCAGTGCTCAAAATTTTCCCCCTTGCATGTTCCTATCGATAGTGGTCCAGCTCGTGGGCCAGTTCTTCTAATTTTCCTTCCGCAGTTAGGGTCCTGACATTCCAGGTTCCTATGACGATGTTGTTTCTCGTGCGGATCTTGCTAATTTGTCCATCAGTAGCATGCTTTTCACCTCCGTCCTGGTGGCCAACGGAAGGCGCAGTCCTTGTTCCGGGCGACGACCGATCCGGCATGGAATTAGTGGATAGCCTCATCATGTGTTGTGTCTTGGGCAAAAAAGACCTGGCAGGGCCCAATCCTCTCCAGGCTGTTGGCCACAGCCGAAATCCACGAATACAGTGTGGCTCGCCTTGGCCCTGAGCACGTGGTCGTTGAACCTGTAGTAACGTGAGGTTCCTCCGCCCTGGCCGGTGACTTCTGTGTAGAAGACTTTCGCCCAGTGATGCCGTGCTAACATCACCCCTGTTAGTCGCCTCTTACGACACGCCGGGAAACGTTGGGTCTATTCTATTTGCCCGAACCCACAGAGCATGCCCCTACGACCTTCAGGTTATGGGACAGGATAGGATAGGATGTTCCTATCTTTAACATTTATCATAGGTACTAACATTCAGTTCCTGAAGGACCTATTTAAAAAAGGGATGCTGTAAATAACATACATCCATTGTAATCACAATTCCCCCCCCCCCCCCCCCCCCCCCCAAAGTTATATGTCAAGCACTACAGTAGACACACTGTCTTGTAATACCTTTTTTTTGGTATATAGATAGGACAATCCTCTTTTGGGTTGAATATAACTCCGCATCAGATTTTGTTGATAAAGGTGAAAACCATGATTTATATAATAACATGATGCGGCTTTTGTGAGGTTAATACTGTATGCAAGTTTGACACAAATAAAGGGTTGCAGCATTTTTGTACACCTTTACATGATACCTTAATGGTTTTATGTGCTCTACACGCATAGCTTTTGGGAGCCAAAGAAATAATTTTAGCTTCTAGTTAATATAACCCTGGCTCTCGTGTTTGATGCTTATGGGCAGCAACACAACATGGCAATAATCCTGATGTTGATGGGCTGCGGCTTTGGTTCTAACACCCGTGCTAATGTTGATGGTGTAACGCGTCCCTGTTTGCGTTATCTTGTGAGAGGTAACCTAACTAACCTGCTTTTCTACTTATACGGGGACCAGGCCTTAAATCGCACAATCACAGCTTGTAAGACGCACAAAACAGAGCAAGTCTCACTGCCGTCCAAAGATATTGTCACACACTCAAAGAAATAACAATGAACTACAGCTTGCTTCCCTTTTATGTACCTTTTTAATAATCTAACTTAATACATGACAATCAAGAAATATCAAACTCGCATGCACATATATTATAACTAACAATACAAAGAAAGTAAAATAAGTTTGTTGGTCCTTACCTCATCTTCAATGTCCTGTCACCACACTTTCCTCTTCTTAAAAATATCTACTTTTACTCTAAGACCTCAATCATAACTAACAGAAAACCAGGGCCAGAGTGTCGCCCTCTCGTTCCCTCGTGCTCTTTTCTCCTTCCCTCGAGCTCTTCAATATACCCTATGGTGATCCACACCCGGGCAGACAGTGGGGCAATGATCTCATGAAAATTATCGTGTTCCCTGAAATGATCATAGATCACACCCGCCAATTGATATACCTCTGCCCCATATCTTCAGTTGGATCAAACAATCGGTCTAAGAGAATGCACCTAATAGCATTAACATATGTCTCTTCTTCTATAATGATATACGCCTCCCACAACTCTTCTGAACTGCACCCTTCGAACCAACTTCTATAATCTGGACTATTTGGAGCTACCATATGTGATGGTGGGCTATCCCAATCTTCGTCCATGATGTGTAGTATATAAAAATTTCCTTCTTAAATGAATTAATTAATTAAAATTTACCCCGCGATAGGTCCACCAATGTAACGCGTCCCTGTTTGCGTTATCTTGTGAGAGGTAACCTAACTAACCTGCTTTTCTACTTATACGGGGACCGGGCCTTAACTCGCACAATCACAGCATGTAAGACACACAAAACAGAGCAAGTCTCACTGCCGTCCAAAGATATTGTCACACACTCAAAGAAATAACACTGAACTACAGCTTGCTTCCCTTTTATGTACCTTTTTAATAATCTAACTTAATACATGACAATCAAGAAATATCAAACTCGCATGCACATATATTATAACTAACAATACAAAGAAAGTAAAATAAGTTTGTTGGTCCTTACCTCATCTTCAATGTCCTGTCACCACACTTTCCTCTTCTTAAAAATATCTACTTTTACTCTAAGACCTCAATCATAACTAACAGAAAACCAGGGCCAGAGTGTCGCCCTCTCGTTCCCTCGTGCTCTTTTCTCCTTCCCTCGAGCTCTTCAATATACCCTATGGTGATCCACACCCGGGCAGACAGTGGTGCGATGATCTCATGAAAATTATCGTGTTCCCTGAAATGATCATAGATCACACCCGCCAATTGATCTACCTCTGCCCCATATCTTCAGTTGGATCAAACAATCGGTCTAAGAGAATGCTCCTATAATCATTAACATATGTCTCTTCCTCTATTATGATATACGCCTCCCACAACTCTTCCAAACTGCACCCTTCGAACCAACTTCTATAATCTGGACTACTTGGAGCTACCATATGTGATGGTGGGCTATCCCAATCTCCGTCCATTATGTGTACTATATAAAAATTTCCTTCTTAAATGAATTAATTAATTAAAAATACCCCGCGATTCCGAACTGCACCCTTCGAACCAACTTCTATAATCTGGACTACTTGGAGCTACCATATGTGATGGTGGGCTATCCCAATCTTCGTCCATTATGTGTACTATATAAAAAATTTCCTTCTTAAATGAATGAATTAAAATTTACCCCGCGATAGGTCCACCAATGTAACGCGTCCCTGTTTGCGTTATCTTGTGAGAGGTAACCTAACTAACCTGCTTTTCTACTTATATGGGGACCGGGCCTTAACTCGCACAATCACAGCATGTAAGACACACTAAACAGAGCAAGTCTCACTGCCGTCCAAAGATATTGTCACACACTCAAAGAAATAACACTTAACTACAGCTTGCTTCCCTTTTATGTACCTTTTTAATAATCTAACTTAATACATGACAATCAAGAAATACCAAACTCGCATGCACATATATTATAACTAACAATACAAAGTGTATAAAATATTCATTTACTTACTTTTTTTATTTTTCATGTTTAACATTCATGTGCGCGTGCGCGCGGCATCTGAAACAAAACAAAAAAAACAATAATACATTGCTATTATTATTTCTAATTTTAAAGATGTTGTTCATTAATAAACTATTTTATACATTATTTTTGGTGTTGTCTTCTTTACTTTTCTTTTTGTTGTTGGTCCTTTATTATAAAAATTTTTTTTTACCTACTTGTATCATCTTTATGCTGCGGGGGCTGTGGGTCTCCCGTTTTGTCTGTCTTCTCCGGCATCTCCCGGTTCGGGCAACAGGTGCACATCCAGCTCATGGATGTTATATGATGGGTTCCTATTAAAAAAAAATATTACAAAAAGGTAAAATAAAAAAATATAATAAAACTAAAATAAAAAAAAAATAAATAAAACAGTCATTCAGTATATAATAACATGGCCTTTTTTCATAAAACAAAATAAAAAAATAAAATGAAATAAAAAAAATAAAAAAAATTATTAAAATAAAATAAAATAAATAAAATAAATCTGGCTATCTTATTATCCTTTCATTTCTTTTTCATCGCTATACAATAAAACCAATTCAAAATAAATGTTGTACTTACTCAGTGATGAACCACCTCAATGCATCACGCACTCTGCTGATATCCACATTTAGCGATTCCCATCGCATCATGGGGTTTTCGGTACACGATATCCAAAATATCATTAGCACTCTCATCTTCTTGGGCTGATCTTTTTGATGAATGAAGTCTTCGCAATGATGCCGGTCTTTTAAAATATAGGCCTTGCGGTCTGTGAAAATCTGTTCATTACGTCTACAAGTCACACATATTTCTCACCCGTCTTAAATAACCACCTATAATTAAAACTATCTTCTTCTTGCCGATCTCCTATGGACAATATAACACCCCTCCCTTTTATCTAACCTTCAATCAGATGCTGCTTGCACACAAGATACGATTAACCCCACATTTTGTATGTGTATGTAAGCATCTGTTTCCCATACTCTCGCTCGACATCACTCGTCTTTACTCCATCACCCCCTGTCCAGTCTAAACACGCTTTACCGGCATCCTCGTATATAGTGACCGTTGTCCAGATGTGGCTAGTTTGTTTGCCAAACACACTCTAATTCCCGTTCACACTTCAATAGTATCCTAATCATTACGTCTAGTGTCCAACACCTATAGTACATATTTTCTCAGCCTTCTAAAACCGGCCCTCTCCAATAACATTGGCTTCGTCTTTGATCATACTACAGATGAGTCATGCGTCCATTCGTACAGTATTCATCTCACAAAAAGCACCATTTGGATTTAAGGTACGGTGGCCGAGTGGTTAAGACGTTAGACTTAAGATCCAATAGATTCATATCCGCGTGGGTTCAAACCCCAGCCGTGCCATTTTTTAAAAAAATAAAAATAAAAAGTTTTTCAAAACAAATGTTTATAATTTAATTAAGGCACGAGTACTACCCAACGCTGTATGAATTATGTATTATTTTTGCTATTCACTTATTTTTCAAGGGATATTGTTAATATTTGGTAATAATATGCAGGAATATACTACATTTAGTGGAAAATTGTTATACGTTTGCATAAATTAACCCAACAGTGGAAAATAATTAATTATTTAAAATGTTGTGTTATTGAGCATTCCGAAAACTGGGGGTCAGTTTTAACATCACAATGTACACACTAGACATCCCTATGACCTGCTTTTTGGTATATATACTTCAAATGTTGTTTGTCTGGAGCCTGAACTAAAGACAGCTGTATGGATGGAAAATTTTATAAATACCTAGGTGGTCAATTTATTTAAAAAAATTAATAAAAAGTTGCATATTAAAAAGTGTATTATTCACCTCTCATATGTCTTACACACTTGAACCTAGTTCAGGATCCAGAACTGGCCTAATTATATTTCCATGCCAAATTTCAATGCTCTATCTGCAAAAATAAAAAAGTTATAATGTAAAAACCCTCTGAAATATGGCGTTTTCGGAGAAAAATTGCGTGCAAATTTTAAGGCGGAACTTACTGTTTGAAGTCAATGGCCACCAGCCTGATAGGGAAAGTTCTCTCTCACTGCATGATCTTCTTCTCTAGCAAGTTTCTTCTGCCTTCTCTTCTTTCTGCTCTCTTTTGTGGACAGCTGGGACTGTTTTTGGGCTGTGATTATTCTCACTGTGTCTTTATCCGCAAAGAAGCGTTGTGCATACTGTCCAACGTCAATGGCCATTGCTTTCAGAATGTCTCCTAGGCGTTTGCATCCATCATTAAATATGCACACTGCTACTGCCACTGATAGTTCCACTACCACAAGTCCATGGTGTTTTACTTTGGGACAAAATTTCCAAATCACACTGTTGATACACTCATTTGCATTCTGGGTGTAACCGCGCAAACATTTACACAATAATTCAGTCTTTGCTAGGTCTTTAAAAACTGGCTTGAGTTCCTGCATCACAGCTTCTGGGAGGTTGTTCTTATGTTTGTAAGTTGCCAGTGTCCCAGCAGCTTCAGCTTTCTTCCAGGGACACCAGTCCAGCATGCAAAAGTTGTGAATAGGGTTTACATCTGATGACAGTTTGTGATAGAAAATTGCCCACACTGCAGCTTTCATGGCAGCTAAGTTATTTGGATTGGCCCTAATTGCATTTCCATAATACTCCTGTATTTTATTTATTTCAACATCAGTAAGCCTTCCCTTCCCTCCTATGGATTTTCCATCAGAAAGATTCCTACCTTTTGCATTTTTCTTGAGGTCTCGCAACCTCTTCCCCATGCGTTTCTGTACATGACCAACGCATTCTACCTTTTCGACAGGTGTTTCATCGCCATACGGCTTGGATTCAAACACTTTTTTATAACTACTGGTATCCCCATCTCCAATAAATTTGGTGTATCTCAATTTGTACAGTTCCACTGAATTAGAAAACATCTCTTTCGCTATTTCTCCCTCCATTGCACCTGAAGAACCGACAAAGTTCCTTGTACATGATGTGATGTGCTGAGCCTGCCAATGCTGGAATCCCTGACTATTTGGGTCCTGCTTTTTCCAATATTCACAAGACTTGCACAACTTGCTCTTTACTCCTGTGTCAATCACCTTTCCTGTTTCCAAGCCTACTGCTGTAGAAACACCAACATTTGATGTATGCCCCCTAGTCATGTACGTCCCATCAACAGAAACAGCAATATCACGCAGTGTACCCCCTGAATCCTGTGCAAGACAATATTCAATACTTGCTGCCTCTTTCATTGAAATTTTCTGCACACAAGTAGCTGCTTTTTGTAGTGTTCTGTTGATACATGAAAATGTACTTTTACCCACAGGGCTAGGAAGGTTCATTATTCCACAAAATGTTCTAAGTTCCTTAGGTCACCACCAAGGCATCGCATAGCAAATGCAGACCGTCGATTGACCGAGTACACACTGGCATTACCCTGTGGGATGAGTGGACAGGAGGGAAAAGGTTGCTGCATGTCACAATTTCTAGAACTGCACAGAAAAGAAAACTTAGTACCAAGTCCCTTCCTTTCCACTTCATATAGCTTCACATCACCTCCACAATATTTACATGACAGCTGCGAACTGATGTTGTTGTTGAGAATGTCAACATCTATCAGTCTATAACCTGTTAACTCTTGATCCAACTCTGTATCATCTGCTTCAGACTCACTACTACTTTCATCAGATGCACTATTTTCACTACTTGTATCATTAGGAAGATCATACAGGTTAGAAAGTTTCATTTCAGAACGAGATGTGGGCGTGGCAATGACTTTCGATGGACCTTCCGAACAAGCAGCCTCTGATACAACAAAATGTTCCGAATCACTTGAATCACATTCTCCTGCATTTGAAACACTTTCATTGTCGATTCTCAGCTGCTTTCCGTACCTATTTCCCTGAAATACACGTTTTATGGATCGTTTTCCCCGTCTTTTCTTGTCAGATGGCATGATGCAGCAAAAAATCACAGGTATACCTATAAAAAAACTAGAAAAACTCTAAAACAATAATTATGAAAACACTTTTGCTAAGGTGGACGCCATTTGCAAACAAGGGAAGTAACCCACTATCGCAATGTTCTCGGGGGGGACCAGTTATTATTTACCGCAAATAAGAGAATGAGTAGGACACTTTCAAACATGAAAATTCCGCATAAAAGTGACTTTGTTTGTCAACACCAACCTACTTTGACCTCGATTTTCTACAGTTCTATGAGATGCAGACTAAAAATTTGACTTAGGCAGGAAAATAGAAAGATTTATCTGTGTATTGATGTATCATTTAGCTAGTTTTCTAAAAAATCGTTTTTTTTTACAATTCTGGGTAGTACTCGTGCCTTAAGGTCCACTCATTCTTTTTTAAAATAAACAACCTTTTTTTTTTTCTTAAAATAGATAACATTTCACATGTGATAATTATTATTAAAATTATATATTTATGCATTTGTGTGTGGGGTGGGGTGTGTGTGTGGGTGGGGTGGGGTTGTGGGGTGGGGGTGGGCGTAACCAACCATAACAAAACCCATCATTAAAAAAAAAAATCTATGGACCACATCCTGCCACCACCGTCGTTGGGTCATCATGACCTAAGAGTACATGTGCACCCATGACATCATCCCCTGTGACGTCACCCACTTTTTAGGTGCATGTGCACGGCTGCCCAGGCACCTACCTCTATACTACTTATAAATTAAAAAGAATAGCCACCCCTCTAGAATTTGTTGTATAAGATGCAAAAATAGCCTTATACCCCCATTCTGCTCTAATATAATCTTCAAGTTTAGGATCAAAATGCGTATCTTGTAAAAAATAAATGCAAAAAGCTTTCTGTCTAAGATAGTGAAATATATCTCGTCTTTTCAGCTGATTGGCTAGGCCTCTACAGTTCTTGGACATTATACTAATACAATTATCATCATTTGATGTCATAAGAAAAAACAAACGACAGCGTTAGACATAAAACACACAAGCCATGGTTATTTTTGACAGCCAGGAAAACCCCATTTAAAATTCGTTTTGAAAATATTCAGTATTTTTTCTTAGACGAAGGATCAATCTATTTTCAATAGATTTTAGTAGGCCTACTATACCGCACTGTACTATACAAACATTTTGCCTGTGTTCACTCGATGGTAACAGTAATTACATAGTAGTAATTACCCTATAGAAATTTTGCTCACCGGAGAGGAATAAGCAGCACGTCTTGCTTGTTTGGTGGCTAGCGAGTGAATCATTATTAATATTATTATTATTATTATTATTATTTGCATAAAATGAAGATTAGCAGAAAGGAAATTAAATATGTACTTACTACTCACGTCTCGTTGCACGTTGCCACAAGTTTAGATTACAAACTTTTGTTTTTCTCTTCACCGTGTTTAAGATGTATACTAGATCTATCACTTAATTATTAGGCACACTATAAATCCTTTGTCACCACAGACTACAGTTGTAATATTGACTCATTGAATTTTAAAGAGTTTAGTGTCACAGAACGAACAAGAGTGAACGTATATCTCTGTTCAAGATGAAAAAGGGGCGGAGCATGAGGGAGGAAAGGGCGGGACTAAGGCACTGATGATTCTTGCGTAAGCTAACGGCAGCGCGTCACTAAAGCTCATCTCATCGATGTCTTTCTTCAAGGATTCACGGACCTTGAAAGGGATCGGGAAGGGTTTGGATCAAACGGGAATATCTGAAGTAAGGTGGACTTCATGTGCGACCAAAGTTGTAGAGGCTGTATGTACAGTACAGGTATTTTTTTATGTTCCGACTTATGATGAAATCGGGTTATGACGCGTCCAATGAATGGATCAACTTCGTAACTCGACCCCCTGTACAAAGGCTTTTTTTTTAAATAGCAGAGGTCGTCAGCTGGTGTTGTTTATTACTAAGCACAGTGGTAGATGTGGTAGTTTTAGTCTCCTCATCGTGGATTATATTTAAGAGTTCAGATGTGTGAATCAACAGTATCAAAAGCAGAAGTCGTCAAAGTGATTCCACGTCTAATTGGATACAGAGGTAAGTCTGAAGTATTTTCTTCTTTTTCTTCTTCTATGGATTGCTGTTGTTGTGATTGTTCGGTTTTTAGTCCAGGCACAAAAGCGCGAATATGTATAAACACCCGTTCATTAAATAAAATAACACAACGCAAATAGATTATTTCCTAAAGGAAATAATTTTTCACCAGTAATAGAACGAGCAGTAGTTGAAGGCATGTTTTGTGAAGTAGGTATAGATTGGCTTTTATAACTGATGGTGTGTGAGAGAGCCTTTTATAGAAGATCACGGAGTTACTTTGCGGAGTCTATGAAAACAAGTCCAAACGTACCAGCACGTTTACGGTTTATTTATATTATATAAAACATGAGATTGATTGTGTGTTGTATTCATTTGGTATTCATTTGGTGGTTGTATGCTATAACTATCACATCTTTTTTTAATATCATAAATATGTCTCAAGAAGAAGAAAAAATGTAACGATGCACGTCACTCATCGAAATTCACAATGGTGGCAGGTTTTGGTCATCAAGTACCAAGGAGTGAAATTGTATTTGAGTGTCAAATGGTGATTATATTTATTGTGGTGATAGCTTCTATATATAAACGTCAAAGCTTGTGTTTATGACGAGCCAACCGTTGTTTCTGACCGCGAGAGAGTGTACCGTGTCCTTTAAGTACATTATGTACCATCGGGAGTAGTGGTGTGCGTGGTGGTAATGGTGGCGGTAAAGTTGCTTTTATGTATTTGACAATAGCAGGTAGGCAACCATTCGTCCCGATGTTTGTTGAAATGGTCTCTTCAATCGGGACGAATAACGTCTACTAAAGTCTCGCCACTTAATTCCAAATACGAGTCAGTGTCACATGTCACGAGTTGAAAGTCACTTCGATCAATGTAAAAGTCAATGAAATCATAATAAAATTGAAGTAGTTTTAGTTTGGCATACCCATACACAAACAATCCAATTTGTAGAGGTAGATTTTGTTTGATGGTAGTCAGACGACACTCCACCTCATAATAATCTTGAACGGGCATGCATCTTTTAAAGTAGGGGTCGTGAATACCTTTGGTGGCTCCCTTTTCATCGGTGATGTATGCCTTTGTATGATGATCGCGTCGCATCAGGGTTCTCCCATACGAGCTATTGCCCTGTATCAAACAACACCCCCCCCCTCCCCACCCCACCCCCCCCAAAAAAAAATTAGCCATATATAAAACACACGCACGTACGCACACGCACACACCGTTTTCTTTTTTCCATATAAATATGTGTATTTTCACGTGCAGTTCTAAAAAATGTGTGTGCAGGAATGGAAGTTATTTGTTCATAGAACAAAGTTTGATCTTGGGCTGCTTGAGAAATATCAGGCATTTCAGTCAGTGGCGGAGCATTGGGTTCTATCAATTTATCTTCAAGAAATTTATCCATGCTTCCCACAGTGAGCGTATTACTATTAGACTCGGTGTTCAAAAATGCCAAACTTTCCTTTGGACGTTTGGGTTTTTCCATATTCGGTTCTGTGGGCAAATTAGAAAAATATTCACTCATCTGGGCATAATAATTTTCGTATTTTTTTAAAGTGATGAGCTCTTGTTCAGAAAAAGATGTCAAAGGTTGAGAGTCTTGCAACATATTTGATTCTTGACTCGTACCTGGCGAGACAGGTTGAACGCTTGAAGAAGCCATTTTACAAACACAGCACTATATTCCACAGAATGATCACAAAATTGTTCACTTCTTTCTTCCTTGACGCTCAGTCAGTTTTTAACAGATTATTATTTCCAGTCGAGGTAACAGTCGAGTAACAGCTTAAAATGTTTGCTGAAGAAGAATTGCCTCAAACAGAGTGTAAAACAGACAGTATACTAAATGTGTCTTCACGTCAGCTAGCATGGAGCAGTAGTGAAGTTTTGCCGGTATGCCGGTAATTGCCCAAGGTCGTTATGGCTGTAACTAATACACACGCCCTATGACGTATGCAACACAGTAAACAGAGAATTTTTAATTTAAAAAAAAACATATGCATGCGAGTTCGTATGCATGTGTGCGTGTGCATGTGTTTATGCATATGCATGCGTATGCAAACGTGACCGAGTGCATATGAGTGAGCGTACATTCATAATTCTGTTTAGAAGTAACGAACAATTACCGGGAGTGTGGTTGTTGCTATGAGCCAATGACGTGGAGAACAGCATGTAGGTTAAAATCAATACCGTCACGAGGCTTCAATAAAAATATAACCACAGGCAAAGGATTTGCGTTATATAGCTAATAACAGGTAAAGAATTCTGCAGTTGTATAAAAAAAAAGGAATTTTAATTTAAATTTCATTCAAACTTAAAGACGCAATAAATACGCATATATAAAAATAAAAATTATTAGCAAATGACAGATTTACAGAGTGTTTTGTCATGCATTTATTTGCTATCAAAACAGCCTTATATTGTAATAAAAAAGGCCTTTAGCGACTCTTTGAACATATGTCGGTCAAATCTCCTTTTTCCTATCTCTTTAACTCACACAATCACAGCATGTAAGACACACTAAACAGAGCAAGTCTCACTGCCGTCCAAAGATATTGTCACACACTCAAAGAAATAACTGTTATTTCATCTTCTAAATCAAGAGTTAGCATTTTCTTTGTTCCTTCCAAGCACTCTGGTTTGATGAAAAATGTGAGAAAGTCCTTCAACAAATCTTCTTGTTTGTTGTGCAGCTCATGGATTGAAGGTTCTTTCTTCTGGAAGAATTTTATAAATTCTTGCAGGGTAGGAAGTACAGATGCATACAAATTCAGGATCATCATGGTCTTATCATGCTGTGGTACTTTGGGTGCAGATGACATTGGCATGGAATTTTCCACAAGGAAAGCCACCACCTGCAAAAATAATTAAAGTTTATACAGTATGATAATATCCGGATTCACAAAACAGCAAGTCTCACTGCCGTCCACAGATATTGTCACACACTCAAAGAAAAAACACTGAACTACAGCTTGCTTCCCTTTTATGTACCTTTTTAATAATCTAACTTAATACATGACAATCAAGAAATATCAAACTCGCATGCACATATATTATAACTAACAATACAAAGAAAGTAAAATAAGTTCGTTAAACCTTACCTCATCTTCAATGTCCTGTCACCACACTTTCCTCATCTTAAAAATATCTACTTTTACTCTAAGACCTCAATCATAACTAACAGAAAACCAGGGCCAGAGTGTCGCCCTCTCGTTCCCTCATGCTCTTTTCTCCTTCCCTCGAGCTCTTCAATATACCCTATGGTGATCCACACCCGGGCAGACAGTGGGGCGATGATCTCATGAAAATTATCGTGTTCCCTGAAATGATCATAGATCACACCCGCCAATTGATCTACCTCTACCCCCGTATCTTCAGTTGGATCAAACAATCGGTCTAAGAGAATGCACCTAATAGCATTAACATATGTCTCTTCCTCTATTATGATATACGCCTCCCACAACTCTTCCGAACTGCACCCTTCGAACCAACTTCTATAATCTGGACTACTTGGAGCTACCATATGTGATGGTGGGCTATCCCAATCTTCGTCCATTATGTGTACTATATAAAAATTTCCTTCTTAAATGAATTAATTAATTAAAAATACCCCGCGATTCCGAACTGCACCCTTCGAACCAACTTCTATAATCTGGACTACTTGGAGCTACCATATGTGATGGTGGGCTATCCCAATCTTCGTCCATTATGTGTACTATATAAAAAATTTCCTTCTTAAATGAATGAATTAATTAAAATTTACCCCGGGGTAGGTCCACCAATGTAACGCGTCCCTGTTTGCGTTATCTTGTGAGAGGTAACCTAACTAACCTGCTTTTCTACTTATACGGGGACCGGGCCTTAACTCTCACAATCACAGCATGTAAGACACACAAAACAGGGCAAGTCTCACTGCCGTCCAAAGATATTGTCACACACTCAAAGAAATAACACTGAACTGAAATTTATCCATGCTTTCTGGAGTGAGCTTATCAGGTTTGGTGTTCAAAAATGATAAGCTTTCCTTTGGACATTTAGGTATTTCCGCATTTGGTTCTTTGGGCAATTTAGAAAAAATATTCACTCATCTCGGTATGATAACTTTGGTATTTTTTTAAAACGGCGAGTTCTTGTTCAGAAAAAGATGTCAAAGGTTGAGAGTCTTGCAACATATCTGATTCTTGACTCGTACCTGGCGAGACAGGTTGAACGCTTGAAGAAGCCATTTTACAAACACAGCACTATATTCCACAGAATGATCACAAAATTGTTCACTTCTTTCTTCCTCGGTGCTCAGTCAGTTTTAACAGATTATTTTCTTGCGATTCTGTCGAGGTAACAGTCGAGTAACAGCTTAAAATGTTTGCTGAAGAAGAATTGCCTCAAACAGAGTGTAAAACAGACAGTATACTAAATGTGTCTTCACGTCAGCTAGCATGGAGCAGTAGTGAAGTTTTGCCGGTATGCCGGTAATTGCCCAAGGTCGTTATGGCTGTAACTAATACACACACCCTATGACGTATGCAACACAGTAAACAGAGAATTTTTAATTTAAAAAACATATGCATGTGCGTTCGTATGTGCGTGTGCATGTGTGTGTGTTTATGCATATGCATGCGTATGCAAACGTGATCGAGTGCATATGAGTGAGCGTACATTCATAATTCTGTTTAGAAGTAACGAACAATTACCGGGAGTGTGGTTGTTGCTATGAGCCAATGACGTGGCAATAAACACGAGTCATCTGCTATAATGGGATTTCCCACAGCTTAAAATCAAAAGTAAATAATGCTCCATCATTGCAGTAATTTTCTAACTTATTCAAGGTTTAAGAAAGTGTTACACATTAATGTTTAATGTTACAATTATAATGCAGTGTGTTGTGTATTTAATAATAAAAGAATTGTGAGAACAGCATGTAGGTTAAAATCAATACCGTCACGAGGCTTCAATAAAAATATAACCACAGGCAAAGGATTTGCGTTATATAGCTAATAACAGGTAAAGAATTCTGCAGTTGTATAAAAAAAAGGAATTTTAATTTAAATTTCATTCAAACTTAAAGACGCAATAAATACGCATATATAAAAATAAAAATTATTAGCAAATGACAGATTTACAGAGTGTTTTGTCATGCATTTATTTGCTATCAAAACAGCCTTAAATTGTAATAAAAAAGGCCTTTAGCGACTCTTTGAACATATGTCGGTCAAATCTCCTTTTTCCTATCTCTTCATGTTAAATTTTATTTAACAACATTATATAATACAACAAAATAAATATAAATTTTTTTACTTACTCTCTTAAAAATGCCGCAAAAGGGCACGATTTACCCACGTTATGTGCACATTTAACGTTTCCCATCTCAACATGGGAAACTCTGCTGTAGAGATCCAGAAGGTAATCAAAACTCCCATCTTGTCCGTTTGCAAGATTTTGAATGAATACAGTTTTTTAAATAGCATTCACAATATCCCCCCAGACTAAACTCATTTACCGATATCTTCCCTGCTCTAAATTAACCTGTAGTGGCGGTTAAAGACCCACTTCTCTCTAGAATCGCCAAGAGCCATGAACAGCCTTTACCACAAATCTAGTGGTGCATGCCTTATCTTCAGTGCTCCAAATTTTCCCCCTTGCATGTTCCTATCGATAGTGGTCCAGCTCGTGGGCCAGTTCTTCTAATTTTCCTTCCGCAGTTAGGGTCCTGACATTCCAGGTTCCTATGACGATGTTGTTTCTCGTGCGGATCTTGCTAATTTGTCCATCAGTAGCATACTTTTCACCTCCGTCCTGGTGGCCAACAGAAGGCGCAGTCCTTGTTCCGGGCGACGACCGATCCGGCATGGAATTAGTGGATAGCCTCATCATGTGTTGTGTCTTGGGCAAAAAAGACCTGGCAGGGCCCAATCCTCTCCAGGCTGTTGGCCACAGCCGAAATCCATTAATACAGTGTGGCTCGCCTTGGCCCTGAGCACGTGGTCGTTGAACCTATAGTAACGTGAGGTTCCTCCGCCCTGGCCGGTGACTTCTGTGTAGAAGACTTTCGCCCAGTGATGCCGTGCTAACATCACCCCTGTTAGTCGCCTCTTACGACACGCCGGGAAACGTTGGGTCTATTCTATTTGCCCGAACCCACAGAGCATGCCCCTACGACCTTCGGGTTATGGGACAGGATAGGACAGGATGTTCCTATCTTTAACATTTATCATAGGTACTAACATTCAGTTCCTGAAGGACCTATTTAAAAAAGGGATGCTGTAAATAACATACATCCATTGTAATCACAATCCCCCCCCCCAAAAAGTTATATGTCAAGCACTACAGTAGACACACTAGTTAAAATTGGTATAAAATATTCATTTACTTACTTTTTATTTTTTATGCTTAACATTGGGGTGTGTGAGCGCACGCGGCATCTGAAACAAAAAACAATAATGCATTGGTATTATTATTTTTAATTTTTAAAGATGTTGTTCATTAATAAACTATTTTATACCTTATTTCTGGTGTTGTCGTTTTTTACTTTTTCATTGTTGTTGGTCTTTTATTTAAAAAAAATTTTTTTTTCCCTACTTGTAGCATCTTTATGCTTCGTGGTTTGTTGATGGTGATGGTGGAGGTGTTGGGTATCCCTCATCTTCCGGCTCCGGTAATAGGTGTACATCCACCTCGTGGATGTTATATGACGGGTTTCTATTAAAAAAAAAATTTAAAAATAAATAAAATTAAAAAGATAAAAAAATAAATGCATATAAAAAAAATTATTCATTCAATATATAATAACATGGCCTTTTTTTTTCATAAAACAAAAAAAAAAAAATTAAATAATTTAAATCATCACTATACAATAAAATCAATTTAAAATAAATGTTGTACTTACTCAGTCATAAACCATCTTAGTCCGTCATGCACTCTGGTTGTGTGTACGTTCAGCGACTCCCATCTTAATGTGGGATTTTCAGGGCAGGAAATCCACAATATAATTAGCACGCGCATCTTTGCTGTAAGGCTGATCTTTTGGAATGAAGTCTTTACAACGATGCCGGTCTTTTAAACTATCGCCACTGAAAGGGCTGTGAAAATCTGTTCCTTCCGTCTACAAGTCTTAATTAACTATCTATAATTACAACTATCTCCCTCTCACCGAGCTCCTATAGACAATATAACAGTCCTCCCTTTTCTAACCTACAATCCGATAGCGCTTGCCCACAAGATACAATTAACCCCCACATTGCGTATGTATATGTAAGCATCTGCTTGCCATTTTCACGTCCCAACATCCCGCGTCTTAGTCCAGCATCTCTCTGTCTTTTCTCAACAAATGCAATCAAGTCTCAACAGTGTCAAACACGGTTTTACTAACACCATCGTCTCTAGGGATCCTCGCTCAGACATATCTCATTTGTTTGTCAAATACCTTCACTCATTTCCGTTCATCTTTGATTCGTTCCCTAATCAGCTTTTCTAAGACGCCCCCTCTCCAAAAATAATATTGTCGTCATCTTTTCATCTACCTCCAAACGTGTCATGCATTCATTCATAAAGTACTCATTACACAAAATCGCCATTCAGATTTAAGGTACAGTGGTCGAGTGGTTAAGACTTAAGATTCCATAGATACATATCCGCGTGGGTTCAAACCTCAGCCCAACCTTTTTTTTTTTTTTTCAAATATAAAAAAAAAGTTTTTCAAAAATAAATATTTATCATATCATTAAAGTATACTAATCATATCCATACACTATCGTCAAGACGCGCACTTGCTGTCTTTGGCTGCTTGATCTCACGCACATACCACTGAGTCATTCACTATCACCAAGATGCGCACTTGCTGTCTTTGGATGCTTGGTCTCCATATAAACCACATACAATCCCACATCAGCACTATCAACAAAATTAGATCCCCCTCGGGACCCTACGTCATCCCTCCCTTTTCACAGGGCACAAGACCCTCGTCTCCTCTGTTATGTCATGATTGCGTCATCTGTTATGTCATGATTGCGTCATCACACCCTCACACCGTCCGGCCCTCCACACCTAACAGTACATGTGCACCCATGACGTCATCCCCTGTCACGTGACCCACTTTTTAGGTGCATGTGCACGCTTGTCCATAGGCGGAGTATACTACTACTAATTTTTTTTGGTATATAGATAGGACAATCCTCTTTTGGGTTGAATATAACTCTGCATCAGATTTTGTTGATAAAGGTGAAAACCGTGATTTATATAATAACATGATGCGGCTTTTGTGAGGTTAATACTGTATGCAAGTTTGACACAAATAAAGGGTTGCAGCATTTTTGTACACCTTTACATGATACCTTGATGGTTTTATGTGCGCTACACGCATAGCTTTTGGGAGCCAAAGAAATAATTTTATCAGCTTTAGCTTCTAGTTAATATAACCCTGGCTCTCGTGTTTGATGCTTATGGGCAGCAACACAACATGGCAATAATCCTGATGTTGATGGGCTGCGGCTTTGGTTCTAACACCCGTGCTAATGTTGATGGTGTAACGCGTCCCTGTTTGCGTTATCTTGTGAGAGGTAACCTAACTAACCTGCTTTTCTACTTATACGGGGACCAGGCCTTAAATCGCACAATCACAGCTTGTAAGACGCACAAAACAGAGCAAGTCTCACTGCCGTCCAAAGATATTGTCACACACTCAAAGAAATAACAATGAACTACAGCTTGCTTCCCTTTTATGTACCTTTTTAATAATCTAACTTAATACATGACAATCAAGAAATATCAAACTCGCATGCACATATATTATAACTAACAATACAAAGAAAGTAAAATAAGTTTGTTGGTCCTTACCTCATCTTCAATGTCCTGTCACCACACTTTCCTCTTCTTAAAAATATCTACTTTTACTCTAAGACCTCAATCATAACTAACAGAAAACCAGGGCCAGAGTGTCGCCCTCTCGTTCCCTCGTGCTCTTTTCTCCTTCCCTCGAGCTCTTCAATATACCCTATGGTGATCCACACCCGGGCAGACAGTGGGGCAATGATCTCATGAAAATTATCGTGTTCCCTGAAATGATCATAGATCACACCCGCCAATTGATCTACCTCTGCCCCATATCTTCAGTTGGATCAAACAATCGGTCTAAGAGAATGCACCTAATAGCATTAACATATGTCTCTTCTTCTATTATGATATACGCCTCCCACAACTCTTCTGAACTGCACCCTTCGAACCAACTTCTATAATCTGGACTATTTGGAGCTACCATATGTGATGGTGGGCTATCCCAATCTTCGTCCATGATGTGTAGTATATAAAAATTTCCTTCTTAAATGAATTAATTAATTAAAATTTACCCCGCGATAGGTCCACCAATGTAACGCGTCCCTGTTTGCGTTATCTTGTGAGAGGTAACCTAACTAACCTGCTTTTCTACTTATACGGGGACCGGGCCTTAACTCGCACAATCACAGCATGTAAGACACACAAAACAGAGCAAGTCTCACTGCCGTCCAAAGATATTGTCACACACTCAAAGAAATAACACTGAACTACAGCTTGCTTCCCTTTTATGTACCTTTTTAATAATCTAACTTAATACATGACAATCAAGAAATATCAAACTCGCATGCACATATATTATAACTAACAATACAAAGTAAAATAAGTTTGTTGGTCCTTACCTCATCTTCAATGTCATGTCACCACTTTCCTCTTCTTAAAAATATCTACTTTTACTCTAAGACCTCAATCATAACTAACAGAAAACCAGGGCCAGAGTGTCGCCCTCTCGTTCCCTCGTGCTCTTTTCTCCTTCCCTCGAGCTCTTCAATATACCCTATGGTGATCCACACCCGGGCAGACAGTGGGGCAATGATCTCATGAAAATTATCGTGTTCCCTGAAATGATCATAGATCACACCCGCCAATTGATCTACCTCTGCCCCATATCTTCAGTTGGATCAAACAATCGGTCTAAGAGAATGCACCTAATAGCATTAACATATGTCTCTTCTTCTATTATGATATACGCCTCCCACAACTCTTCTGAACTGCACCCTTCGAACCAACTTCTATAATCTGGACTATTTGGAGCTACCATATGTGATGGTGGGCTATCCCAATCTTCGTCCATTATGTGTACTATATAAAAATTTCCTTCTTAATTATCAATGTGTATATAGTTAAAATTTGTATAAAATATTCATTTACTTACTTTTTATTTTTCATGCTTAACGTTGGTGTGTGAGCGCGCGGCATCTGAAACAAAAAAAAACAATAATGCATTGGTATTATTTTTTTTAATTTTAAAAGATGTTGTTCATTAATAAACTATTTTATATCTTATTTCTGGTGTTGTCGTTCTTTACTTTTTCTTTTTTCGTTGTTGTTGGTCTTTTATTTTAAATTTTTTTTTTACCTACTTGTAGCATCTTTATGCTCCGTGGTTTAGTGATGGTGGTGGTGTGGGTGGTTCATCCTCTTCTGGTGACGGAAAATCGTCAATCTCCTCCACTTCGGACACCATTATTATCTCATATTCTGGATTGCTATATATTACATAAATCAAAATAAATGATTATAATATACCGACATAGCTTTTTTTTATAAAAGAAAAAAAAATAATAATAATTAAACATTATCCATATCAATAATCTATACCGCTAAGTTTTCTCAAAACAAAAAAAACACAAAGACAAACAAACAAAAAATTTAGTTAATTTTATTAGTCTTATATTATAAAAATATTTTACTTACGTGTCTATAAAGTGACATAGGAATATTTCTGCTCTGCTCTCGTGTACATTTAAAGACCCAGTCCCACTGCACTTGCGCACAAATTACGCATGAATTGCGCATAAAATTTTCTTTGTGCGTGATTCATCAGTGATGTGCGTAAATCATGCGTGTTTCACACGTGGAGCATCAGTTTTTGTAAGTGATTGTACGCGGAGACGGGTTTGTGCGCGATCGCCGGTTTTGAACGGTTCAAAATTTTTTCCACGCACAACGTGCGCGATTATACGCAGTTTATGCGCAGTTTGTACGTAGTTTGGACGTGGAAGGTGCGTGATATGTGCGTGTTCTGTCAGTGTTCCGTCAGTGCTTGTGCGTCAGAAATTGTTTCCTATCACGCACATCACTGACGAATCACTTACAGAACACGCACATATTACTTACAAAACACGTACAATCCACGTATGTTCCACTGACAAAAAGTAATTAACGCACGAAACACGCACAAATAACGTATGAAAAACTTACAAACTACGCATGAACACGCATGCATCACTTATGAATCACTGACAAATCATGCATGCAATTTTCCTGTATAAAAAGCAGCCATTTCGGCCAATTCCTTCAGTGTTGGTCATGCTGCCAAGGGGTACACATCTAGAAGACCAAGCTCCATAAGAAGTCCAAGCTCCAGAAGAAGACCAAGCTCCAGAAAAAGACATGAACCCTCAGAGAAGAGATGTGCTGGCATTATTGGTGCAGAATCTGAATTATCCGATGATGCAAATTCATCAGATCTTGGCCAGAAGAAGAAGAAGAAGGCAAAGGAATGTCTGGGTGAGAGACTGGATCACTAGAAGACCCGAGCAGGGCTTGTATGATCGCCTGATGGTGGAGCTCAGGAATGAAGACCCAAGATCCTTTCAGAACTTCATGCGCATGCCTTCAGACATGTTTGATGAGATTGTCCATAGGCTGACCCCAAGGCTGACCAAGCAAACCACCAACTTCAGGGTTTCCCTGGATCCTGGTCTGAAAGTTGCCATAACCCTTCGTCACCTGGCATCTGGAGCCAAGTACCATGACATGCAGTATGCCTGGAGGGTCCCCCACAACACCATCAGCAAAGTTGTCAGAGAAGTCTGCGAGGCCATCATAGAAGAGTACCTTGAAGAGCAAATGTCACCTCCATCCACTGAAGAAGGCTGGCGTCAACTGTCAGATGACTGGTACCAGAGATGGAACTTCCCTCACGTAGTGGGGTCAGTTGATGGCAAACATGTGGCATGCAAAGCTCCCCCTAATTCTGGATCAGAGTACTACAATTACAAAGGCTTCTTCAGTGTGATTCTGTTTGCCATGGTGACATCTGATTACAAGTTCCTGTGGGTGGACGTGTCTGGTAATGGCTCAGCTTCAGATGCCCAGATCTTCAACAACAGTGAGCTGAAAGAAGGCCTAGAGAACAACACCATCAGGGGGTGGCCTCAGCCCGATCCTTTGCCTGGTGACAATCAGAATGTGCCCTACTTCCTGGTGGGAGATGATGCCTTCAGTCTCAGGACCTACCTGATGAAGCCTTATGGTGCCAGGAACCTCGCCAGGGACTACAGAATCTACAACTACAGGCTGTCAAGATCCAGAAGAGTGGTGGAGAATGCTTTTGGCATCCTGGCCAACAGATTCCAAGTTCTTCTGAGCACCATGCATCACCCTGATACTGTCAGATTGATTGTCAAGGCCTGCGTTCTGCTACACAACCTGATGAGGACTCGGTACCCTGTGCTCCAGAATCGTCTGCTGGATGTGCAAGATCCAAATGGAAACGTACAGCCTGGTGCCTGGCGAGAGGGGAGAAACTTGGAGGACACTAGAGTTGTGCAGGCCCCCAACACAGCATCCAAGGAAGGCAAGCTCCAGAGAAACCTGCTGAGACACTGGTGTAATTCGCCAGCAGGTGCTGTACCATGGCAAGATGAGATGGTTAATGTGAACATTTAAAATGGACTGTGTCAAAGTGTGCATGGAATAAATGTAAAGATATATTTGTGACTTATAATTTTGTGCAAGTCTGAATGTAAGTGCAAATGAAAGTGAAAGGAATGAAAGAAAAAGCAATAAAGTCCCCAAAACAATTAAAGTCTCCCCCCCCAAAAAAAAAATAATAAAAAAGAAATATAAAAAAGACAAAAGGAAAGAAAAAAATAATTTATAAAAAAAGATATTATTTTATAATAATTTCTTTTTTGTTATTTTCTTTATCATTTTTTTTAGTTTTTCTTAGTTATTTTATTTATTTATTTTATTTTATTTTTTTGCGCACTTTTTTTTTTGGTGGGACTTTTATTTCATTCATTTTCTTTCATTTATTTCGCTTTCATGTGCACTTTCATACCAAGAACTTACAAATATTTCAAAGTTTAGAAATTTATTAATAAGAAAATTTTCCCATTCGCTCACACATTCACACAAAGTCTTTTTAGCAAATGTTCATTCACTTTCCACCATCAGTGACTGGCCGCTGTTCCTCCTGTTAGATCCTGGTCCTCCCAACAGCTGGCTGTCGATGCTGAAATTGCTGAGGTTGAGGGACCCATTCAACACTTCCTGGCTTGTCGAGAGAAGTTGGGTGAAGATGCCTGCTGACAAACGATCCCCAGTGGAGGTAGTTGGCTGAGGCTGCTGCTGCTGGTGGTACTGCTGAGAGGTGCTTGGCTGAGGCTGCTGCTGCTGGTACTGCTGTACAGGCTGTGGCTGCTGGTACTGCTGTACAGGCTGTGGCTGCTGGTACTGCTGTACAGGCTGTGGCTGCTGGTACTGCTGAGAGGTACTTGGCTGAGGCTGCAGCTGGTACTGCTGCTGGTACATCACATGTTGGTGGTGGAGGACTGGCGGTGCAGACATCACTTGAGCTGGTTTTGTAGGATCAGGGACTTGGCCTTCATCTTCTTCGTCAATCATGGCTGCTATCTTGGCCTTCATTGCCTTGTACTTGTCAGCAGGTGCAGAACGCAGACTCTCCCCAACATACTTGATGAAGGCCTCTCGTTCTGAAGTGGCTGGTCTGTCTTGTATCAGCTGGGTCAGCAGCTGCTGATTAGCCTTCATAATTTCTGTCAATTCCTTCAACCACTTTTCTTCACGGTCCACTTCCCTCTTCCTTCTCTTCTTGTTCTGTCTGCTGGAACTCTGACTCTGGCTGGCCTGAGCAGATGTTCTCTCCACTGCCTCCAGGTCTGTTTCAAGTGTAGTGGGTGCACGTTCCTGGTCACTGTCCATTTCACTGTCACTGGCTTGTGATTTCGGGGTGGAAGTCATGGGCAAGCTCACCATGGGATCAGACTTGGTTGATGGCAGCTGGGTCTTGTAAAACTGAAGACTGTCCAGGATGTACCTCTCCCTGTCTGTGTATTTCTTGGCTGCTTGACCAGACTTGACCTTCGTTAGTCGGACGTACCAGTCCTTGACTGACTTCCACCAGCCCATGATGTGGTCCAACTCTAGCCCCAGCTCATCAGCCTTGGCAGCCCAGATTTCTCTACGTTTCTTGTAGAGACAATTGCCCCGCCTCCAGACTTCCTCATGCTCAACCATCCACTCAAGGAGACTTGCTTCCATCTTAGCTTCAAGGGAATAGTCATGTTTGGCAACGACTTTTCCCTTGCCCTTGCCCTTGCCTCTGACTTTACCCTTGCCTGGACGTGCATCTTCTTCGGATTCACCAGCAGCAGGGTTTTCAGTATCAGCAGCAGCAGCATGCACCTCCACCTCCACCTGCATTTCAGGAGGTGTTGGTGACCTTGGGGCAGCTTGGTCTTCTTGTGGAGCCTTGGTCTTCTTCTTCTTGGAGGGCTGGCGGCCTTTCCGGGGTGGCATCTTCAGGAAGTGTTCTAGTAGTCTTCAAGTATTCAGGAGATGAGGCTGCCTCGAGTGCTGGTGCAAAACTGTTGAAATGTTGTCAGTGCTCGCCTTTTATTGTGCGTGGAGCGGATGCGATAGTGCGCCCTTCATCAGTGATTCATGCGCGATTCATGCGTGATCCGTGCGTGTTCCATGCGCGGACCGTACGTGATTCATCAGTGCTCGTGCGCTGTTCATGCGTGATCCATACGTGTTACATTCGCTATACATGCGTCGATTGAACGTCAGAAATTGTATCGGGGTTGGGCTTGTGCGCTGTTGTGCGTGGAATGTTCGTTTTTTGTTAGTGATTGTAAGTGATACATGCGCAGTTTATACGTGATTCATCGGTGATTCTGACCACGCACAACCCCAGAAAATGACCAATTTCTCCACGAACAATCACGCACAAACCAATTTTATGCGTGATTTGTGCGTGGTTTATGCGTAATTGGCAGTGGGACTGGGTCTTAATATGTTGATATAAGGTTGTACCTCGTCTTCCATCCAACAGTGTAGAGTGATCAGGAGTCTCATGTTTATCGAAATACATAAAGTGAGGTCTCCATTACAATCACCGCCTATATAGACCCAGTTTCGATGCCTTCAGGTCATATATACACACTAAAATTTAAGATTGGCTGTGACATCTGCTGCCGTTTGACATAAATATGGCTGCCTCATTTTAACATCAAATCTTTCTCTTTAACACCAATACGGCATTTTTGTTAGGATATTTCAGGGCTCTAATATCCTCCTCTGACATATTTATTATCGATCATTAAATTAGACTCTGCTCAAAATATACCGTGTGTGTGTGTGTGTGTGTGTGTGTGTATCTAGGTATATCGTTAATACATACAAAAATATTATTTATATATACAACCGTGTGTGGGTGTTCCTACACAAAAATGCATACGCTCTTCTTAATACTTTGTCCAACTATCCCAAACAAATTTCCATACTCATTTATTTTAAATCAACTATCCTATACATTCACTCCAAATTGCCCCCTCAGGCTACTTACCGAGCATCTTTCATTTAATTACACGTTGACATAAATATGACTGTCTCTTACTCTCTCTCTCTTTAACACCAATACGGCATTTCAGGACTCTAATACACTTCTGACATATTTATTACCGATCCATTAAATTAGACTCTGCGCAGTATGTCTAGGTATAACTATTAATGTATACAAACACAAAAAGATGCGCACTTGCAGTCTTTGGGGTGCTTGGTCTAAATAGAAAAAAATAGATAAAGACAAAAAAGACGCGCACTTGCTGCCTTTGGATATTTGATCTAACGCCCCAGACCGCTGAGTCATATCCATTCACTATTGTCAAGACGCACACTTGCTGTCTTTGTGTGATTGATCTAGCGCACAGACCACTGAGTCATTCTATATTCTTATGTGGCTCTGTATAAACATGATCCTAAAAACCATAAGACGCGCACTTGCTGTCTTTGGGTGCTTGATCTCTAAAAACCATAAGACGCGCACTTGCTGTCTTTGGGTGCTTGATCTAACGCCCAGACCACTGAGTCATTCTATATTCGCCGAGATGCGCACTTGCTGTCTTTGGATGTTTGATCTAACGCCCAGACCACTGAGTCATATCCATTCACTATCGCCGAGATGCGCACTTGCGATCGCACTATCAATAAAATATATCCCCCCGGGCCATACGTCATCCATCACTTTTGACAGGGCACAGGACCCTCGTCTCCTCTGTTACCTCACGATTGCGTCACGATTACGTCAGCCAGCCATGACGTCACAAACCCAACCCATAAGTAGAGCTCTCTACTACTCATGGGAGGTGATCTCAGGCCATGACTTGTTTCTTTTTTGTATGAGACAAATCGGGTGTTTGGAACTTATCATCCTGACTCTTCCCCACCACCCTTATCACCACTCTGCGCTTTAGGCCCTGTATAAAGTCACAGTGCGCCAGTGTGACGTGGTCTGCCTGTGCCGTTGCCAGTGTGACGGCCCTCCTCTCCCACCACTCCTGCCTGTGACGTTGCCAGCGTGACGACCCTCCTCTCCCACTCCTGCCTGTGACGTTGCCAGCGTGATGACCCTCCTCTCCCACTCCTGCCTGTGACGTTGCCAGCGTGACGACCCTCCTCTCCCACTCCTGCCTGTGATGTTGGCAGCATGATGACCCTCCTCTCCCACTCCTGCCTCTCCCACTCCTGCCTGTGACGTAGCCAGCGTGATGACCCTCCTGTTCTACTCCTGCCTGTGACGTTGCCAGCGTGATGACCCTCCTCTCCCACTCCTGCCTGTGACGTTGCCAGCGTGATGACCCTCCTCTCCTACTCTTGCCTGTGATGTTGGCAGCATGACGACCCTCCTCTCCCACTCCTGCCTGTGACGTTGCCAGCCTGACAACCTGCCTCTCACACTCCTGCCTGTAACGACCTACCTCTCCCCCCCCCCACTCCTGCCTGTGACGTTGCCAGCGTGATGACCCTCCTGTCCTACTCCTGCCTGTGACGTTGCCAGCGTGATGACCCTCCTTTCCCACTCCAGCCTGTGACGTTGCCAGCGTGACGACCCTCCTCTCCCACTCCTGCCTGTGACGTTGCCAGCGTGGCGATCCTCCTCTCCCCACTCCTGCCTGTGACGTTGCCAGCCTGATGACCCTCCTTCTCCCCCACTCCTGCCTGTGACCTTGCCAGCATGACAAGCTGCCTCTCACACTCCTGCCTGTGACGTTGCCAGCGTGATAAGCCTCCTGTCCCACTCCTGCCTGTCACGATAAAGTCATCCTTACATGATAAGCCTCCTGTCCCACTCCTGCCTGTCACGATACATTTTTTTTACCTACTTGTAGCATCTTTATGTTGCGGGGTTTGGTGATGGTGGAGGTGTTGGGGGTCTCTCGTCTTGTTGGTGTCCATCATCTCCCAGCTCAGGCAATAGGTGTACATCCACCTCGTGGATGTTATATGACGAGTTTCTATAAAAAAAAAAAATACAAAAGATAAAATAAATAAAAATAAAATAAATTATTCATTCAGTATATAATAACATGGCCTTTTTTCATAAAACAAAATAAATAAAATAAAATAAAATAAAATAAATTAAATCTTTATATCTTATTATCCTTTCTTTTTTTTTTCACCACTATACAATAAAACCAATTCAAAAAAAAATGTTGTACTTACTCAGTAATAAACCATCTCAGTGCATCACGCACTCTGGTCGTATCCACATTCACTGATTCCCATCTTATCATGGGATTTTCAGAGCACGAAATCCACAATATGAGTAGTACTCTCATCTTTGCTGTGGGGGGCTGATCTTTTGGATGAATGAAGTCTTTACAAGGATGCCGGTCTTTTAAAATATAGCCACTGAGGGGCTGTGAAAATCTGTTCATTCCGTCTACAAGTCTTAATTAACTATCTATAATTAAACTATCTTACTCTCGCCAAACTCCTATGGACAATATAACAGTCCTCCCTTTTATCTAACCTACAATCCGATAGCGCTTGCCCACAAGATACAATTAACCCCACATTGTGTATGTGTATGTAAGCATCTGTTTCCCATTCTCGCGCCCGACATCACGCGTCTTTAGTCCATCATCCCCCTGTCTTGTCTAAACAGTGTCAAACCCGCTTCAGCAGCATCATCGTCTCTAGGGACCCTTGTCCAGATGTGACTCATTTGTTGGTCAAATACCTTCGCTCATTCCCGTTCACACTTTAATACTATCCTAATCAGCTTTTCTAAAACCGGCCCTCTCCAAAACTAATATTGGCATCGTCTTTTGATCTTCCTCCAAACGTGTCATGCATCCATTCATAAAGTACTCATTTCACAAAATCGCCATTCAGATTTAAGGTATGATAGTCTAGTGGTTAAGACATTAGACTTAAGATTCAATAGATGCATATCCGCGTGGGTTCAAACCTCAGCCCAACCTTTTCTTTTTTTTTCAAATAAACAACCTTTTTTTTTTTTAAATAGATAACATTCCACATATGATAATTATTATTAAAATTATATATTTATACATTTGTGCGTGGGGTAGAGGGTGAGGGTGTGGGTGGGGGGGTGGGGGTGTGGGGTGGGGGTGTGCACTGAGTCATATCCATTCACTATTGCCGAGATGCGCACTTGCTGTCTTTGGGTGCTTGGTCTCCATATAAACCACATACAATCCTACATCAGCACTATCAACAAAATTATATCCCCCCCCCCCCCCCCCCCCCCCCCCGGGACCATACGTCATCCATCACTTTTGACAGGTCACAGGACCATCACCCCTCTGTTATGTCATGATTGCGTCATCACACCCTGCCACCATCCGGCCGGGGCCTCCGCACCTAAGAGTACATGTGCACCCATGACGTCATCCCCTGTCACGTGACCCACTTTTTAGGTGCATGTGCACGGTTGCCCAGAAACACCCTAATATACTTATATATATATATCAATAACAAATTGCATCACAATGCCATTGGTCTTGATAGGCCTGGGCTGCAAGTATCCAAGAGCATTTCTTCAGGGAATAACCAATTTGCAATTGTTCTTATACAGTGCTTTTTCAGCTCAAGGCGCTCATCAACCCGAGTCCTCCCCACCACTCTAATCACCACTGGGCGCTCCAGGCATCTTTTATGCGGATTGGGGGTTGTCCGGTCCTGATTTGGCTTGGAAGAGTCCGCTGGACCTAAAGCAACAATTATGTAATGCCAGTAATGTAATGCTCCAGGCATAGTGCGTCAGTGTGTCCTGGTCTGCTCAAGGCGCTCATCAACCTGAGTCCTCCCCACCACTCTTATCACCACTGGGCGCTCCAGTCATAGTGCGTCAGTGTGTCCTGGACTTCATAAGACATGCAACAGTACAAGGGGGATCATCTTGTGTGCCACCTGCACACACATGGTCCTGATGACTACCAGGCTGTTCACCACGAACCAAAGCCGTTGTCTGTTCAAGGCGCTCATCAACCTGAATCCTCCCCACCACTCTAATCACCACTGGGCGCTCCAGTCATAGTGTGTCAGTGTGTCCTGGTCTGCTCAAGGCGCTCATCAACCTGAATCCTCCCCACCACTCTAATCACCACTGGGCGCTGCAGTCATAGTGCGTCGGTGTGTCCTGGGCTTCATCAGACATGCGACGGTACAAGTGGATCATCTTATGTGTCGCCTGCACAGACATGAAGATGTGCGAGCGGTGGTCCTGATGACTACCAGGCTGTGAGCCAAAGCCTTTGTCAGCTCAAGGACTGCTTAAGGCAGCAGGGTCACCTAAACATTTGTACTAATTTTGTGATTTTTGGTGAGGTTCTGTTTATAGATATTTTAAGATGATTTTTGGACATATGTGACCCTCCACCACGGTTTGAGTCTTATTGTGCCTCTGGGTCATTTTGAGTTATTTGTGCTATCTTAAAGTATTTTGAATGCCAATTTCAATGGAAAAAACCGTTTGAAAATCAGACGAATAGTCTCGGAGCTACATGCTTTTTACTTTGCCCCCCCTCAGAAACGCGATTCTGAGAAATCTCGAAATTTGTGTTTACAAACTTTAAGACAGTAATGTCCTTAGCAACCATGCATGGATCTTAATGAAATTTGGCACAGTAATCTAGCACAGCATTAACAACACACACACAGATTTTCATTTCAAAGTATGAAGTACTTTAATTTGTACACTTTTTTAAAATACATGTTAAAATGTATGTTTTACTTAGTTAACATTTGTATGCAGGCCGATTGCTACTACTATAATAATTTTATTCATAACAATATTAAAATCATTACAAATGAGCAAATGTCAACAATTTCTATAAAATAGCAACATAAAATAAAAAAGTATGTGGTCTAAAAATTGTTTACAGGGGCATTCCCTGAGAACTATTATTTTTAGCCTATCGCTTTAGCTTTCTATTTCGAATCAACCAATCATATTCTACATAGTTTAAAAGCTGAGACAAAGACCTTTCAATCGGTGCATAGTACATCGGGTCGGCTCAAAAAGCATAGGGAGGACAGGTTGTTCAAAAGAAGTGGTTTTGGCAAGATTTTCTCACCAAAACGGGATAGGTGGTGCTTTTATAACAAATTTATAATACTTTTAGAAGTGAATTTTAGCAAAATTCCAACGGAAACATGTAGATAAATGATTAAAGAATCAGCAACAACTAAAATCTCCAAACCGACAACCCACACCCCCTGCACCTATTTTCAGTGATTGCTCGGAATGGACTGAGGCACAATACGACTCATCCCGTGGTGGAGGGTCACATATTGTAAAAAAGACTTTGTATTTTTAGATAAAATTAGTATTTGTTGCTACACTGAAGTGGAAATTGTTGAAAAAAATTAAATAAGCAAATAAAATATGCGCCGGAACGTTGAAATAATAGGAAATACTAAAAACATGTTTACACAAAAACTATGTAACCCTCATTCATGCAATTTGGCCCACATACTTTCAACACCATTACCTATAGAATGAAGCAGAATCTTTTGTCTTGGACTTGTTTTTTGCCTGCTGTGGCGCTGGCATTTTAATTAATTTTTTTAATAAAATAATTAAGAAATGCCAATGCATCAAAATCATGAAAATGTTAACATTTCCATAAGATTTTGCTTCATTCCATAGATACAGCACCAATAGGCTTGTGTGGAAAATTTGAGAGAGTTAGGTAAATATCTGAAGACTTTATCATGCAGGCAGTGTAGAGTATACGTAATTTTGCGCGAAGTTTTGCACTAAGAAAATAGAGACTTCCTACCTGTCTATAGCATCAATACCCTCCAGCAAGGTAAGGCTGACCCTCCATATCTGCTTGATTTTCATCAGTGTGATGTCTTTTCATTCTTCTTGCTTGCCTGGCTTCTTTTGTGGCTTCTTTCTCCTGTCTTTGTGCATTTTTTATCCTTGCTGCATCTTTTTCAACACAAAAGTCACACAGAAATTGTCCAGGTGTGATGTCCATTTTTCTCAAAATGTCTTTCAATGCACTTGTTCCTTGATTAAATATGGATACAGCAATAGCAGTGGAAGTTTCTACACTTTGCACACCATGATGTTTTCTCTTTGGACAGTACTTCCATATGATACTGTTGAGACTTTCGTTAGAATTTTGAGTGTAGCCTTGCAGACACCGTCTCAGCAGCTCTGTATTGGCAAGATCTTTTATGACTGGTTTGATGGAAGTCATCACATCAGCTGGTAGGCCTTTATGTTTGTATTCCTTACCATCTCTTTGAGCTTGTTTAAACTTGCACCATGATATGTCACAGAAGTTGTGGACAGGGGCTTCATCAGTTGAAGAATAGTGGAAATAAATGGCCCATATAGCATCACGCATTCCGTTCAAATTGTTTTTATTGTTGCGGATAGCATTTCCATAGTACTGTTGCAGCTGGTCAATTTTTTTGTCTGTCAGTCTGTTTTTACCACCAAGGGACCTACCATCGACTTTGGTACTGCTCTTCAACTTTCTCAGTCTAGTGCCCAAGCGTTTTTGAACATGACCTACACACTCCAGCTTTGCTATTGGTTCATTGCCATATGGTTGGGATTCAACCACTTTCTTATAAGAGTTTACGTCCCCATCCCCAATATACCCAGTGTATCTCAAAGAGTATTTCTCCTCTGATCTACTGAAAATATCTACAGCAGCTGCAGCTTCCATAGATCCACTTGACCCATCATGTGTAAGAGTACAGTCTGTGTCATGATTTTCCTGCCACTTTCTATACTTGTTTGTTGTTGGGTCTTGTTTTTTCCAGTGGTCACAACTTTTACATACTTTACTTTTAGATTCAGTATCAATGACTTTCCCTGTTGTATATCCTATTGTAGTGGTGACTCCTACTTTTGAAGAGTGGCCAACAGTCATCCACGTCCCATCAGTGGACACATCAATATTTCTCGACCTAGTGTCCGGTGACTCTTCTGCTAAAGTATACTCCTGCCTAGCAGCCTGCCCCATGCATTCTTGTTGAACAGCTGTTGCACATTTGTGAATAGTCTTTTTGATAGCCCTTTGACTACTTTTTTGGACAGGTGGGGGTATATCCATTACCCCACAGAAGGTTGTCAAATCTGCGAAGTCGCATCCTATGCACCTCATAGCAAATGCTGCACGCCTGTTGATCAGATGTACAGTTGTGTTACCAACAGGTAGTTTCTGACTAGAAGGGAACACAGCCTGTGTGCAGTTCTTAGTTGTACAGTCAAAAATAAATTCACTACCAAGTCCCATTCTTTTCAATTCTACTAGTGTAACAGATTTCTTGCAATACCTACATACTAGATTAGTGGCAATGTTGTGGCCAAGTAATTGCATGTCAACAAACCTGTGACCTGTGGGAGGTGTAGAAAGTTCTTCCAAATCATCTTCTTCACTTGACTGTGCATCTTTGTCAGATTCTTCATCACTTCCAGTTACTTCTTCTACATCAGAGTGATACATTATACTGTACAAATCCTTTAATTTTTGTTCAGATCGACAAGTGGGCGTGGCACCCTCCGAGGGAAAAATAGGGGTAGTGGTAATCGTAGGACTGTCTTCTGTCTCGTTCACGTGTTTGTTCACTTCAGCACAGTTATTTTCACGTCCGATTGTGTTCTTTGTAAACTGATTACCACAAAACTTTCGCTTTTTAGGCCTTGATGGACCGTATTTTTTATTTGAAGGCATATTTTCCTTCAAAAATGTCTATATGCCACTATATAGTTGTTTTTCACAAGTTTACAGTTCTACACCACACGTGGGCAGCCATTTTGAATCGCCTCCGGCTAACGGTTGTTGGCAGTTGTCGTACAGTGCAAAAGCTTGAACATTTGTGAGTTTTTTTCTACTCGTTATAATAAAATCAAAGTCGATGAATTTTCGTTGAAAGTTCGACAACTTGGGCTGAAAGTGTTTATACCCCTACCTACTTTGGTGAGCTCTAGGACAAAAACTTCATCACCTATATTAAAACGCAATTACGACATTGAAGATGAAAGGTTGCTCTATCATTTTCACCATATAAAATCAGTGATTCGGAGAAATCGATTTTTTTTGTTTTGTTGGGTGACCCTGCTGCCTTAAGGCGCTCATCAACCTGAATCCTCCCCACCACTCTAATCACCACTGGGCGCTCCAGTCATAGTGCGTCAGTGAGTCCTGGTCTGCTCAAGGCGCTCATCAACCTGAATCCTCCCCACCACTCTAATCACCACTGGGCGCTCCAGTCATAGTGCGTCAGTGTGTCCTGGTCTGCTCAAGGCGCTCATCAACCTGAATCCTCCCCACCACTCTAATCACCACTGGGCGCTCCAGTCATAGTGCGTCAGTGAGTCCTGGTCTGCTCAAGGCGCTCATCAACCTGAATCCTCCCCACCACTCTAATCACCACTGGGCGCTCCAGTCATAGTGCGTCGGTGTGTCCTGGGCTTTAGATTCCAAAGATTCCAAATTTTGAGAGTGGGAGTCTTGCAACATATCTGATTCTTGGCTTGTACTTTGTTCACAAGAAATAGATTCCGAATTTCGGGAGCCTCCTATAAATAAATCTTGGCTTGTGCCTGGCGAGTCGGGTTGATTGCTTGATGAAACAATTTTTTTCAAACACAGCACTATATTACACAGAATGATCACAAAATTGTTCACTTCTTTTTTCCTCGGTGCTCAGTCAGTTTTTAAAAGATTATTTTCTTGCGATTCTGTAACAGTCGTTTTGTAAGCTTAAAATATTTGCTGAAAGAAGAATGTCCTCAAACCGAGTATTAAACAGCACACAGAAATGCGCCTTCACTAGTATTGAACAAAAGTGAAGTTTTGCCGGGTGTAAGGCACAGTCGTTAAAGACTGTAACTATATTGGTTTTAATTAATTTTTCTTCAAGAAATTAATCCATGCTTTACAGAGTGAGCTTATCAGACTTGGTGTTCAAAAATGATAAACTTTCCTTAGGACGTTTGGGTATCTGCTAAAAATACGGCTACAGCCAGGGAAACCCTGCTAATGTGGATGTTTAGTGTTTCCCATCTAGCGATGGGATCCTCTACTGTAGAACACCACAAGGTAAGAAGCACACGCATGTTTCTATCAATACCTCAAGTTTGAGAATGAAGGTTTCTCTCAGTTGCACCGGCTATAACATACAAGAGGGTCCATTCCTTTCCTCTTTGGTTCTATGCCTTCAAGTCATACATATTCATCTTTTTGACTTTTACGATCAGCACTAACATTCTGTTCTCTTTAGATAAAAGCCTTTTTTCTTGGAATGGGTAACATTCCACATGTGTGCCCTTAGCATCCATGTGAGAATGGTTTGTGCGTCCAATGATCTGAGACCCTTTTTCTTTGGAATGATCAACATTCCACATATGGTGTGCCCACCCCGTGAGAATGGTTTGTCCATCCTATCATCTGAGACACTGCTTTTTGCCTCAGCCAGATGATATAGGCATAATCATTGCTAAATAAAAATAATACATTTATGCGTGCAAGCGCGGGTGTGTGTGTGTAAATAATTCAACAAATTAAAATATTAAAATATAAATGTTCTACTTACTCCGCTAAAAATACGGCTATAGCCAGCGACACCCTGCTGATGTGCACATTTAAGGTGTCAGATCGCTCTGTATGCTGTGACATAGGTGTCAGATCGCTCTAAATGCTGTGACATAGGTGTCAAATAGCTCTAAATGCTGTGACATAGGTGTCAGGTAGCTCTAAATGCTGTGACATAGGTGTCAGATAGCTCTAAATGCTGTGACATAGGTGTCAGATAGCTCTAAATGCTGTGACATAGGTGTCAGATCGCTCTAAATGCTGTGACATAGGTGTCAGATAGCTCTAAATGCTGTGACATAGGTGTCAGGTAGCTCTAAATGCTGTGACATAGGTGTCAGATAGCTCTAAATGCTGTGACATAGGTGTCAGATCGCTATAAATGCTGTGACATAGGTGTCAGATAGCTCTAAATGCTGTGACATAGGTGTCGGATAGCTCTAAATGCTGTGACATAGGTGTCAGATAGCTCTAAATGCTGTGGCTTTGGTTTGTCAGATTTGATTATCAGCTCTTTTAATGGAATATCTAGCCTATAAAACTTGAGATACTGAGCAAAATAATGAGCCAAGTAGTGCAGTGGTCCCTTGTTCTTTTTGACGCAGCTTCTTCCCCGAGTCCGCCCTCTCCGTGTCAGATAGCTCTAAATGCTGTGACATAGGTGTCAGATCGCTCTAAATGCTGTGACATAGGTGTCAGATTGCTCTAAATGCTGTGACATAGGTGTCAGATAGCTCTAAATGCTGTTACATAGGTGTCAGATCGCTCTAAATGCTGTGGCTTAGGTTTGTCAGACTGAGATGGTTCTAAATGCTGTGACATAGGTGTCAGATCGCTCTAAATGCTGTGACATAGGTGTCAGATAGCTCTAAATGCTGTGACATAGGTGTCAGATAGCTCTAAATGCTGTGACATAGGTGTCAGATAGCTCTAAATGCTGTGACATAGGTGTCAGATAGCTCTAAATGCTGTGACAGGTGTCAGATAGCTCTAAATGCTGTGGCTTAGGTTTGTCAGACTGAGATGGTTCTAAATGCTGTGACATAGGTGTCAGCTCTAAATGCTGTGACATAGGTGTCAGGCAGCTCTAAATGCTGTGACATAGGTGTCAGGTAGCTCTAAATGCTGTGACATAGGTGTCAGATAGCTCTAAATGCTGTGACATAGGTGTCAGATAGCTCTAAATGCTGTGACATAGGTGTCAGGCAGCTCTAAATGCTGTGACATAGGTGTCAGATTGCTCTAAATGCTGTGACATAGGTGTCAGATAGCTCTAAATGCTGTTACATAGGTGTCAGATCGCTCTAAATGCTGTGACATAGGTGTCAGATAGCTCTAAATGCTGTGGCTTTGGTTTGTCAGATTTGATTATCAGCTCTTTTAATGGAATATCTAGCCTATAAAACTTGAGATACTGAGCAAAATAATGAGCCAAGTAGTGCAGTGGTCCCTTGTTCTTTTTGACGCAGCTTCTTCCCCGAGTCCGCCCTCTCCGTGTCAGATAGCTCTAAATGCTGTGACATAGGTGTCAGATAGCTCTAAATGCTGTGACATAGGTGTCAGATAGCTCTAAATGCTGTGACATAGGTGTCAGATAGCGCTAAAGGCTGTGACATAGGTGTCGGATAGCTCTAAATGCTGTGACATAGGTGTCAGATAGCTCTAAATGCTGTGGCTTTGGTTTGTCAGATTTGATTATCAGCTCTTTTAATGGAATATCTAGCCTATAAAACTTGAGATACTGAGCAAAATAATGAGCCAAGTAGTGCAGTGGTCCCTTGTTCTTTTTGACGCAGCTTCTTCCCCGAGTCCGCCCTCTCCGTGTCAGATAGCTCTAAATGCTGTGACATAGGTGTCAGATCGCTATAAATGCTGTGACATAGGTGTCAGATAGCTCTAAATGCTGTGACATAGGTGTCGGATAGCTCTAAATGCTGTGACATAGGTGTCAGATAGCTCTAAATGCTGTGGCTTTGGTTTGTCAGATTTGATTATCAGCTCTTTTAATGGAATATCTAGCCTATAAAACTTGAGATACTGAGCAAAATAATGAGCCAAGTAGTGCAGTGGTCCCTTGTTCTTTTTGACGCAGCTTCTTCCCCGAGTCCGCCCTCTCCGTGTCAGATAGCTCTAAATGCTGTGACATAGGTGTCAGATCGCTCTAAATGCTGTGACATAGGTGTCAGATTGCTCTAAATGCTGTGACATAGGTGTCAGATAGCTCTAAATGCTGTTACATAGGTGTCAGATCGCTCTAAATGCTGTGGCTTAGGTTTGTCAGACTGAGATGGTTCTAAATGCTGTGACATAGGTGTCAGATCGCTCTAAATGCTGTGACATAGGTGTCAGATAGCTCTAAATGCTGTGACATAGGTGTCAGATAGCTCTAAATGCTGTGACATAGGTGTCAGATAGCTCTAAATGCTGTGACATAGGTGTCAGATAGCTCTAAATGCTGTGACAGGTGTCAGATAGCTCTAAATGCTGTGGCTTAGGTTTGTCAGACTGAGATGGTTCTAAATGCTGTGACATAGGTGTCAGCTCTAAATGCTGTGACATAGGTGTCAGGCAGCTCTAAATGCTGTGACATAGGTGTCAGGTAGCTCTAAATGCTGTGACATAGGTGTCAGATAGCTCTAAATGCTGTGACATAGGTGTCAGATAGCTCTAAATGCTGTGACATAGGTGTCAGGCAGCTCTAAATGCTGTGACATAGGTGTCAGATTGCTCTAAATGCTGTGACATAGGTGTCAGATAGCTCTAAATGCTGTTACATAGGTGTCAGATCGCTCTAAATGCTGTGACATAGGTGTCAGATAGCTCTAAATGCTGTGGCTTTGGTTTGTCAGATTTGATTATCAGCTCTTTTAATGGAATATCTAGCCTATAAAACTTGAGATACTGAGCAAAATAATGAGCCAAGTAGTGCAGTGGTCCCTTGTTCTTTTTGACGCAGCTTCTTCCCCGAGTCCGCCCTCTCCGTGTCAGATAGCTCTAAATGCTGTGACATAGGTGTCAGATAGCTCTAAATGCTGTGACATAGGTGTCAGATAGCTCTAAATGCTGTGACATAGGTGTCAGATAGCGCTAAAGGCTGTGACATAGGTGTCGGATAGCTCTAAATGCTGTGACATAGGTGTCAGATAGCTCTAAATGCTGTGGCTTTGGTTTGTCAGATTTGATTATCAGCTCTTTTAATGGAATATCTAGCCTATAAAACTTGAGATACTGAGCAAAATAATGAGCCAAGTAGTGCAGTGGTCCCTTGTTCTTTTTGACGCAGCTTCTTCCCCGAGTCCGCCCTCTCCGTGTCAGATAGCTCTAAATGCTGTGACATAGGTGTCAGATCGCTCTAAATGCTGTGACATAGGTGTCAGATTGCTCTAAATGCTGTGACATAGGTGTCAGATAGCTCTAAATGCTGTTACATAGGTGTCAGATCGCTCTAAATGCTGTGACATAGGTGTCAGATAGCTCTAAATGCTGTGACATAGGTGTCAGATAGCTCTAAATGCTGTGACAGGTGTCAGATAGCTCTAAATGCTGTGGCTTAGGTTTGTCAGACTGAGATGGTTCTAAATGCTGTGACATAGGTGTCAGCTCTAAATGCTGTGACATAGGTGTCAGGTAGCTCTAAATGCTGTGACATGGGTGTCAGATAGCTCTAAATGCTGTGACATAGGTGTCAGATAGCTCTAAATGCTGTGACATAGGTGTCAGATAGCTCTAAATGCTGTGACATAGGTGTCAGATAGCGCTAAAGGCTGTGACATAGGTGTCGGATAGCTCTAAATGCTGTGACATAGGTGTCAGATAGCTCTAAATGCTGTGGCTTTGGTTTGTCAGATTTGATTATCAGCTCTTTTAATGGAATATCTAGCCTATAAAACTTGAGATACTGAGCAAAATAATGAGCCAAGTAGTGCAGTGGTCCCTTGTTCTTTTTGACGCAGCTTCTTCCCCGAGTCCGCCCTCTCCGTGTCAGATAGCTCTAAATGCTGTGACATAGGTGTCAGATCGCTCTAAATGCTGTGACATAGGTGTCAGATTGCTCTAAATGCTGTATCAGAATGCAAGCTCATCTGGAAAAAGCAGGCATTGATGTTGCTTCCATCAACGACGATGAGCTTCGAACTGAAGCTCCCCCATGGAAATTATGTATCCCAAACATTAATTGGCAGTTGTCCGCTTTCCTTAAAAACAATACATCCGAAACCGTATATAACCAACTTTATTTAGAACAGTGTGCATTATACCCAGGATATGAACAACTTTTTACAGACGGGTCAAAGAAAGGAGATTCAGTTGCTGCTGCATCGGTCTCCGAGAGACACTTAGACGAGCCTTTGCAACAGCGTTTACCTGATTTTTGTTCTGTTTATACAGCTGAGCTCAAGGCAATTCATTTAGCTCTGAAACAAGTTTATCAATCCAAAAGGACCTCATTTTTAATCATGTCTGATTCATTGTCAGCACTTCAGGCTCTTTCCACGAGAAAGATATCACACCCTTTTCTGGCAGAGATCCATGACCTCCATACACAACTTGTTTCTGAGGGTAAAAAGATAGTTTTTATGTGGGTCCCTGGTCACATGGGCATCCGCGGCAATATTGCAGTAGACAGGGCGGCTAAAGATGCTCTACATCTCGATTTCCCTCCAGAGATTTTCCAGTTTGTGCCCTACTCTGACCTACGTTGTATGACTGGATCTTATTGTAAACGACTGTGGCAGACTGACTGGTCTAACCATGTCAACAACAAATTATTTCAAATTCTTCCCGATTTGTCCACTTCTTTGCCTAACTTTGCATCCACTCGCAAAGAAGAAACAGTGTTATCTCGCCTTCATATTGGGCATACTTATGTCACCCACAGTTTCCTTTTAAAAGGAGAAGAACCACCATGGTGCTTTGCATGTGATCAATCTTTTTCCGTTCGCCATTTTATGTCTGAATGTGCTGATTTGATTGAGGAAAGGGAAACATATTTTGGTTCCATACCTTTCAAAGAGATTTTTAAAGTATGTAATGGTCAACATCTGTTTCAATTTTTACAGCTCTGAAACAAGTTTATCAATCCAAAAGAACCTCATTTTTAATCATGTCCGATTCATTGTCAGCACTTCAGGCTCTTTCCACGAGAAAGATATCACACCCTTTTCTGGCAGAGATCCATGACCTCCATACACAACTTGTTTCTGAGGGTAAAAAGATAGTTTTTATGTGGGTCCCTGGTCACATGGGCATCCGCTGCAATATTGCAGTAGACAGGGCGGCTAAAGATGCTCTGCATCTCGATTTCCCTCCAGAGATTTTCCAGTTTGTGCCCTACTCTGACCTACGTTGTATGACTGGATCTTATTGTAAACGACTGTGGCAGAATGACTGGTCTAACCATGTCAACAACAAATTATTTTAAATTCTTCCCGATTTGTCCACTTCTTTGCCTAACTTTGCATCCACTCGCAAAGAAGAAACAGTGTTATCTCGCCTTCATATTGGTCATACTTATGTCACCCACAGTTTCCTTTTAAAAGGAGAAGAACCACCATGGTGCTTTGCATGTGATCAATCTTTTTCTGTTCGCCATTTTATGTCTGAATGTGCTGATTTGATTGAGGAAAGGGAAACATATTTTGGTTCCATACCTTTCAAAGAGATTTTTAAAGTATGTAATGGTCAACATCTGTTTCAATTTTTACATGATGTTGGTTTGTTCTATCGCATATAAATTGTATCGACATGTTTTGTTTAGTTTGGATTTTATTAGGACTGAATTTAGTGATTTGATTGAAGAAAGAGAATATATTTTTAATACATCAGTTTTAAAGAAGTCTCTTAAAGAGGCGTCATGTGAAAGTTTGTTTGTGTATTTAAGAGTAACAGGCTTGTTTTTTAAGACTTAATCATTTTATAATATTTTAAGATAACGTCTCTCTGGTCCTGATTTGGCTCGGAAGAGTCCGCTGGACCTAAAGCATTAACCTTGTATTGTATTGTATTGTTTCAATTTTTACATGATGTTGGTTTGTTTTATCGCATATAAATCGTATCGACATGTTTTGTTTAGTTTGGATTTTATTAGGACTGAAGCCCCCACGGGCTCGGCTCCGCGCGCCGGGGGTGGACCCCATGCCTCTCTCTGGCTGGGTGACCAAGTTGCCTACCCCTTTTTCTTCTCTTTTGTCTTGTTTCTGTCTTATTGGTCCTTTCACCTATATTCTCTTCACCCTTAAATTCTCCCAGTATACTATGCAGTTTTGACTTCCTTTCCTCTGCCTTACCGGACTTTCCCTGTCTTCTTTTTCCCCATCATTCCTTCTTTTTCTACCCTTCCTTTTCTCTGTGGCCTTTTCTTGGCCCCCTGCGTTTGCCGTGCAGGGCAACCCGTGTCGGGGGAGAATGGGATCCTGGAGGTTGAGGTCCCTGAGGGACTGCGGTCCCTCACACTAACACACCTCTTTGGCCCGGACTTCTCCTAGACGGGAGGCTGGCGTGGCCCGCGTCAGTCAAGCGGCTGGTCGTGTATTGCCCTAGCTCTGCTAGAAGGCTGCGGCTCATGGGTCAAACTTGAACAAAACCGTAGTGGCAGTGCGGGATTGTCTGGGTGTATATCCCCCCTGTAGCCCTGGTGCGCTCCCTTGCTGGATTTTCCGCTTGGACGCATCCCCTTGTTGGACTCCGTGGTGGGTGGGGAGCAGGGGGGATGAATTCATAAATTAATAACATGGCTTCCACAAATAAACGACGACTGCGTGATGACGGACCGGACTCGGACACGGACAGTGACATGGACACGAGACAGAAAGCTTGTGCATCGGGGGTAGAAGGGGCCTGGCCTCGTTTTTTGGTTGTAGAGGGGGCGGATCCGGCTATGCCACTAGGCAAGCTGTCTCCGTTCGCAATACAGAAGGGTTTTCAATCCGTTTGCACAATCGGGTTCAAAGATGTGAAAAAACTGAGATCTGGGGCCTACCTGGTGGAGTGCTCAACCAAAAGGGCATCGGATAGTCTTCTAAAGAGGGATTCGACTGTCTTCGTTGATAGACAAATCAAAGTTTCTGTGCATGGACGGTTGAATTCCTCCAAGGGAGTCATCCGATGTCAGGATTTGATCGACATGTCAGAATTGGAAATCCGTGGTGAGCTCTCCAGCCTGCCCCCACGGGCTCGGCTCCGCGCGCCGGGGGTGGACCCCATGCCTCTCTCTGGCTGGGTGACCAAGTTGCCTACCCCTTTTTCTTCTCTTTTGTCTTGTTTCTGTCTTATTGGTCCTTTCACCTATATTCTCTTCACCCTTAAATTCTCCCAGTATACTATGCAGTTTTGACTTCCTTTCCTCTGCCTTACCGGACTGTCCCTGTCTTCTTTTTCCCCATCATTCCTTCTTTTTCTACCCTTCCTTTTCTCTGTGGCCTTCTCTTGGCCCCCTGCGTTTGCCGTGCAGGGCAACCCGTGTCGGGGGAGAATGGGATCCTGGAGGTTGAGGTCCCTGAGGGACTGCGGTCCCTCACACTAACACACCTCTTTGGCCCGGACTTCTCCTAGACGGGAGGCTGGCGTGGCCCGCGTCAGTCAAGCGGCTGGTCGTGTATTGCCCTAGCTCTGCTAGAAGGCTGCGGCTCATGGGTCAAACTTGAACAAAACCGTAGTGGCAGTGCGGGATTGTCTGGGTGTATATCCCCCCTGTAGCCCTGGTGCGCTCCCTTGCTGGATTTTCCGCTTGGACGCATCCCCTTGTTGGACTCCGTGGTGGGTGGGGAGCAGGGGGGATGAATTCATAAATTAATAACATGGCTTCCACAAATAAACGACGACTGCGTGATGACGGACCGGACTCGGACACGGACAGTGACATGGACACGAGACAGAAAGCTTGTGCATCGGGGGTAGAAGGGGCCTGGCCTCGTTTTTTGGTTGTAGAGGGGGCGGATCCGGCTATGCCACTAGGCAAGCTGTCTCCGTTCGCAATACAGAAGGGTTTTCAATCCGTTTGCACAATCGGGTTCAAAGATGTGAAAAAACTGAGATCTGGGGCCTACCTGGTGGAGTGCTCAACCAAAAGGGCATCGGATAGTCTTCTAAAGAGGGATTCGACTGTCTTTGTTGATAGACAAATCAAAGTTTCTGTGCATGGACGGTTGAATTCCTCCAAGGGAGTCATCCGATGTCAGGATTTGATCGACATGTCAGAATTGGAAATCCGTGGTGAGCTCTCCAGCCAGGGGGTCACAGCAGTCCAGCGGGTCTTCGTCACCAAGGGATCCCAACGTATCCCCACCAACACACTTTTTGTGACCTTCGCTATGGCCAAATTGCCGGAGTCACTCAAGGTGGGGTACCTTAGGGTGAAGGTGACGCCGTTTGTACCATCACCGTTGCGATGCTACCGGTGCCAAAGATTTGGTCACGGTAGCAAGAACTGTAAAAGCAAGGAAATATGTCGTGATTGTGGTAAAGAGAAACACGAAAACGCCCCCACGGGCTCGGCTCCGCGCGCCGGGGGTGGACCCCATGCCTCTCTCTGGCTGGGTGACCAAGTTGCCTACCCCTTTTTCTTCTCTTTTGTCTTGTTTCTGTCTTATTGGTCCTTTCACCTATATTCTCTTCACCCTTAAATTCTCCCAGTATACTATGCAGTTTTGACTTCCTTTCCTCTGCCTTACCGGACTTTCCCTGTCTTCTTTTTCCCCATCATTCCTTCTTTTTCTACCCTTCCTTTTCTCTGTGGCCTTTTCTTGGCCCCCTGCGTTTGCCGTGCAGGGCAACCCGTGTCGGGGGAGAATGGGATCCTGGAGGTTGAGGTCCCTGAGGGACTGCGGTCCCTCACACTAACACACCTCTTTGGCCCGGACTTCTCCTAGACGGGAGGCTGGCGTGGCCCGCGTCAGTCAAGCGGCTGGTCGTGTATTGCCCTAGCTCTGCTAGAAGGCTGCGGCTCATGGGTCAAACTTGAACAAAACCGTAGTGGCAGTGCGGGATTGTCTGGGTGTATATCCCCCCTGTAGCCCTGGTGCGCTCCCTTGCTGGATTTTCCGCTTGGACGCATCCCCTTGTTGGACTCCGTGGTGGGTGGGGAGCAGGGGGGTTGAATTCATAAATTAATAACATGGCTTCCACAAATAAACGACGACTGCGTGATGACGGACCGGACTCGGACACGGACAGTGACATGGACACGAGACAGAAAGCTTGTGCATCGGGGGTAGAAGGGGCCTGGCCTCGTTTTTTGGTTGTAGAGGGGGCGGATCCGGCTATGCCACTAGGCAAGCTGTCTCCGTTCGCAATACAGAAGGGTTTTCAATCTGTTTGCACAATCGGGTTCAAAGATGTGAAAAAACTGAGATCTGGGGCCTACCTGGTGGAGTGCTCAACCAAAAGGGCATCGGATAGTCTTCTAAAGAGGGATTCGACTGTCTTCGTTGATAGACAAATCAAAGTTTCTGTGCATGGACGGTTGAATTCCTCCAAGGGAGTCATCCGATGTCAGGATTTGATCGACATGTCAGAATTGGAAATCCGTGGTGAGCTCTCCAGCCAGGGGGTCACAGCAGTCCAGCGGGTCTTCGTCACCAAGGGATCCCAACGTATCCCCACCAACACACTTTTTGTGACCTTCGCTATGGCCAAATTGCCGGAGTCACTCAAAGTGGGGTACCTTAGGGTGAAGGTGACGCCGTTTGTACCATCACCGTTGCGATGCTACCGGTGCCAAAGATTTGGTCACGGTAGCAAGAACTGTAAAAGCAAGGAAATATGTCGTGATTGTGGTAAAGAGAAACACGAAAACGAATGCAAAAATCCGATTTGCTGTGTGAATTGCGCCGGGAATCATTCGTCCAGCTCCAAAGACTGTCCTCAGTGGCAGTTGGAGCTGGAAATCCAAAAGGTGCGGGCCACTGAGAGTTGCTCCTTTGGCGACGCAAGGAAAAAAGTTCTTGCAAGTAGGCCGGTGCTTAAAGAGAGGTCCTTTGCGGCTGTGGCGGGTTCCACATCTCATGTGGAACCTAGCGCACACCCGACAGTGGACACTGCCATGAGTAAAATAACACAGATTTTGGAAACGTTGTGCAAACGGATGGATACTCTCGAAAAGATGCTTGCTTTGTTTGCCCAGAAGGGGGTTTCTCCAGCCCCACCGAATCCACTGGAGAACGTGCCGACGGGCACGTCAAAATCCGTCACTCCAAGCGCGCAGACGGCCGCGCCAATAGCCGTCACTTCTGCCACGAAGGAGGCTAGGCCTCATGCCACCGCACCAGCAACGACCGGTTTTAGCGACCGGGTAGTTGCTGGGGCGACTAAAATCCTAGTTACCCAACAGAAGAGCGCCAGAGGAGGAGAGGGAAAGATTGGCAGGGGTGAAGGGGAGAGGGAAGATATAAAATCTGGTGCTGGGGAGAGGGGGAGGAAGTCCGCTGGCAGCTCGGGTTCCGGGTCTTTGACAAAGAATCAAAGGCCCGGACCCCTTTCTTCCAAGCCCCAGCAGCCTCTCGAAACGGAGAACCGTTTCGGGGGGTTGATGGAACATGAAGAGATGGACGAGGGTCCAAAAGATACAGAGACATAATTGTGCTCTCGGAGATGAAACTTTTAGCATTCTTTTACTTAATTTTTATGTCCATTTTACAATGGAACATCCGAGGGATAAGGGCAAATTATGAGGAGCTATGCTGTCTGCTGACAGAGCATCGACCTGAAGTATTGGCCCTTCAGGAAACTCTCCTGTCAGAAAAACATCCTATAGATATTACTGGTTATTCGTCTATTGATTGTCTATCTTCTAGAGGCGTTTCACTTTTTATTCATAGAAACGTCCCATTTAACCCAATTTTACTTAATACAAGTTTACCAGCAGTTGCAGCTAGAGTATCTCTTTTTAAATCCCTCACAGTTTGTTCTCTATATTTGACACCATCAATAAATGTAACTAAAAGTGAACTTGAGAATTTGGTCCAACAGTTACCTCCCCCTTTTTTGTTGTTGGGAGATTTTAATGGACGCTCTCCCCTGTGGGGTAGTGATCGTACCGATTCTCAGGGTAAAATAATTGAAGACATTTTAGACTCGTTAAGCCTAGTAACTTTGAACGAGGGTGCTCCAACTTTTTCCTGTTCTAGAACTGCTTCTTTGTCCCACATTGATATATCGATCTGTGATCCCTCGTTACTTTTGGATTTTAAATGGACAGTTTTAGAAGATCTTCATGGCAGCGACCATTTCCCGGTTTTATTAAAACATGATTCAGATAACCTTGAGCAAACTCATGGCAGGTGGAAACTGAAACAAGCTAACTGGAGTCTGTTTTCTAACCTGTCTGAGGCCCAGCTACGTGCTAAGAAACAGGAATTTTCAAATGCCTTAGATCCAATACAGCTTTATACTGACATAGTTATTAACAGTGCCAAGGAGTCCATTCCGCAAACTTCGTCAAACCCTCACACACTTAAAAAACCCTGGTTTGACGATGAATGTAGAAAACTTCAGCAAGCTCGTAAAAAAGCTTTAAGAACTATGTTTTTACACCCAAGCACTGAAAATAAACAAAACCACCAACGTTTGCGAGCGCAATGCCGACAGCTCTTCAAACGAAAGAGAAAGGAATCGTGGAGAGGTTTCTGCTCCACGCTTAATTCCAAAGCGAAACTGTCGAAGGTGTGGAAAGTAGTCCGCAAACTCAAAAATAGAAGTAACAAACAGGTGAGCCCATGCCTTACTGTGCAGGGTAACATAATCGGAGATAAAAAATTAGTAGCTGATCTTTTGGCTTCTTCTTTTGCTGCAAATTCTTCCTCTGAAAATTATTCTGTCCCTTTTCAAACAGTTAAAACCCGTAAAGAAAAACAACAGTTACATTTTACCTCCGATAATTCTGAAGATTACAACATTCCGTTTTCATTAGTCGAACTTGATGATGCAATTAACAAAAGTGCAGATTCAGCAGTTGGACCGGATGATGTACATTATCAATTTCTCAGACATTTAACAAGGTACTCACGGTCTCAACTGCTGGACATCTTCAATCAGCTCTGGATCACTGGCACCTTTCCTCCCTCCTGGAGAAAGGCCATTATTGTCCCCATCCCTAAACCTGGCAAAGACCATACTAACCCGACAAACTATCGACCAATAGCCTTAACGTCTTGCTTATGCAAGACGCTAGAAAGAATGGTTTATTCTCGTTTACTGTGGTATCTAGAAACAAATAATATTTTATCCAACACTCAGTGTGGCTTTCGAAGTGGTCGAAGTACTGTTGACCACCTGGTGCGACTGGAAACTTTTATCCGTAACGCGTTCGTCCAGGGTGAACATGTCGTTGCCATCATGTTTGATTTGGAAAAGGCTTATGATACCACATGGAAATATGGCATTCTTTCAGATTTACAAGAAATGGGTTTGAAGGGACATTTACCTCTGTTTATATCCAATTTTCTAACGGACAGAATTTTTCAGGTTAAGGTTGGGGGATCTTTGTCAGATACGAGAGAACAGGAGATGGGAGTGCCTCAGGGTAGCATCTTGTCTCCCTTGCTGTTTAATATTAAAATAAATAACATTGTTCGTTCCGTTAAACGGGGAATTGACAATTCTTTATTTGTCGACGATTTTGCATTGGTAGCCAAAGGTAAAACGTTGGCATCTGCAGAACGTCAGCTACAGTTATGTGTCAAGGCCGTTGAAGACTGGGTTTTACAAAATGGTTTTAAATTTTCGGAAGCAAAAACTGAATGTATTCACTTTTCCCAGCACCGGGGAATTATTCAAGACCCTACTATTCTCCTCAATAAAACTCCAATAAAGGCGGTCCAACAAGTCAAATTTTTAGGTGTTATTTTTGATCAAAAGCTATCTTTCATTCCTCATCTGAAAATTTTGAGAACTAAATGTCAACAGGCCTGCAATTTGCTCAAGGTTATCAGTGGTACAGACTGGGGTGCTGACAAGAAAACTTTATTGCTGTTATATCGTTCTTTAATTAGATCCAAGTTAGACTATGGTTGCATTGTTTATGGTTCTGCTAGAAAATCTTATCTTAAGATGTTAGATCCAGTTGCCCATCAGGCACTACGCATTGCTTTGGGTGCGTTTCGCACTTCCCCTTGTGAAAGCCTTTACGTGGAAGCTAACGAACCCCCGCTGGAGCTGAGACGTACAAAACTGTCAATGAATTACTATTTAAAATTAAAAACTGATCCTATGAACCCTGCTTATGACTGTGTTTTCAACCCAGATTTTGTTCAGAAATTTGAAGCCAAACCTAACACAATTCCTCCGTTTGGCATCAGAATGCAAGCTCATCTGGAAAAAGCAGGCATTGATGTTTCTTCCATCAACGACGATGAACTTAGGACTGAAGCCCCCCCATGGAAATTATGTATCCCAATCATTAATTGGCAGTTGTCCGCTTTCCTTAAAAACAATACATCCGAAACCGTATATAACCAACTTTATTTAGAACAGTGTGCTTTATACCCAGGATATGAACAACTTTTTACAGACGGGTCAAAGAAAGGAGATTCGGTTGCTGCTGCATCGGTCTCCGAGAGACACTTGGACCGGCCTTTGCAACAGCGTTTACCTGATTTTTGTTCTGTTTATACAGCTGAGCTCAAGGCAATTCATTTAGCTCTGAAACAAGTTTATCAATCCAAAAGAACCTCATTTTTAATCATGTCCGATTCATTGTCAGCACTTCAGGCTCTTTCCACGAGAAAGATATCACACCCTTTTCTGACAGAGATCCATGACCTCCATACACAACTTGTTTCTGAGGGTAAAAAGATAGTTTTTATGTGGGTCCCTGGTCACATGGGCATCCGCGGCAATATTGCAGTAGACAGGGCGGCTAAAGATGCTCTACATCTCGATTTCCCTCCAGAGATTTTCCAGTTTGTGCCCTACTCTGACCTACGTTGTATGACTGGATCTTATTGTAAACGACTGTGGCAGACTGACTGGTCTAACCATGTCAACAACAAATTATTTCAAATTCTTCCTGATTTGTCCACTTCTTTGCCTAACTTTGCGTCCACTCGCAGAGAGGAAACAGTGTTATCTCGCCTTCATATTGGGCATACTTATGTCACCCACAGTTTCCTTTTAAAAGGAGAAGAACCACCATGGTGCTTTGCATGTGATCAATCTTTTTCTGTTCGCCATTTTATGTCTGAATGTGCTGATTTGATTGAGGAAAGGGAAACATATTTTGGTTCCATACCTTTCAAAGAGATTTTTAAAGTATGTAATGGTCAACATCTGTTCCAATTTTTACATGATGTTGGTTTGTTCTATCGCATATAAATTGTATCGACATGTTTTGTTTAGTTTGGATTTTATTAGGACTGAATTTAGTGATTTGATTGAAGAAAGAGAATATATTTTTAATACATCAGTTTTAAAGAAGTCTCTTAAAGAGGTGTCATGTGAAAGTTTGTTTGTGTATTTAAGAGTAACAGGCTTGTTTTTTAAGACTTGAATCATTTTATAATATTTTAAGATAATGTCTCTCTGGTCCTGATTTGGCTCGGAAGAGTCCGCTGGACCTAAAGCAATAACCTTGTATTGTATTGTAAACACGAAAACGAATGCAAAAATCCGATTTGCTGTGTGAATTGCGCCGGGAATCATTCTTCCAGCTCCAAAGACTGTCCTCAGTGGCAGTTGGAGCTGGAAATCCAAAAGGTGCGGGCCACTGAGAGTTGCTCCTTTGGCGACGCAAGGAAAAAAGTTCTTGCAAGTAGGCCGGTGCTTAAAGAGAGGTCCTTTGCGGCTGTGGCGGGTTCCACATCTCATGTGGAACCTAGCGCACACCCGACAATGGACACTGCCATGAGTAAAATAACACAGATTTTGGAAACGTTGTGCAAACGGATGGATACTCTCGAAAAGATGCTTGCTTTGTTTGCCCAGAAGGGGGTTTCTCCAGCCCCACCGAATCCACTAGAGAACGTGCCGACGGGCACGTCAAAAACCGTCCCTCCAAGCGCGCAGACGGCCGCGCCAAAAGCCGTCACTCCTGCCACGAAGGAGGCTAGGCCTCATGCCACCGCACCAGCAACGACCGGTTTTAGCGACCGGGTAGTTGCTGGGGCGACTAAAATCCTAGTTACCCAGCAGAAGAGCGTCAGAGGAGGAGAGGGAAAGATTGGCAGGGGTGAAGGGGAGAGGGAAGATATAAAATCTGGTGCTGGGGAGAGGGGGAGGAAGTCCGCTGGCAGCTCGGGTTCCGGGTCTTTGACAAAGAATCAAAGGCCCGGACCCCTTTCTTCCAAGCCCCAGCAGCCTCTCGAAACGGAGAACCGTTTCGGGGGGTTGATGGAACATGAAGAGATGGACGAAGGTCCAAAAGATACAGAGACATAATTGTGCTCTCGGAGATGAAACTTTTAGCATTCTTTTACTTAATTTTTATGTCCATTTTACAATGGAACATCCGAGGGATAAGGGCAAATTATGAGGAGCTATGCTGTCTGCTGACAGAGCATCGACCTGAAGTATTGGCCCTTCAGGAAACTCTCCTGTCAGAAAAACATCCTATAGATATTACTGGTTATTCCTCTCTAGATTGTTTATCTTCTAGAGGCGTTTCACTCTTTATCCATAGAAATGTCCCATTTAATCCAATTTTACTTAATACAAGTTTACCAGCAGTTGCAGCTAGAGTATCTCTTTTTAAATCCCTCACAGTTTGTTCTCTATATTTGACACCATCAATAAATGTAACTAAAAGTGAACTTGAGAATTTGGTCCAACAGTTACCTCCCCCTTTTTTGTTGTTGGGAGATTTTAATGGACGCTCTCCCCTGTGGGGTAGTGATCGTACCGATTCTCAGGGTAAAATAATTGAAGACATTTTAGACTCGTTAAACCTAGTAACTTTGAACGAGGGTGCTCCAACTTTTTCCTGTTCTAGAACTGCTTCTTTGTCCCACATTGATATATCGATCTGTGATCCCTCCTTACTTTTGGATTTTAAATGGACAGTTTTAGAAGATCTCCATGGCAGCGACCATTTCCCGGTTTTATTAAAACATGATTCAGATAACCTTGAGCAAACTCATGGCAGGTGGAAACTGAAACAAGCTAACTGGAGTCTGTTTTCTAACCTGTCTGAGGCCCAGCTACGTGCTAAGAACCAGGAATTTTCAAATGCCTTAGATCCAATACAGCTTTATACTGACATAGTTATTAACAGTGCCAAGGAGTCCATTCCGCAAACTTCGTCAAACCCTCACACACTTAAAAAACCCTGGTTTGACGATGAATGTAGAAAACTTCAGCAAGCTCGTAAAAAAGCTTTAAGAACTATGTTTTTACACCCAAGCACTGAAAATAAACAAAACCACCAACGTTTGCGAGCGCAATGCCGACAGCTCTTCAAACGAAAGAGAAAGGAATCGTGGAGAGGTTTCTGCTCCACGCTTAATTCAAAAGCGAAACTGTCGAAGGTGTGGAAAGTAGTCCGCAAACTCAAAAATAGAAGTAACAAACAGGTGAGCCCATGCCTTACTGTGCAGGGTGACGTAATCGGAGATAAAAAATTAGTAGCTGATCTTTTGGCTTCTTCTTTTGCTGCAAATTCTTCCTCTGAAAATTATTCTGGCCCTTTTCAAACAGTTAAAACCCGTAAAGAAAAACAACAGTTACATTTTACCTCCGATAATTCTGAAGATTACAACATTCCGTTTTCATTAGTCGAACTTGATGATGCAATTAACAAAAGTGCAGATTCAGCAGTTGGACCGGATGATGTACATTATCAATTTCTCAGACATTTAACAAGGTACTCACGGTCTCAACTGCTGGACATCTTCAATCAGCTCTGGATCACTGGCACCTTTCCTCCCTCCTGGAGAAAGGCCATTATTGTACCCATCCCTAAACCTGGCAAAGACCATACTAACCCGACAAACTATAGACCAATAGCCTTAACGTCTTGCTTATGCAAGACGCTAGAAAGAATGGTTTATTCTCGCTTACTGTGGTATCTAGAAACAAATAATATTTTATCCAACACTCAGTGTGGCTTTCGAAGTGGTCGAAGTACTGTTGACCACCTGGTGCGACTGGAAACTTTTATCCGTAACGCGTTCGTCCAGGGTGAACATGTCGTTGCCATCATGTTTGATTTGGAAAAAGCTTATGATACCACATGGAAATATGGCATTCTTTCAGATTTACAAGAAATGGGTTTGAAGGGACATTTACCTCTGTTTATATCCAATTTTCTAACGGACAGACTCTTTCAGGTTAAGGTTGGGGGATCTTTGTCAGATATGAGGGAACAGGAGATGGGAGTGCCTCAGGGTAGCATCTTGTCTCCCTTGCTGTTTAATATTAAAATAAATAACATTGTTCGTTCCGTTAAACGGGGAATTGACAATTCTTTATTTGTCGACGATTTTGCATTGGTAGCCAAAGGTAAAACTTTGGCATCTGCAGAACGTCAGCTACAGTTATGTGTCAAGGTCGTTGAAGACTGGGTTTTACAAAATGGTTTTAAATTTTCTGAAGCAAAAACTGAATGTATTCACTTTTCCCAGCGCCGGGGAATTATTCAAGACCCTACTATTCTCCTCAATAAAACTCCAATAAAGGCGGTCAAACAAGTCAAATTTTTGGGTGTTATTTTTGATCAAAAGCTATCTTTCATTCCTCATCTGAAAATTTTGAAAACTAAATGTCAACAGGCCTGCAATTTGCTCAAGGTTATCAGTGGTACAGACTGGGGTGCTGACAAGAAAACTTTATTGCTGTTATATCGTTCTTTAATTAGATCCAAGTTAGACTATGGTTGCATTGTCTATGGTTCTGCTAGAAAATCTTATCTTAAGATGCTAGATCCAGTTGCCCATCAGGCACTACGCATTGCTTTGGGTGCGTTTCGCACTTCCCCTTGTGAAAGCCTTTATGTGGAAGCTAACGAACCCCCGCTGGAGCTGAGACGTACAAAATTGTCAATGAATTACTATTTAAAATTAAAAACTGATCCTATGAACCCTGCTTATGACTGTGTTTTCAACCCAGATTTTGTTCAGAAATTTGAATCCAAACCTAACACAATCCCTCCGTTTGGCATCAGAATGCAAGTTCATCTGGAAAAAGCAGGCATTGATGTTGCTTCCATCAACGACGATGAACTTCGGACTGAAGCTCCCCCATGGAAATTATGTACCCCAAACATTAATTGGCAGTTGTCCGCTTTCCTTAAAAACAATACCTCTGAAACCGTATATAACCAACTTTATTTAGAACAGTGTGCATTATACCCAGGATATGAACAACTTTTTACAGACGGATCGAAGAAAGGAGATTCAGTTGCTGCTGCGTCTGTCTCCGAGAGACTCTTAGACCAGCCTTTGCAACAGCGTTTACCTGATTTTTGTTCTGTTTATACAGCTGAGCTCAAGGCAATTCATTTAGCTCTGAAACAAGTTTATCAATCCAAAAGAACCTCATTTTTAATCATGTCCGATTCATTGTCAGCACTTCAGGCTCTTTCCACGAGAAAGATATCACACCCTTTTCTGGCAGAGATCCATGACCTCCATACACAACTTGTTTCTGAGGGTAAAAAGATAGTTTTTATGTGGGTCCCTGGTCACATGGGCATCCGCGGCAATATTGCAGTAGACAGAGCGGCTAAAGATGCTCTACATCTCGATTTCCCTCCAGAGATTTTCCAGTTTGTGCCCTACTCTGACCTACGTTGTATGACTGGATCTTATTGTAAACGACTGTGGCAGACTGACTGGTCTAACCATGTCAACAACAAATTATTTCAAATTCTTCCCGATTTGTCCACTTCTTTGCCTAACTTTGCGTCCACTCGCAGAGAGGAAACAGTGTTATCTCGCCTTCATATTGGGCATACTTATGTCACCCACAGTTTCCTTTTAAAAGGAGAAGAACCACCATGGTGCTTTGCATGTGATCAATCCTTTTCCGTTCGACATTTCATGTCTGAGTGTGCTGATTTGATTGAGGAAAGGGAAACATATTTTGGTTCCATACCTTTCAAAGAGATTTTTAAAGTATGTAATGGTCAACATCTGTTTCAATTTTTACATGATGTTGGTTTGTTTTATCGCATATAAATCGTATCGACATGTTTTGTTTAGTTTGGATTTTATTAGGACTGAATTTAGTGATTTGATTGAAGAAAGAGAATATATTTTTAATACATCAGTTTTAAAGAAGTCTCTTAAAGAGGTTTCATGTGAAAGTTTGTTTGTGTATTTAAGAGTAACAGGCTCGTTTTTTAAGACTTGAATCATTTTATAATACTGTAAGATAACGTCTCTCTGGTCCTGATTTGGCTCGGAAGAGTCCGCTGGACCTAAAGCAATAACATTGTATTGTATTGTATTGTATATAGCTCTCCAGCCAGGGGGTCACAGCAGTCCAGCGGGTCTTCGTCAACAAGGGATCCCAACGTATCCCCACCAACACACTTTTTGTGACCTTCGCTATGGCCAAATTGCCGGAGTCACTCAAAGTGGGGTACCTTAGGGTGAAGGTGACGCCGTTTGTACCATCACCGTTGCGATGCTACCGGTGCCAAAGATTTGGTCACGGTAGCAAGAACTGTAAAAGCAAGGAAATATGTCGTGATTGTGGTAAAGAGAAACACGAAAACGAATGCAAAAATCCGATTTGCTGTGTGAATTGCGCCGGGAATCATTCGTCCAGCTCCAAAGACTGTCCTCAGTGGCAGTTGGAGCTGGAAATCCAAAAGGTGCGGGCCACTGAGAGTTGCTCCTTTGGCGACGCAAGGAAAAAAGTTCTTGCAAGTAGGCCGGTGCTTAAAGAGAGGTCCTTTGCGGCTGTGGCGGGTTCCACATCTCATGTGGAACCTAGCGCACACCCGACAGTGGACACTGCCATGAGTAAAATAACACAGATTTTGGAAACGTTGTGCAAACGGATGGATACTCTCGAAAAGATGCTTGCTTTGTTTGCCCAGAAGGGGGTTTCTCCAGCCCCACCGAATCCACTGGAGAACGTGCCGACGGGCACGTCAAAATCCGTCACTCCAAGCGCGCAGACGGCCGCGCCAATAGCCGTCACTTCTGCCACGAAGGAGGCTAGGCCTCATGCCACCGCACCAGCAACGACCGGTTTTAGCGACCGGGTAGTTGCTGGGGCGACTAAAATCCTAGTTACCCAACAGAAGAGCGCCAGAGGAGGAGAGGGAAAGATTGGCAGGGGTGAAGGGGAGAGGGAAGATATAAAATCTGGTGCTGGGGAGAGGGGGAGGAAGTCCGCTGGCAGCTCGGGTTCCGGGTCTTTGACAAAGAATCAAAGGCCCGGACCCCTTTCTTCCAAGCCCCAGCAGCCTCTCGAAACGGAGAACCGTTTCGGGGGGTTGATGGAACATGAAGAGATGGACGAGGGTCCAAAAGATACAGAGACATAATTGTGCTCTCGGAGATGAAACTTTTAGCATTCTTTTACTTAATTTTTATGTCCATTTTACAATGGAACATCCGAGGGATAAGGGCAAATTATGAGGAGCTATGCTGTCTGCTGACAGAGCATCGACCTGAAGTATTGGCCCTTCAGGAAACTCTCCTGTCAGAAAAACATCCTATAGATATTACTGGTTATTCGTCTATTGATTGTCTATCTTCTAGAGGCGTTTCACTTTTTATTCATAGAAACGTCCCATTTAACCCAATTTTACTTAATACAAGTTTACCAGCAGTTGCAGCTAGAGTATCTCTTTTTAAATCCCTCACAGTTTGTTCTCTATATTTGACACCATCAATAAATGTAACTAAAAGTGAACTTGAGAATTTGGTCCAACAGTTACCTCCCCCCTTTTTGTTGTTGGGAGATTTTAATGGACGCTCTCCCCTGTGGGGTAGTGATCGTACCGATTCTCAGGGTAAAATAATTGAAGACATTTTAGACTCGTTAAACCTAGTAACTTTGAACGAGGGTGCTCCAACTTTTTCCTGTTCTAGAACTGCTTCTTTGTCCCACATTGATATATCGATCTGTGATCCCTCCTTACTTTTGGATTTTAAATGGACAGTTTTAGAAGATCTCCATGGCAGCGACCATTTCCCGATTTTATTAAAACATGATTCAGATAACCTTGAGCAAACTCATGGCAGGTGGAAACTGAAACAAGCTAACTGGAGTCTGTTTTCTAACCTGTCTGAGGCCCAGCTACGTGCTAAGAAACAGGAATTTTCAAATGCCTTAGATCCAATACAGCTTTATACTGACATAGTTATTAACAGTGCCAAGGAGTCCATTCCGCAAACTTCGTCAAACCCTCACACACTTAAAAAACCCTGGTTTGACGATGAATGTAGAAAACTTCAGCAAGCTCGTAAAAAAGCTTTAAGAACTATGTTTTTACACCCAAGCACTGAAAATAAACAAAACCACCAACGTTTGCGAGCGCAATGCCGACAGCTCTTCAAACGAAAGAGAAAGGAATCGTGGAGAGGTTTCTGCTCCACGCTTAATTCAAAAGCGAAACTGTCGAAGGTGTGGAAAGTAGTCCGCAAACTCAAAAATAGAAGTAACAAACAGGTGAGCCCATGCCTTACTGTGCAGGGTGACGTAATCGGAGATAAAAAATTAGTAGCTGATCTTTTGGCTTCTTCTTTTGCTGCAAATTCTTCCTCTGAAAATTATTCTGTCCCTTTTCAAACAGTTAAAACCCGCAAAGAAAAACAACAGTTAAATTTTACCTCCGATAATTCTGAAGATTACAACATTCCGTTTTCATTAGTCGAGCTTGATGATGCAATTAACAAAAGTGCAGATTCAGCAGTTGGACCGGATGATGTACATTATCAATTTCTCAGACATTTAACGAGATACTCACGGTCTCAACTGCTGGACATCTTCAATCAGCTCTGGATCACTGGCACCTTTCCTCCCTCCTGGAGAAAGGCCATTATTGTACCTATCCCTAAACCTGGCAAAGACCATACTAACCCGACAAACTATAGACCAATAGCCTTAACGTCTTGCTTATGCAAGACGCTAGAAAGAATGGTTTATTCTCGCTTACTGTGGTATCTAGAAACAAATAATATTTTATCCAACACTCAGTGTGGCTTTCGAAGTGGTCGAAGTACTGTTGACCACCTGGTGCGACTGGAAACTTTTATCCGTAACGCGTTCGTCCAGGGTGAACATGTCGTTGCCATCATGTTTGATTTGGAAAAAGCCTATGATACCACATGGAAATATGGCATTCTTTCAGATTTACAAGAAATGGGTTTGAAGGGACATTTACCTCTGTTTATATCCAATTTTCTAACAGACAGAATTTTTCAGGTTAAGGTTGGGGGATCCTTGTCAGATACGAGAGAACAGGAGATGGGAGTGCCTCAGGGTAGCATCTTGTCTCCCTTGCTGTTTAATATTAAAATAAATAACATTGTTCGTTCCGTTAAACGGGGAATTGACAATTCTTTATTTGTCGACGATTTTGCATTGGTAGCCAAAGGTAAAACTTTGGCATCTGCAGAACGTCAGCTACAGTTATGTGTCAAGGCCGTTGAAGACTGGGTTTTACAAAATGGTTTTAAATTTTCTGAAGCAAAAACTGAATGTATTCACTTTTCCCAGCATCGGGGAATTATTCAAGACCCTACTATCCTCCTCAATAAAACTCCAATAAAGGCGGTCAAACAAGTCAAATTTTTGGGTGTTATTTTTGATCAAAAGCTATCTTTCATTCCTCATCTGAAAATTTTGAAAACTAAATGTCAACAGGCCTGCAATTTGCTCAAGGTTATCAGTGGTACAGACTGGGGTGCTGACAAGAAAACTTTATTGCTGTTATATCGTTCTTTAATTAGATCCAAGTTAGACTATGGTTGCATTGTCTATGGTTCTGCTAGAAAATCTTATCTTAAGATGCTAGATCCAGTTGCCCATCAGGCACTACGCATTGCTTTGGGTGCGTTTCGCACTTCCCCTTGTGAAAGCCTTTACGTGGAAGCTAACGAACCTCCGCTGGAGCTGAGACGTACAAAATTGTCAATGAATTACTATTTAAAATTAAAAACTGATCCTATGAACCCTGCTTATGACTGTGTTTTCAACCCAGATTTTGTTCAGAAATTTGAATCCAAACCTAACACAATCCCTCCGTTTGGCATCAGAATGCAAGTTCATCTGGAAAAAGCAGGCATTGATGTTGCTTCCATCAACGACGATGAACTTCGGACTGAAGCTCCCCCATGGAAATTATGTACCCCAAACATTAATTGGCAGTTGTCCGCTTTCCTTAAAAACAATACCTCTGAAACCGTATATAACCAACTTTATTTAGAACAGTGTGCATTATACCCAGGATATGAACAACTTTTTACAGACGGGTCAAAGAAAGGAGATTCAGTTGCTGCTGCGTCTGTCTCCGAGAGACACTTAGACCAGCCTTTGCAACAGCGTTTACCTGATTTTTGTTCTGTTTATACAGCTGAGCTCAAGGCAATTCATTTAGCTCTGAAACAAGTTTATCAATCCAAAAGAACCTCATTTTTAATCATGTCCGATTCATTGTCAGCACTTCAGGCTCTTTCCACGAGAAAGATATCACACCCTTTACTGGCAGAGATCCATGACCTCCATACACAACTTGTTTCTGAGGGTAAAAAGATAGTTTTTATGTGGGTCCCTGGTCACATGGGCATCCGCGGCAATATTGCAGTAGACAGGGCGGCTAAAGATGCTCTGCATCTCGATTTCCCTCCAGAGATTTTCCAGTTTGTGCCCTACTCTGACCTACGTTGTATGACTGGTTCTTATTGTAAACGACTGTGGCAGACTGACTGGTCTAACCATGTCAACAACAAACTATTTCAAATTCTTCCCGATTTGTCCACTTCTTTGCCTAACTTTGCATCCACTCGCAAAGAAGAAACAGTGTTATCTCGCCTTCATATTGGGCATACTTATGTCACCCACAGTTTCCTTTTAAAAGGAGAAGAACCACCATGGTGCTTTGCATGTGATCAATCCTTTTCCGTTCGACATTTCATGTCTGAGTGTGCTGATTTGATTGAGGAAAGGGAAACATATTTTGGTTCCATACCTTTCAAAGAGATTTTTAAAGTATGTAATGGTCAACATCTGTTTCAATTTTTACATGATTGTCACGAATTGGCTAGTTTAAACTCTGCCTATCGACTATTTAGCATTGTGTAGCCTTTGTAACAGTAGAGAGTTAGTACAGTACACAGTAGCAATTAAATTACAGCACACTGCGAGCCTGAGCCACACACACAGCGCAGTGACGTCAGCACTTGAGTTTTGAATATGAACATTTTACCCAATGAGAGCTTACGCAAAGCGGTTCGAGCCAGTTTGACTGGGTCCGAGCCTAACACATTTTTGGTCAGTTGGGAGTAATACACCGAAGTGTTAACAGCTAGAAAGCTGGCAGAGAAATCTCTCTACACTTAGACCAGGAAGCAGGACTTAGGAATCGTAGAATTCTATCAAGTCACACGGGCCTGAACTTGTCAAACAGGTAAATGAACACCCTTCTGTTTCATCGTGATATATGTGTAGTATTGTTGAAATTATGTTTGAAGACTTTGCTATGCATAAATGTGAATTGTTAATCCGAATTTGCGTGACCATGTGGAAGAGCCTACCACGAGGCGAAACACGACCGGTTACGCCGCCATGTTGCATACCATACGGAACCACTGTTGTTTAACTTATATGTATGTTTGCAGACCAGTGGCTGTACCACTGAATGTTTATAATATTATTAATTCTGTATGTGTATAGTTAGCCACGTTTGATATTTATGTATGTATAGGAATTTAGAGTGAGATTCCAGTGGAACCCGGAAGTAGCAGAATGTTCGTCGCTTATGTATAGAGATGTGGAGCTATCACTGAGGGCTACTTGGCTTTCAGTGAGACGCTCTGCACAAACCGATTATTCAGGGTTGTGCAGAATTTCGTCTCTTATATTACAGACGGGCAGGCGAGCTATCCCGAGCTATCCCGAGCTATCCTGTGAACCCCACTCCACAGAAACAAGTTGGTTGAGGAACCTCTACCGCACAAGTCGGAACGAGCGACCCGGTAAAACTCCCTGTCAGACCCCACAGCGTGGCCAGGGAACCCAACTACACAACGACACAGGTGGACCAGAAGCTACCTCACAGAAGGACTTCGACCGCACCACCCGCCAGTTAAGTGTGTTATCCCAAGTGCACTTAAACTGATCAGAACAGGACCACAGTAGTCCAACTATTCAGAAACTCTAAAACGGACCACAGTAGTCCAAATCTACATGAGATATACTAGCGAGTGCCCGATGAAGATAGAACAGCTGCATAGACTATCAGCGATCGAACTATTAGCATTGAAAGAGACTTTTTAAGTTAGATTAGTACTTAGAGAACCTTGTATAGAGTAGAAGAAATAAATGTGTGATTTTAACTGTTATCAAAAGGCTGGACTACATATGATTCATAGCCGTGTGAAAGCTAGTGTGACAGTATTCTTTTACCTTTTTTCTATCTATTTCTGTACCCCAACCTTAACACAGAACGAGCTAAACAAATAAATTTATTAAAGTAATTCATAGGGTGACTTACTAGCAGTTCCCACCGAATAAACGTGAGGGTCCATAATTCCATTGTGCAGAGCCCATAAACCCCACGTGACACTTTAATTGGCGAGCCTAGCCAGGATCTGTGTATAATAGGAATTGGGTATAAACGGATCTAAGTACAATAAAATTAGATAACAGTAGGAGTAGTAGAATAACTTAGAATAGTGGTAACATTGACTCAGTTTGGGTGCACTATTCTTTAGTTAAAAACTTTTTTGCTTCAATTATTTTTGTGTCTGTATGTTGCATTGTTCTTTTGCAGGTTTTGCTTAAGTAACTGTTGTATGCCATTTGACTCTTGTTTTATTCTATTATTGATTACGAATTTGATTGTCTTTGCATTGTTTTTATTGACTTGCAATATTGCTAGTGTTTTGGTATTCCACGTGATTCAGAGGGTGTTCATAGACACGTTTGGCAATGTCGGACCCAGTGGCCTTGAGATTGCGTTTCAAGGAATTGGGAGAAGCTTTACACTTAGCAGGGGCGGACCTAATTGCGTATATAAATGCAGAGGTAGAGAAACAGGAGGCTAAGGCAGAGAGAGCAGCAGAAAGGGAGGCGAAGAAACTAGCCTTAGAAGCAGAGCAGAAGAAACTAGCATTAGAAGCAGAACAGAAGAAACTCGAAGCAGATCAGAGAAAAGCAGAATTAGAAGCAGAGCAAAAGAAATTAGAAGCAGAGCAGAAGAAACTAGAATTAGAAGGAGAACAGAAGAAGGCAGCATTAGCAGCAGAGAGAGAAGCAGAAGTTAGGAGATGGGAGTATGAGAGGGCAGAAAAAGAAAAAGAGAGGGCAGAGAAAGAAAAAGAGAGGGAAGAAAAGGAAAAAGAAAGACAGCATGAGTTAGAGCTAAGAAGATTGGGATCAGGAGCTTCAAGTTCTTCCTCAACCCCTTCCCACTCAGATCAGCTAGAGGTAGCATCCAACCCTGTACAAGGAATGTCATTTCCACTGGGAACATTCAATGAGAGAGAAGAAGGTCTAGATCTCTATCTGACTAGGTTTGAGCGCCTAGCAACAGAGTATAAACTAGATCCCACTCATTGGTCTTTCAAGCTTAGTCAAGGACTTAGAGGAAAGGCTTATGACATCTACAGTAAGCTACCGACTGACAGAGTGACTGACTATCACAAAGTAAAAGAGGCACTCCTAACGGGATTCGAACTGACAGGAGAATGCTACCGGCAAAAGTTCCGCACCAATCGGAGAGTGAAAGGAGAGAGCTATGCGCAGTTCGCGGATCGGTTGTCCACAACGCTGGATAAGTGGATTAGCCAGTCAGCCACGGCTAAGACGTATGATGGACTGACAGAACTGTTAGTATGGGAACAGCTACGGGAAACCATGACCCCCGAGCTGAGAACCTTCTCAGTAGAGCAGGGCGCGGAAAGACTAGAAGATCTGGTCAAGGTCGCAGATAGGTACGTGGCCGCACACGGAGAAGCCAAGAGCTTCAGGCGAGACCTAAAGCCTAACGGGAAAGAGGCACAGAAACGAAGCCCTAACCGAGAAGAGCGCACCGCGAATAAGCCGAATAACCCCAGACCTGGGCAAAATAAAGGACCCAACACGGAATTCGGGAAAAGAGGTCCCGCAGAACAGAGACGGTATTGTTCGTTCTGCAACAGAAACAATCACTCCACCGCAGAATGTTTCAAGTTGGCCGCACAACGTAGGGAAGAGCGCGAAAGCCGGCCAGCGCACAGAGTTCTAACTCAAAGTAGCGGTAATAAGCCACACACGATCGGAGATCACCCATCGGTGACAGACACGGTCAAGGTCAACGGAAAAGAAGCGAACTGTCTGTATGACACAGGTCTATCATACGACGCGATAGTCAGCGAGTCTCTTGTATCGCGCGCGGACTTGACAGACAAGACAGTCGACTTACAAGGAGCAGACTTGACGAAACCGACGACTACTTGCCCAATAGCTTGGATCGAAGTAGAGAGTAGGTACGTCACAGGACGAATCCAAGCAGCTGTTTTACAGAAACCCCTGTATGATCTAGTGCTAGGTTGTAGGTATGTGTTCTTAGGCACGCCCCCAAAAACTGTAGAGATAGCTGCAGTGCAAACCAGGGCCCAAGCTAAAACCCAGCCACCCCAGCCCGAGTTCGCTCCGAATCCAGGACTCGAAGAGATCAAAACAGCACAGAAAGAAGACACCTCGATAGCGAAGTGCTTCCAGAAGCTACCCAAGGCGCACACACCCCCGCACAAGGGAGACTTCTACATGGAACAGGGAGTTCTACATCGACAAGGAGATGGAGATCACACCCAACTAGTACTACCAGCCACCCTTCGAGCCCAAGTACTAGAATTAGGCCACAGCATGCCACTCAGCGGACACATGGGAATTGGAGCCACAGTGCAGAGAATCAGCGCACACTACTATTGGCCAGGAATCACGGAGGATGTCAAGCGCTACGTGAAATCTTGCCACCAATGTCAACGATATTCCCCGCGACATCACACCGTACCAGTTACCTTAGGACCATCAGTAGTAGTCGGCGTGCCATTCCAGCAAGTCTCAGTAGACATAGTAGGACCCCTGCCCATGACCAAGAAGAGGAACAGATTTCTACTCACACTCGTCGACGCATGTACGATGTGGTGCGAAGCAGTCCCGTTGCCAGCGATCGACACCAAGAAGATTGCAGATGCACTCATCGCCATCTTTACCAGAGTCGGATTCCCGGACAGCATTAGAACGGACAACGGATCTCAGTTCACCGGCCGCCTGATGCAAGACGTGTTCGAGTTGATACAAGTCCATCACATTCGCACACCACCATACCACCCAGCCAGCAACGGACAAGTAGAAAGACTGAATGGAACCCTTCTCACCATACTCAGGAAAGTCGCCGACGACAATCCAGAAGCGTGGGACACCTACGTGAATGCGGCACTGTTCCGCATACCGAGAAACGCCCCATGCAGCCACAGGCTACACCCCGTCAACATTGCTATTCGGCAGACCTCTAGCAGGACCGCTAGAAGCCCTACGCAGAAGTTGGACGGAAGCCAAGATAGACGACACACCCAGAGGTGCCACCAAGTACGTCGCAGACCTGCAGGAAACCCTCAAAGCAACGTGGAAGAAAGCTGGTGAAGCACTGAAGAAGGCAAGAGCCCGTCAGGCGAAGTACTACAACCGCCACGCGAAGGACAGAGAACTGCAAGTCGGCGATCAAGTGCTACTCTTACTTCCAAGTGGAACCAACAAGCTGGACATCGCTTGGAGAGGACCGTACCGGGTGACTGCCAAGAAATCCAAGACAGTCTACCAAGTAGAGGTGAACGGGAGAGCCCGATACCACCACATCAATCTCCTCAAGAAATACACGGACCGACCAGCGACCCCCAGCACTCACAACTTGTTAGCCATCGCCATCGCGGAAGAAGGAGAAAGCATGGAGACCAATGCAGTAGAGTATCCCCTGCACTCCAAAGAAACCTACAAAGACGTGATACTCAACGGAGACCTAGCCGCTAAACAGCGACAGCAAGTACTACAGGTCATTCGACAACATCAGACTGTGCTCACAGACCGACCAGGGAGGACAGACCTCGTCGAAGTAACCCTAACGGTGACCGACCCAACACCCGTCCGCCAGAAGCTCTACCCGATGCCACTGTCGCAGCAGCGAGCCATCAAGGAAGAGATAGACACCTTACTGGCAGCCGGAATCATCTCAGAGTCTACTTCACCCTACAGCGCAGGCACGGTATTGTTGCGAAAACCCAACGGAGAGCATCGACTGTGCATCGACTTCAGACTCCTGAATGCGGTAACGCAGTTCCAGCCAGAGCCACTCCCGGACCAGACAGACCTATTTGCCAAGCTACAGCGAGCAAAGTACTTCTCACGCATCGACCTCAGCAAAGGATACTACCAGATACCAGTGCAACCGCAAGTCCGAAAGTACCTAGCGTTTAGCACTATGGAAGGACACTTCGAGTTCAATGTACTTCCATTCGGACTCCACAACGCACCCAGCATCTTCAGCGCCATGATGCGAAAACTCCTGGCACCCCTGAGCAGCGAGCACCTACATTCGTTGATGGACGACATCCTCATCGCAACACCCACGTGGGAGGAACATGTCACGCTCCTACAACAACTACTCGCCCGCCTCAGAGACACGGGATTGACGGCAAGACCCACCAAATGTCAGATTGGATTCACAGAACTAGAATTTCTGGGACACACCATCAGTCAAGGAAGCCTGCGACCGGTAGAAAAGACAGTGAAACGCCTACTCGACGCTCCTAGGCCCAAGACAAAGAAGGAAGTGCAGTCATTTCTAGGACTCTGCGGCTTCTACCAGAAGTTCATCCCCAACTACAACAGCATCGCCGTACCTCTGACAAATGGAACCCGGAAAATCGCCCCGGACAAAGTCGTATGGACAGCGGAATGCGAGACAGCATTCCAAACACTCAAGGACAGAATGACATCGGCGCCAGTACTCCACCTACCCGATTTGACTCAGCCATTCGTTCTTCGCACCGACGCAAGCGACTTAGGACTCGGAGCAGTACTGCTACAGCGCGACCCCAAGAATGCAGAGACGCTATTCCCTGTCGCCTACGCCAGCAGAAAATTGAGACCCGCCGAGACCCACTACGCCACGTCGGAGAAAGAATGCCTTGGACTAGTCTGGGCCATACAGAAGTTTCAACTCTACCTGTATGGGACCCATTTCGCAGTTCAGGTGGACCACCAACCACTATCGTTCCTGGCAGCCTCCAAGTCTTTGAACTCTCGCCTGATGCGATGGGCACTCACCCTTCAGGCGTACTCATTCCAAATCGAATACATCCCCGGCAAAGAAAACCACGGAGCCGACTACCTCAGTCGCCATCTCGTGGAGGACACAGCAGCTGTCGCCCACCCAACACAACTAAGGGCCACAGCACCAGAATTCGTCCCCGCCCAGTAATACCCTGTCACTAGTGTCCATAGCTACCTGGCACAGCATTGCAGCTCAGGTAGAGCAACTTACTTAGTTTGTAAATAGGACCCTAGGATAGTGCAGTGTTAAACTAGGCTCTGTAGTAGAAAAAGGTCGAATCCAGTAGTCATCGCCTTTTTTCAGTTGAGGGAGCCTGTCACGAATTGGCTAGTTTAAACTCTGCCTATCGACTATTTAGCATTGTGTAGCCTTTGTAACAGTAGAGAGTTAGTACAGTACACAGTAGCAATTAAATTACAGCACACTGCGAGCCTGAGCCACACACACAGCGCAGTGACGTCAGCACTTGAGTTTTGAATATGAACATTTTACCCAATGAGAGCTTACGCAAAGCGGTTCGAGCCAGTTTGACTGGGTCCGAGCCTAACACATTTTTGGTCAGTTGGGAGTAATACACCGAAGTGTTAACAGCTAGAAAGCTGGCAGAGAAATCTCTCTACACTTAGACCAGGAAGCAGGACTTAGGAATCGTAGAATTCTATCAAGTCACACGGGCCTGAACTTGTCAAACAGGTAAATGAACACCCTTCTGTTTCATCGTGATATATGTGTAGTATTGTTGAAATTATGTTTGAAGACTTTGCTATGCATAAATGTGAATTGTTAATCCGAATTTGCGTGACCATGTGGAAGAGCCTACCACGAGGCGAAACACGACCGGTTACGCCGCCATGTTGCATACCATACGGAACCACTGTTGTTTAACTTATATGTATGTTTGCAGACCAGTGGCTGTACCACTGAATGTTTATAATATTATTAATTCTGTATGTGTATAGTTAGCCACGTTTGATATTTATGTATGTATAGGAATTTAGAGTGAGATTCCAGTGGAACCCGGAAGTAGCAGAATGTTCGTCGCTTATGTATAGAGATGTGGAGCTATCACTGAGGGCTACTTGGCTTTCAGTGAGACGCTCTGCACAAACCGATTATTCAGGGTTGTGCAGAATTTCGTCTCTTATATTACAGACGGGCAGGCGAGCTATCCCGAGCTATCCCGAGCTATCCTGTGAACCCCACTCCACAGAAACAAGTTGGTTGAGGAACCTCTACCGCACAAGTCGGAACGAGCGACCCGGTAAAACTCCCTGTCAGACCCCACAGCGTGGCCAGGGAACCCAACTACACAACGACACAGGTGGACCAGAAGCTACCTCACAGAAGGACTTCGACCGCACCACCCGCCAGTTAAGTGTGTTATCCCAAGTGCACTTAAACTGATCAGAACAGGACCACAGTAGTCCAACTATTCAGAAACTCTAAAACGGACCACAGTAGTCCAAATCTACATGAGATATACTAGCGAGTGCCCGATGAAGATAGAACAGCTGCATAGACTATCAGCGATCGAACTATTAGCATTGAAAGAGACTTTTTAAGTTAGATTAGTACTTAGAGAACCTTGTATAGAGTAGAAGCAATAAATGTGTGATTTTAACTGTTATCAAAAGGCTGGACTACATATGATTCATAGCCGTGTGAAAGCTAGTGTGACAGTATTCTTTTACCTTTTTTCTATCTATTTCTGTACCCCAACCTTAACACAGAACGAGCTAAACAAATAAATTTATTAAAGTAATTCATAGGGTGACTTACTAGCAGTTCCCACCGAATAAACGTGAGGGTCCATAATTCCATTGTGCAGAGCCCATAAACCCCACGTGACAATGATGTTGGTTTGTTTTATCGCATATAAATCGTATCGACATGTTTTGTTTAGTTTGGATTTTATTAGGACTGAATTTAGTGATTTGATTGAAGAAAGAGAATATATTTTTAATCCATCAGTTTTAAAGAAGTCTCTTAAAGAGGTGTCATGTGAAAGTTTGTTTGTGTATTTAAGAGTAACAGGCTTGTTTTTTAAGACTTGAATCATTTGATAATATTTTAAGATAATGTCTCTCTGGTCCTGATTTGGCTCGGAAGAGTCCGCTGGACCTAAAGCAATAACCTTGTATTGTATTGTATTAGGACTGAATTTAGTGATTTGATTGAAGAAAGAGAATATATTTTTAATCCATCAGTTTTAAAGAAGTCTCTTAAAGAGGTGTCATGTGAAAGTTTGTTTGTGTATTTAAGAGTAACAGGCTCGTTTTTTAAGACTTGAATCATTTTATAATATTTTAAGATAACGTCTCTCTGGTCCTGATTTGGCTCGGAAGAGTCCGCTGGACCTAAAGCAATAACCTTGTATTGTATTGTATTGTTTCCAAGCCTACTGCTGTAGAAACACCAACATTTGATGTATGCCCCCTAGTCATGTACGTCCCATCAACAGAAACAGCAATATCACGCAGTGTACCCCCTGAATCCTGTGCAAGACAATATTCAATACTTGCTGCCTCTTTCATTGAAATTTTCTGCACACAAGTAGCTGCTTTTTGTAGTGTTCTGTTGATACATGAAAATGTACTTTTACCCACAGGGCTAGGAAGGTTCATTATTCCACAAAATGTTCTAAGTTCCTGTAGGTCACCACCAAGGCATCGCATAGCAAATGCAGACCGTCGATTGACCGAGTACACACTGGCATTACCCTGTGGGATGAGTGGACAGGAGGGAAAAGGTTGCTGCATGTCACAATTTCTAGAACTGCACAGAAAAGAAAACTTAGTACCAAGTCCCTTCCTTTCCACTTCATATAGCTTCACATCACCTCCACAATATTTACATGACAGCTGCGAACTGATGTTGTTGTTGAGAATGTCAACATCTATCAGTCTATAACCTGTTAACTCTTGATCCAACTCTGTATCATCTGCTTCAGACTCACTACTACTTTCATCAGATGCACTATTTTCACTACTTGTATCATTAGGAAGATCATACAGGTTAGAAAGTTTCATTTCAGAACGAGATGTGGGCGTGGCAATGACTTTCGATGGACCTTCCGAACAAGCAGCCTCTGATACAACAAAATGTTCCGAATCACTTGAATCACATTCTCCTGCATTTGAAACACTTTCATTGTCGATTCTCAGCTGCTTTCCGTACCTATTTCCCTGAAATACACGTTTTATGGATCGTTTTCCCCGTCTTTTCTTGTCAGATGGCATGATGCAGCAAAAAATCACAGGTATACCTATAAAAAAACTAGAAAAACTCTAAAACAATAATTATGAAAACACTTTTGCTAAGGTGGACGCCATTTGCAAACAAGGGAAGTAACCCACTATCGCAATGTTCTCGGGAGGACCAGTTATTATTTACCGCAAATAAGAGAATGAGTAGGACACTTTCAAACATGAAAATTCCGCATAAAAGTGACTTTGTTTGTCAACACCAACCTACTTTGACCTCGATTTTCTACAGTTCTATGAGATGCAGACTAAAAATTTGACTTAGGCAGGAAAATAGAAAGATTTATCTGTGTATTGATGTATCATTTAGCTAGTTTTCTAAAAAATCGTTTTTTTTTACAATTCTGGGTAGTACTCGTGCCTTAAAAACAATACATCCGAAACCGTATATAACCAACTTTATTTAGAACAGTGTGCTTTATATCCAGGATATGAACAACTTTTTACAGACGGTATTGGGTCAAAGAAAGGAGATTCGGTTGCTGCTGCATCGGTCTCCGGGAGACACCTGGACCGGCCTTTGCAACAGCGTTTACCTGATTTTTGTTCTGTTTATACAGCTGAGCTCAAGGCAATTCATTTAGCTCTGAAAGATCTGTGATCCCTCCTTACTTTTGGATTTTAAATGGACAGTTTTAGAAGATCTCCATGGCAGCGACCATTTCCCGGTTTTATTAAAACATGATTCAGATAACCTTGAGCAAACTCATGGCAGGTGGAAACTGAAACAAGCTAACTGGAGTCTGTTTTCTAACCTGTCTGAGGCCCAGCTACGTGCTAAGAACCAGGAATTTTCAAATGCCTTAGATCCAATACAGCTTTATACTGACATAGTTATTAACAGTGCCAAGGAGTCCATTCCGCAAACTTCGTCAAACCCTCACACACTTAAAAAACCCTGGTTTGACGATGAATGTAGAAAACTTCAGCAAGCTCGTAAAAAAGCTTTAAGAACTATGTTTTTACACCCAAGCACTGACAATAAACAAAACCACCAACGTTTGCGAGCGCAATGCCGACAGCTCTTCAAACGAAAGAGAAGGGAATCGTGGAGAGGTTTCTGCTCCACGCTTAATTCGAAAGCGAAACTGTCGAAGGTGTGGAAAGTGGTCCGCAGCCCCCACGGGCTCGGCTCCGCGCGCCGGGGGTGGACCCCATGCCTCTCTCTGGCTGGGTGACCAAGTTGCCTACCCCTTTTTCTTCTCTTTTGTCTTGTTTCTGTCTTATTGGTCCTTTCACCTATATTCTCTTCACCCTTAAATTCTCCCAGTATACTATGCAGTTTTGACTTCCTTTCTTCTGCCTTACCGGACTTGAAGCCAAACCTAACGCAATTCCTCCGTTTGGCATCAGAATGCAAGCTCATCTGGAAAAAGCAGGCATTGATGTTGCTTCCATCAACGACGATGAGCTTCGGACTGAAGCTCCCCCATGGAAATTATGTATCCCAAACATTAATTGGCAGTTGTCCGCTTTCCTTAAAAACAATACATCCGAAACCGTATATAACCAACTTTATTTAGAACAGTGTGCTTTATACCCAGGATATGAACAACTTTTTACAGACGGGTCAAAGAAAGGAGATTCAGTTGCTGCTGCATCGGTCTGCGGAAGACACTTAGACCAGCCTTTGCAACAGCGTTTACCTGATTTTTGTTCTGTTTATACAGCTGAGCTCAAGGCAATTCATTTAGCTCTGAAACAAGTTTATCAATCCAAAAGAACCTCATTTTTAATCATGTCCGATTCATTGTCAGCACTTCAGGCTCTTTCCACGAGAAAGATATCACACCCTTTTCTGGCAGAGATCCATGACCTCCATACACAACTTGTTTCTGAAGGTAAAAAGATAGTTTTTATGTGGGTCCCTGGTCACATGGGCATCCGCGGCAATATTGCAGTAGACAGGGCGGCTAAAGATGCTCTGCATCTTGATTTCCCTCCAGAGATTTTTCAGTTTGTGCCCTACTCTGACCTACGTTGTATGACTGGTTCTTATTGTAAACGACTGTGGCAGACTGACTGGTCTAACCATGTCAACAACAAATTATTTCAAATTCTTCCCGATTTGTCCACTTCTTTGCCTAACTTTGCATCCACTCGCAAAGAAGAAACAGTGTTATCTCGCCTTCATATTGGGCATACTTATGTCACCCACAGTTTCCTTTTAAAAGGAGAAGAACCACCATGGTGCTTTGCATGTGATCAATCCTTTTCCGTTCGACATTTCATGTCTGAGTGTGCTGATTTGATTAAGGAAAGGGAAACATATTTTGGTTCCATACCTTTCAAAGAGATTTTTAAAGTATGTAATGGTCAACATCTGTTTCAATTTTTACATGATGTTGGTTTGTTTTATCGCATATAAATCGTATCGACATGTTTTGTCTAGTTTGGATTTTATTGTTAGGACTGAATTTAGTGATTTGATTGAAGAAAGAGATTATATTTTTAATACATCAGTTTTAAAGAAGACTCTTAAAGAGATGTCATGTGAAAGTTTGTTTGGGTATTTAAGAGTAACAGGTTTGTTTTTTAAGATTTGAATCATTTTATAATATTTTAAGATAACGTCTCTCTGGTCCTGATTTGGCTCGGAAGAGTCCGCTGGACCTAAAGCAAAAACCTTGTATTGTATTGTACCGGACTTTCCCTGTCTTCTTTTTCCCCATCATTCCTTCTTTTTCTACCCTTCCTTTTCTCTGTGGCCTTCTCTTGGCCCCCTGCGTTTGCCGTGCAGGGCAACCCGTGTCGGGGGAGAATGGGATCCTGGAGGTTGAGGTCCCTGAGGGACTGCGGTCCCTCACACTAACACACCTCTTTGGCCCGGACTTCTCCTAGACGGGAGGCTGGCGTGGCCCGCGTCAGTCAAGCGGCTGGTCGTGTATTGCCCTAGCTCTGCTAGAAGGCTGCGGCTCATGGGTCAAACTTGAACAAAACCGTAGTGGCAGTGCGGGATTGTCTGGGTGTATATCCCCCCTGTAGCCCTGGTGCGCTCCCTTGCTGGATTTTCCGCTTGGACGCATCCCCTTGTTGGACTCCGTGGTGGGTGGGGAGCAGGGGGGATGAATTCATAAATTACTAACATGGCTTCCACAAATAAACGACGACTGCGTGATGACGGACCGGACTCGGACACGGACAGTGACATGGACACGAGACAGAAAGCTTGTGCATCGGGGGTAGAAGGGGCCTGGCCTCGTTTTTTGGTTGTAGAGGGGGCGGATCCGGCTATGCCACTAGGCAAGCTGTCTCCGTTCGCAATACAGAAGGGTTTTCAATCCGTTTGCACAATCGGGTTCAAAGATGTGAAAAAACTGAGATCTGGGGCCTACCTGGTGGAGTGCTCAACCAAAAGGGCATCGGATAGTCTTCTAAAGAGGGATTCGACTGTCTTCGTTGATAGACAAATCAAAGTTTCTGTGCATGGACGGTTGAATTCCTCCAAGGGAGTCATCCGATGTCAGGATTTGATCGACATGTCAGAATTGGAAATCCGTGGTGAGCTCTCCAGCCAGGGGGTCACAGCAGTCCAGCGGGTCTTCGTCACCAAGGGATCCCAACGTATCCCCACCAACACACTTTTTGTGACCTTCGCTATGGCCAAATTGCCGGAGTCACTCAAGGTGGGGTACCTTAGGGTGAAGGTGACGCCGTTTGTACCATCACCGTTGCGATGCTACCGGTGCCAAAGATTTGGTCACGGTAGCAAGAACTGTAAAAGCAAGGAAATATGTCGTGATTGTGGTAAAGAGAAACACGAAAACGAATGCAAAAATCCGATTTGCTGTGTGAATTGCGCCGGGAATCATTCGTCCAGCTCCAAAGACTGTCCTCAGTGGCAGTTGGAGCTGGAAATCCAAAAGGTGCGGGCCACTGAGAGTTGCTCCTTTGGCGACGCAAGGAAAAAAGTTCTCCAAAGTAGGCCGGTGCTTAAAGAGAGGTCCTTTGCGGCTGTGGCGGGTTCCACATCTCATGTGGAACCTAGTGCACACCCGACAATGGACACTGCCATGAGTAAAATAACACAGATTTTGGAAACGTTGTGCAAACGGATGGATACTCTCGAAAAGATGCTTGCTTTGTTTGCCCAGAAGGGGGTTTCTCCAGCCCCACCGAATCCACTGGAGAACGTGCCGACGGGCACGTCCCCAACCGTCACTCCAAGCGCGCAGACGGCCGCGCCAAAAGCCGTCACTCCTGCCACGAAGGAGGTTATGCCTCATGCCACCGCACCAGCAACGACCGGTTTTAGCGACCGGGTAGTTGCTGGGGCGACTAAATTCCTAGTTACCCAGCAGAGGAGCGTCAGAGGAGGAGAGGGAAAGATTGGCAGGGGTGAAGGGGAGAGGGAGGATACAAAGTCCGGTGCTGGGGAGAAGGGGAAGAAGTCGGCTGGCAGTTCGGGTTCCGGGGCTTTGACGAGAAATCAAAGGCCCGGACCCCTTTCTTCCAAGCACAATCAGCCTCTCGAAACGGAGAACCGTTTCGGGGGGTTGATGGAACATGAAGAGATGGACGAGGGTCCAAAAGATAAAGACACATAATTGTGCTTTCAGAGATGAAAATTTTAGCATTCTTTTACTTCATTTTTATGGCCATTTTGCAATGGAATATCCGAGGGATCAGGGCAAATTATGAGGAGCTCTGCTGTCTGCTGACAGAGCATCGACCTGAAGTGTTGGCCCTTCAGGAAACTCTCCTGTCAGAAAAACATCCTATAGATATTACTGGTTATTCCTCTCTAGATTGTTTATCTTCTAGAGGCGTTTCACTCTTTATCCATAGAAATGTCCCATTTAATCCAATTTTACTTAATACAAGTTTACCAGCAGTTGCAGCTAGAGTATCTCTTTTTAAATCCCTCACAGTTTGTTCTCTATATTTGACACCATCAATAAATGTAACTAAAAGTGAACTTGAGAATTTGGTCCAACAGTTACCTCCCCCTTTTTTGTTGTTGGGAGATTTTAATGGACGCTCTCCCCTGTGGGGTAGTGATCGTACCGATTCTCAGGGTAAAATAATTGAAGACATTTTAGACTCGTTAAACCTAGTAACTTTGAACGAGGGTGCTCCAACTTTTTCCTGTTCAAGAACTGCTTCTTTGTCCCACATTGATATATCAATCTGTGATCCCTCGTTACTTTTGGATTTTAAATGGACAGTTTTAGAAGATCTCCATGGCAGCGACCATTTCCCGGTTTTATTAAAACATGATTCAGATAACCTTGAGCAAACTCATGGCAGGTGGAAACTTCAGCAAGCTCGTAAAAAAGCTTTACGAACTATGTTTTTACACCCAAGCACTGACAATAAACAAAACCACCAACGTTTGCGAGCGCAATGCCGAAGGTTTCTGCTCCACGCTTAATTCGAAAGCGAAACTGTCGAAGGTGTGGAAAGTAGTCCGCAAACTCAAAAATAGAAGTAACAAACAGGTGAGCCCATGCCTTACTGTGCAGGGTGACGTAATCGGAGATAAAAAATTAGTAGCTGATCTTTTGGCTTCTTCTTTTGCTGTAAATTCTTCCTCTGAAAATTATTCTGTCCCTTTTCAAACAGTTAAAACCCGTAAAGAAAAACAACAGTTAAATTTTACCTCCGATAATTCTGAAGATTACAACATTCCGTTTTCATTAGTCGAGCTTGATGATGCAATTAACAAAAGTGCAGATTCAGCAGTTGGACCGGATGATGTACATTATCAATTTCTCAGACATTTAACGAGATACTCACGGTCCCAACTGCTGGACATCTTCAATCAGCTCTGGATCACTGGCACCTTTCCTCCCTCCTGGAGAAAGGCCATTATTGTACCCATCCCTAAACCTGGCAAAGACCATACTAACCGACAAACTATAGACCAATAGCCTTAACGTCTTGCTTATGCAAGACGCTAGAAAGAATGGTTTATTCTCGTTTACTGTGGTATCTAGAAACAAATAATATTTTATCCAACACTCAGTGTGGCTTTCGAAGTGGTCGAAGTACTGTTGACCACCTGGTGCGACTGGAAACTTTTATCCGTAACGCGTTCGTCCAGGGTGAACATGTCGTTGCCATCATGTTTGATTTGGAAAAGGCTTATGATACCACATGGAAATATGGCATTCTTTCAGATTTACAAGAAATGGGTTTGAGGGGACATTTACCTCTGTTTATATCCAATTTTCTAACGGACAGAATTTTTCAGGTTAAGGTTGGGGGATCTTTGTCAGATACGAGAGAACAGAGAGATGGGAGTGCCTCAGGGTAGCATCTTGTCTCCCTTGCTGTTTAATATTAAAATAAATAACATTGTTCGTTCCGTTAAACGGGGAATTGACAATTCTTTGTTTGTTGACGATTTTGCGTTAGTAGCCAAAGGTAAAACTTTGGCATCTGCAGAACGTCAGCTACAGTTATGTGTCAAGGCCGTTGAAGACTGGGTTTTACAAAATGGTTTTCAATTTTCTGAAGCAAAAACTGAATGTATTCACTTTTCCCAGCACCGGGGAATTATTCAAGACCCTACTATTCTCCTCAATAAAACTCCAATAAAGGCGGTCAAACAAGTCAAATTTTTGGGTGTTATTTTTGATCAAAAGCTATCTTTCATTCCTCATCTGAAAATTTTGAAAACTAAATGTCAACAGGCCTGCAATTTGCTCAAGGTTATCAGTGGTACAGACTGGGGTGCTGACAAGAAAACTTTATTGCTGTTATATCGTTCTTTAATTAGATCCAAGTTAGACTATGGTTGCATTGTCTATGGTTCTGCTAGAAAATCTTATCTTAAGATGCTAGATCCAGTTGCCCATCAGGCACTACGCATTGCTTTGGGTGCGTTTCGCACTTCCCCTTGTGAAAGCCTTTACGTGGAAGCTAACGAACCTCCGCTAGAGCTGAGACGTACAAAATTGTCAATGAATTACTATTTAAAATTAAAAACTGATCCTATGAACCCTGCTTATGACTGTGTTTTCAACCCAGATTTTGTTCAGAAATTTGAAGCCAAACCTAACACAATCCCTCCGTTTGGCATCAGAATGCAAGTTCATCTGGAAAAAGCAGGCATTGATGTTGCTTCCATCAACGACGATGAACTTCGAACTGAAGCTCCCCCATGGAAATTATGTACCCCAAACATTAATTGGCAGTTGTCCGCTTTCCTTAAAAACAATACCTCTGAAACCGTATATAATCAACTTTATTTAGAACAGTGTGCATTATACCCAGGATATGAACAACTTTTTACAGACGGGTCAAAGAAAGGAGATTCAGTTGCTGCTGCGTCGGTCTCCGGGAGACACTTAGACCAGCCTTTGCAACAGCGTTTACCTGATTTTTGTTCTGTTTATACAGCTGAGCTCAAGGCAATTCATTTAGCTCTAAAACAAGTTTATCAATCCAAAAGAACCTCATTTTTAATCATGTCTGATTCATTGTCAGCACTTCAGGCTCTTTCCACGAGAAAGATATCACACCCTTTTCTGGCAGAGATCCATGACCTCCATACACAACTTGTTTCTGAGGGTAAAAAGATAGTTTTTATGTGGGTCCCTGGTCATATGGGCATCCGCGGCAATATTGCAGTAGACAGGGCGGCTAAAGATGCTCTGCATCTCGATTTCCCTCCAGAGATTTTCCAGTTTGTGCCCTACTCTGACCTACGTTGTATGACTGGTTCTTATTGTAAACGACTGTGGCAGACTGACTGGTCTAACCATGTCAACAACAAATTATTTCAAATTCTTCCCGATTTGTCCACTTCTTTGCCTAACTTTGCATCCACTCGCAAAGAAGAAACAGTGTTATCTCGCCTTCATATTGGGCATACTTATGTCACCCACAGTTTCCTTTTAAAAGGAGAAGAACCACCATGGTGCTTTGCATGTGATCAATCCTTTTCCGTTCGACATTTCATGTCTGAGTGTGCTGATTTGATTGAGGAAAGGGAAACATATTTTGGTTCCATACCTTTCAAAGAGATTTTTAAAGTATGTAATGGTCAACATCTGTTTCAATTTTTACATGATGTTGGTTTGTTTTATCGCATATAAATCGTATCGACATGTTTTGTTTAGTTTAGATTTTATTAGGACTGAATTTAGTGATTTGATTGAAGAAAGAGAATATATTTTTAATCCATCAGTTTTAAAGAAGTCTCTTAAAGAGGTGTCATGTGAAAGTTTGTTTGTGTATTTAAGAGTAACAGGCTCGTTTTTTAAGACTTGAATCATTTTATAATATTTTAAGATAACGTCTCTCTGGTCCTGATTTGGCTCGGAAGAGTCCGCTGGACCTAAAGCAATAACCTTGTATTGTATTGTATTTTCTGGTCCTGATTTGGCTCGGAAGAGTCCGCTGGACCTAAAGCACTAACCTTGTATTGTATTTTTTTTTTCTTCCAAGCCCCAGCAGCCTCTCGAAACGGAGAACCGTTTCGGGGGGTTGATGGAACATGAAGAGATGGACGAGGGTCCAAAAGATACAGAGACATAAATGTGCTCTCGGAGATGAAACTTTTAGCATTCTTTTACTTAATTTTTATGTCCATTTTACAATGGAACATCCGAGGGATAAGGGCAAATTATGAGGAGCTATGCTGTCTGCTGACAGAGCATCGACCTGAAGTATTGGCCCTTCAGGAAACTCTCCTGTCAGAAAAACATCCTATAGATATTACTGGTTATTCCTCTCTAGATTGTTTATCTTCTAGAGGCGTTTCACTCTTTATCCATAGAAATGTCCCATTTAATCCAATTTTACTTAATACAAGTTTACCAGCAGTTGCAGCTAGAGTATCTCTTTTTAAATCCATCACAGTTTGTTCTCTATATTTGACACCATCAATAAATGTAACTAAAAGTGAACTTGAGAATTTGGTCCAACAGCTACCTCCCCCTTTTTTGTTGTTGGGAGATTTTAATGGACGCTCTCCCCTGTGGGGTAGTGATCGTACCGATTCTCAGGGTAAAATAATTGAAGACATTTTAGACTCGTTAAACCTAGTAACTTTGAACGAGGGTGCTCCAACTTTTTCCTGTTCTAGAACTGCTTCTTTGTCCCACATTGATATATCGATCTGTGATCCCTCCTTACTTTTGGATTTTAAATGGACAGTTTTAGAAGATCTCCATGGCAGCGACCATTTCCCGGTTTTATTAAAACATGATTCAGATAACCTTGAGCAAACTCATGGCAGGTGGAAACTGAAACAAGCTAACTGGAGTCTGTTTTCTAACCTGTCTGAGGCCCAGCTACGTGCTAAGAACCAGGAATTTTCAAATGCCTTAGATCCAATACAGCTTTATACTGACATAGTTATTAACAGTGCCAAGGAGTCCATTCCGCAAACTTCGTCAAACCCTCACACACTTAAAAAACCCTGGTTTGACGATGAATGTAGAAAACTTCAGCAAGCTCGTAAAAAAGCTTTAAGAACTATGTTTTTACACCCAAGCTCTGAAAATAAACAAAACCACCAACGTTTGCGAGCGCAATGCCGACAGCTCTTCAAACGAAAGAGAAAGGAATCGTGGAGAGGTTTCTGCTCCACGCTTAATTCAAAAGCGAAACTGTCGAAGGTGTGGAAAGTAGTCCGCAAACTCAAAAATAGAAGTAACAAACAGGTGAGCCCATGCCTTACTGTGCAGGGTGACGTAATCGGAGATAAAAAATTAGTAGCTGATCTTTTGGCTTCTTCTTTTGCTGCAAATTCTTCCTCTGAAAATTATTCTGTCCCTTTTCAAACAGTTAAAACCCGTAAAGAAAAACAACAGTTACATTTTACCTCCGATAATTCTGAAGATTACAACATTCCGTTTTCATTAGTCGAACTTGATGATGCAATTAACAAAAGTGCAGATTCAGCAGTTGGACCGGATGATGTACATTATCAATTTCTCAGACATTTAACAAGGTACTCACGGTCTCAACTGCTGGACACCTTCAATCAGCTCTGGATCACTGGCACCTTTCCTCCCTCCTGGAGAAAGGCCATTATTGTACCCATCCCTAAACCTGGCAAAGACCATACTAACCCGACAAACTATAGACCAATAGCCTTAACGTCTTGCTTATGCAAGACACTGGAAAGAATGGTTTATTCTCGTTTACTGTGGTATCTCGAAACCAATAATATCTTATCCAACACTCAGTGTGGCTTTCGAAGTGGTCGAAGTACTGTTGACCACCTGGTGCGACTGGAAACTTTTATCCGTAACTCGTTCGTCCAGGGTGAACATGTCGTTGCCATCATGTTTGATTTGGAAAAAGCTTATGATACCACATGGAAATATGGCATTCTTTCAGATTTACAAGAAATGGGTTTGAAGGGACATTTACCTCTGTTTATATCCAATTTTCTAACAGACAGAATTTTTCAGGTTAAGGTTGGGGGATCTTTGTCAGATACGAGAGAACAGGAGATGGGAGTGCCTCAGGGTAGCATCTTGTCTCCCTTGCTGTTTAATATTAAAATAAATAACATTGTTCGTTCCGTTAAACGGGGAATTGACAATTCTTTATTTGTCGACGATTTTGCATTGGTAGCCAAAGGTAAAACTTTGGCATCTGCAGAACGTCAGCTACAGTTATGTGTCAAGGCCGTTGAAGACTGGGTTTTACAAAATGGTTTTAAATTTTCTGAAGCAAAAACTGAATGTATTCACTTTTCCCAGCACCGGGGAATTATTCAAGACCCTACTATTCTCCTCAATAAAACTCCAATAAAGGCGGTCAAACAAGTCAAATTTTTGGGTGTTATTTTTGATCAAAAGCTATCTTTCATTCCTCATCTGAAAATTTTGAAAACTAAATGTCAACAGGCCTGCAATTTGCTCAAGGTTATCAGTGGTACAGACTGGGGGTGCTGACAAGAAAACTTTATTGCTGTTATATCGTTCTTTAATTAGATCCAAGTTAGACTATGGTTGCATTGTCTATGGTTCTGCTAGAAAATCTTATCTTAAGATGCTAGATCCAGTTGCCCATCAGGCACTACGCATTGCTTTGGGTGCGTTTCGCACTTCCCCTTGTGAAAGCCTTTACGTGGAAGCTAACGAACCTCCGCTGGAGCTGAGACGTACAAAATTGTCAATGAATTACTATTTAAAATTAAAAACTGATCCTATGAACCCTGCTTATGACTGTGTTTTCAACCCAGATTTTGTTCAGAAATTTGAAGCCAAACCTAACACAATTCCTCCGTTTGGCATCAGAATGCAAGCTCATTTGGTAAAAGCAGGCATTGATGTTGCTTCCATCAACGACGATGAACTTCGGACTGAAGCTCCCCCATGGAAATTATGTATCCCAAACATTAATTGGCAGTTGTCCGCTTTCCTTAAAAACAATACATCCGAACTGTATATAACCAACTTTATTTAGAACAGTGTGCTTTATACCCAGGCTATGAACAACTTTTTACAGACGGGTCAAAGAAAGGAGATTCAGTTGCTGCTGCGTCAGTCTCCGGGAGACACTTAGACCAGCCTTTGCAACAGCGTTTACCTGATTTTTGTTCCGTTTATACAGCTGAGCTCAAGGCAATTCATTTAGCTCTGAAACAAGTTTATCAATCCAAAAGAACCTCATTTTTAATCATGTCTGATTCCTTGTCAGCACTTCAGGCTCTTTCCACGAGAAAGATATCACACCCTTTTCTGGCAGAGATCCATGACCTCCATACACAACTTATTTCTGAGGGTAAAAAGATAGTTTTTATGTGGGTCCCTGGTCACATGGGCATCCGCGGCAATATTGCAGTAGACAGGGCGGCTAAAGATGCTCTGCATCTTGATTTCCCTCCAGAGATTTTTCAGTTTGTGCCCTACTCTGACCTACGTTGTATGACTGGTTCTTATGTAAACGACTGTGGCAGACTGACTGGTCTAACCATGTCAACAACAAATTATTTCAAATTCTTCCCGATTTGTCCACTTCTTTGCCTAACTTTGCATCCACTCGCAAAGAAGAAACAGTGTTATCTCGCCTTCATATTGGGCATACTTATGTCACCCACAGTTTCCTTTTAAAAGGAGAAGAACCACCATGGTGCTTTGCATGTGATCAATCCTTTTCCGTTCGACATTTCATGTCTGAGTGTGCTGATTTGATTGAGGAAAGGGAAACATATTTTGGTTCCATACCTTTCAAAGAGATTTTTAAAGTATGTAATGGTCAACATCTGTTTCAATTTTTACATGATGTTGGTTTGTTTTATCGCATATAAATCGTATCGACATGTTTTGTTTAGTTTGGATTTTATTAGGACTGAATTTAGTGATTTGATTGAAGAAAGAGAATATATTTTTAATACATCAGTTTTAAAGAAGTCTCTTAAAGAGGTGTCATGTGAAAGTTTGTTTGTGTATTTAAGAGTAACAGGCTCGTTTTTTAAGACTTGAATTATTTTATAATATTTTAAGATAACGTCTCTCTGGTCCTGATTTGGCTCGGAAGAGTCCGCTGGACCTAAAGCAATAACCTTGTATTGTATTGTAAGTGGTCCGCAAACTCAAAAATAGAAGTAACAAACAGGTGAGCCCATGCCTTACTGTGCAGGGTGACGTAATCGGAGATAAAAAATTAGTAGCTGATCTTTTGGCTTCTTCTTTTGCTGCAAATTCTTCCTCTGAAAATTATTCTGTCCCTTTTCAAACAGTTAAAACCCGTAAAGAAAAACAACAGTTAAATTTTACCTCCGATAATTCTGAAGATTACAACATTCCGTTTTCATTAGTCGAGCTTGACGATGCAATTAACAAAAGTGCAGATTCAGCAGTTGGACCGGATGATGTACATTATCAATTTCTCAGACATTTAACGAGATACTCACGGTCTCAACTGCTGGACATCTTCAATCAGCTGTGGATCACTGGCACCTTTCCTCCCTCCTGGAGAAAGGCCATTATTGTACCCATCCCTAAACCTGGTAAAGACCATACTAACCCGACAAACTATAGACCAATAGCCTTAACGTCTTGCTTATGCAAGACGCTAGAAAGAATGGTTTATTCTCGCTTACTGTGGTATCTAGAAACAAATAATATTTTATCCAACACTCAGTGTGGCTTTCGAAGTGGTCGAAGTACTGTTGACCACCTGGTGCGACTGGAAACTTTTATCCGTAACGCGTTCGTCCAGGGTGAACATGTCGTTGCCATCATGTTTGATTTGGAAAAAGCTTATGATACCACATGGAAATATGGCATTCTTTCAGATTTACAAGAAATGGGTTTGAAGGGACATCTACCTCTGTTTATATCCAATTTTCTAACGGACAGACTCTTTCAGGTTAAAGTTGGGGGATCTTTGTCAGATATGAGGGAACAGGAGATGGGAGTGCCTCAGGGTAGCATCTTGTCTCCCTTGCTGTTTAATATTAAAATAAATAATATTGTTCGTTCCGTTAAACGGGGAATTGACAACTCTTTGTTTGTTGACGATTTTGCGTTAGTAGCCAAAGGTAAAACTTTGGCATCTGCAGAACGTCAGCTACAGTTATGTGTCAAGGCCGTTGAAGACTGGGTTTTACAAAATGGTTTTAAATTTTCTGAAGCAAAAACTGAATGTATTCACTTTTCCCAGCACCGGGGAATTATTCAAGACCCTACTATTCTCCTCAATAAAACTCCAATAAAGGCGGTCAAACAAGTCAAATTTTTGGGTGTTCTTTTTGATCAAAAGCTATCTTTCATTCCTCATCTGAAAATTTTGAAAACTAAATGTCAACAGGCCTGCAATTTGCTCAAGGTTATCAGTGGTACAGACTGGGGTGCTGACAAGAAAACTTTATTGCTGTTATATCGTTCTTTAATTAGATCCAAGTTAGACTATGGTTGCATTGTCTATGGTTCTGCTAGAAAATCTTATCTTAAGATGCTAGATCCAGTTGCCCATCAGGCACTACGCATTGCTTTGGGTGCGTTTCGCACTTCCCCTTGTGAAAGCCTTTATGTGGAAGCTAACGAACCCCCGCTGGAGCTGAGACGTACAAAATTGTCAATGAATTACTATTTAAAATTAAAAACTGATCCTATGAACCCTGCTTATGACTGTGTTTTCAACCCAGATTTTGTTCAGAAATTTGAATCCAAACCTAACACAATCCCTCCGTTTGGCATCAGAATGCAAGTTCATCTGGAAAAAGCAGGCATTGATGTTGCTTCCATCAACGACGATGAACTTCGGACTGAAGCTCCCCCATGGAAATTATGTACCCCAAACATTAATTGGCAGTTGTCCGCTTTCCTTAAAAACAATACCTCTGAAACCGTATATAACCAACTTTATTTAGAACAGTGTGCATTATACCCAGGATATGAACAGCTTTTTACAGACGGGTCAAAGAAAGGAGATTCAGTTGCTGCTGCGTCTGTCTCCGAGAGACACTTAGACCAGCCTTTGCAACAGCGTTTACCTGATTTTTGTTCTGTTTATACAGCTGAGCTCAAGGCAATTCATTTAGCTCTGAAACAAGTTTATCAATCCAAAAGAACCTCATTTTTAATCATGTCCGATTCATTGTCAGCACTTCAGGCTCTTTCCACGAGAAAGATATCACACCCTTTTCTGGCAGAGATCCATGACCTCCATACACAACTTGTTTCTGAGGGTAAAAAGATAGTTTTTTATGTGGGTCCCTGGTCACATGGGCATCCGCGGCAATATTGCAGTAGACAGGGCGGCTAAAGATGCTCTGCATCTCGATTTCCCTCCAGAGATTTTCCAGTTTGTGCCCTACTCTGACCTACGTTGTATGACTGGTTCTTATTGTAAACGACTGTGGCAGACTGACTGGTCTAACCATGTCAACAACAAATTATTTCAAATTCTTCCCGATTTGTCCACTTCTTTGCCTAACTTTGCATCCACTCGCAAAGAAGAAACAGTGTTATCTCGCCTTCATATTGGGCATACTTATGTCACCCACAGTTTCCTTTTAAAAGGAGAAGAACCACCATGGTGCTTTGCATGTGATCAATCCTTTTCCGTTCGACATTTCATGTCTGAGTGTGCTGATTTGATTGAGGAAAGGGAAACATATTTTGGTTCCATACCTTTCAAAGAGATTTTTAAAGTATGTAATGGTCAACATCTGTTTCAATTTTTACATGATGTTGGTTTGTTTTATCGCATATAAATCGTATCGACATGTTTTGTTTAGTTTGGATTTTATTAGGACTGAATTTAGTGATTTGATTGAAGAAAGAGAATATATTTTTAATCCATCAGTTTTAAAGAAGTCTCTTAAAGAGGTGTCATGTGAAAGTTTGTTTGTGTATTTAAGAGTAACAGGCTCGTTTTTTAAGACTTGAATCATTTTATAATATTTTAAGATAACGTCTCTCTGGTCCTGATTTGGCTCGGAAGAGTCCGCTGGACCTAAAGCAATAACCTTGTATTGTATTGTATTGAGGAAACAGTGTTATCTCGCCTTCATATTGGGCATACTTATGTCACCCACAGTTTCCTTTTAAAAGGCGAAGAACCACCATGGTGCTTTGCATGTGATCAATCTTTTTCTGTTCGCCATTTTATGTCTGAATGTGCTGATTTGATTGAGGAAAGGGAAACATATTTTGGTTCCATACCTTTCAAAGAGATTTTTAAAGTATGTAATGGTCAACATCTGTTTCAATTTTTACATGATGTTGGTTTGTTCTATCGCATATAAATTGTATCGACATGTTTTGTTTAGTTTGGATTTTATTAGGACTGAATTTAGTGATTTGATTGAAGAAAGAGAATATATTTTTAATACATCAGTTTTAAAGAAGTCTCTTAAAGAGGTGTCATGTGAAAGTTTGTTTGTGTATTTAAGAGTAACAGGCTTGTTTTTTAAGACTTGAATCATTTGATAATATTTTAAGATAACGTCTCTCTGGTCCTGATTTGGCTCGGAAGAGTCCGCTGGACCTAAAGCAATAACCTTGTATTGTATTGTATCTTCTTTTGCTGCAAATTCTTCCTCTGTAAATTATTCTGTCCCTTTTCAAACAGTTAAAACCCGTAAAGAAAAACAACAGTTACATTTTACCTCCGATAATTCTGAAGATTACAACATTCCGTTTTCATTAGTCGAACTTGATGATGCAATTAACAAAAGTGCAGATTCAGCAGTTGGACCGGATGATGTACATTATCAATTTCTCAGACATTTAACAAGGTACTCACGGTCTCAACTGCTGGACATCTTCAATCAGCTCTGGATCACTGGCACCTTTCCTCCCTCCTGGAGAAAGGCCATTATTGTACCCATCCCTAAACCTGGCAAAGACCATACTAACCCGACAAACTATAGACCAATAGCCTTAACGTCTTGCTTATGCAAGACGCTAGAAAGAATGGTTTATTCTCGTTTACTGTGGTATCTAGAAACAAATAATATTTTATCCAACACTCAGTGTGGCTTTCGAAGTGGTCGAAGTACTGTTGACCACCTGGTGCGACTGGAAACTTTTATCCGTAACGCGTTCGTCCAGGGTGAACATGTCGTTGCCATCATGTTTGATTTGGAAAAGGCTTATGATACCACATGGAAATATGGCATTCTTTCAGATTTACAAGAAATGGGTTTGAAGGGACATTTACCTCTGTTTATATCCAATTTTCTAACGGACAGAATTTTTCAGGTTAAGGTTGGGGGATCTTTGTCAGATACGAGAGAACAAGAGATGGGAGTGCCTCAGGGTAGCATCTTGTCTCCCTTGCTGTTTAATATTAAAATAAATAACATTGTTCGTTCCGTTAAACGGGGAATTGACAATTCTTTATTTGTCGACGATTTTGCATTGGTAGCCAAAGGTAAAACTTTGGCATCTGCAGAACGTCAGCTTCAGTTATGTGTCAAGGCCGTTGAAGACTGGGTTTTACAAAATGGTTTTAAATTTTCTGAAGCAAAAACTGAATGTATTCACTTTTCCCAGCACCGGGGAATTATTCAAGACCCTACTATTCTCCTCAATAAAACTCCCATAAAGGCGGTCAAACAAGTCAAATTTTTGGGTGTTATTTTTGATCAAAAGCTATCTTTCATTCCTCATCTGAAAATTTTGAAAACTAAATGTCAACAGGCCTGCAATTTGCTCAAGGTTATCAGTGGTACAGACTGGGGTGCTGACAAGAAAACTTTATTGCTGTTATATCGTTCTTTAATTAGATCCAAGTTAGACTATGGTTGCATTGTCTATGGTTCTGCTAGAAAATCTTATCTTAAGATGCTAGATCCAGTTGCCCATCAGGCACTACGCATTGCTTTGGGTGCGTTTCGCACTTCCCCTTGTGAAAGCCTTTATGTGGAAGCTAACGAACCCCCGCTGGAGCTGAGACGTACAAAATTGTCAATGAATTACTATTTAAAATTAAAAACTGATCCTATGAACCCTGCTTATGACTGTGTTTTCAACCCAGATTTTGTTCAGAAATTTGAATCCAAACCTAACACAATCCCTCCGTTTGGCATCAGAATGCAAGTTCATCTGGAAAAAGCAGGCATTGATGTTGCTTCCATCAACGACGATGAACTTCGGACTGAAGCTCCCCCATGGAAATTATGTACCCCAAACATTAATTGGCAGTTGTCCGCTTTCCTTAAAAACAATACCTCTGAAACCGTATATAACCAACTTTATTTAGAACAGTGTGCATTATACCCAGGATATGAACAACTTTTTACAGACGGGTCGAAGAAAGGAGATTCAGTTGCTGCTGCGTCTGTCTCCGAGAGACGCTTAGACCAGCCTTTGCAACAGCGTTTACCTGATTTTTGTTCTGTTTATACAGCTGAGCTCAAGGCAATTCTTTTAGCTCTGAAACAAGTTTATCAATCCAAAAGAACCTCATTTTTAATCATGTCCGATTCCTTGTCAGCACTTCAGGCTCTTTCCACGAGAAAGATATCACACCCTTTTCTGGCAGAGATCCATGACCTCCATACACAACTTGTTTCTGAGGGTAAAAAGATAGTTTTTATGTGGGTCCCTGGTCACATGGGCATCCGCGGCAATATTGCAGTAGACAGAGCGGCTAAAGATGCTCTGCATCTTGATTTCCCTCCAGAGATTTTTCAGTTTGTGCCCTACTCTGACCTACGTTGTATGACTGGTTCTTATTGTAAACGACTGTGGCAGACTGACTGGTCTAACCATGTCAACAACAAATTATTTCAAATTCTTCCCGATTTGTCCACTTCTTTGCCTAACTTTGCATCCACTCGCAAGAGAGGAAACAGTGTTATCTCGCCTTCATATTGGGCATACTTATGTCACCCACAGTTTCCTTTTAAAAGGAGAAGAACCACCATGGTGCTTTGCATGTGATCAATCCTTTTCTGTTCGCCATTTCATGTCTGAGTGTGCTGATTTGATTGAGGAAAGGGAAACATATTTTGGTTCCATACCTTTCAAAGAGATTTTTAAGGTATGTAATGGTCAACATCTGTTTCAATTTTTACATGATGTTGGTTTGTTCTATCGCATATAAATTGTATCGACATGTTTTGTTTAGTTTGGATTTTATTAGGACTGAATTTAGTGATTTGATTGAAGAAAGAGAATATATTTTTAATACATCAGTTTTAAAGAAGTCTCTTAAAGAGGTGTCATGTGAAAGTTTGTTTGTGTATTTAAGAGTAACAGGCTTGTTTTTTAAGACTTGAATCATTTTATAATATTTTAAGATAACGTCTCTCTGGTCCTGATTTGGCTCGGAAGAGTCCGCTGGACCTAAAGCAATAACCTTGTATTGTATTGTATTGTTTAGTTTGGATTTTATTAGGACTGAATTTAGTGATTTGATTGAACAAAGAGAATATATTTTTAATACATCAGTTTTAAAGAAGTCTCTTCAAGAGGCGTCATGTCAACATCTGTTTCAATTTTTACATGATGTTGGTTTGTTTTATCGCATATAAATCGTATCGACATGTTTTGTTTAGTTTGGATTTTATTGTTAGGACTGAATTTAGTGATTTGATTGAAGAAAGAGATTATATTTTTAATACATCAGTTTTAAAGAAGACTCTTAAAGAGATGTCATGTGAAAGTTTGTTTGGGTATTTAAGAGTAACAGGTTTGTTTTTTAAGATTTGAATCATTTTATAATATTTTAAGATAACGTCTCTCTGGTCCTGATTTGGCTCGGAAGAGTCCGCTGGACCTAAAGCAATAACCTTGTATTGTATTGATTAAATATGGATACAGCAATAGCAGTGGAAGTTTCTACACTTTGCACACCATGATGTTTTCTCTTTGGACAGTACTTCCATATGATACTGTTGAGACTTTCGTTAGAATTTTGAGTGTAGCCTTGCAGACACCGTCTCAGCAGCTCTGTATTGGCAAGATCTTTTATGACTGGTTTGATGGAAGTCATCACATCAGCTGGTAGGCCTTTATGTTTGTATTCCTTACCATCTCTTTGAGCTTGTTTAAACTTGCACCATGATATGTCACAGAAGTTGTGGACAGGGGCTTCATCAGTTGAAGAATAGTGGAAATAAATGGCCCATATAGCATCACGCATTCCGTTCAAATTGTTTTTATTGTTGCGGATAGCATTTCCATAGTACTGTTGCAGCTGGTCAATTTTTTTGTCTGTCAGTCTGTTTTTACCACCAAGGGACCTACCATCGACTTTGGTACTGCTCTTCAACTTTCTCAGTCTAGTGCCCAAGCGTTTTTGAACATGACCTACACACTCCAGCTTTGCTATTGGTTCATTGCCATATGGTTGGGATTCAACCACTTTCTTATAAGAGTTTACGTCCCCATCCCCAATATACCCAGTGTATCTCAAAGAGTATTTCTCCTCTGATCTACTGAAAATATCTACAGCAGCTGCAGCTTCCATAGATCCACTTGACCCATCATGTGTAAGAGTACAGTCTGTGTCATGATTTTCCTGCCACTTTCTATACTTGTTTGTTGTTGGGTCTTGTTTTTTCCAGTGGTCACAACTTTTACATACTTTACTTTTAGATTCAGTATCAATGACTTTCCCTGTTGTATATCCTATTGTAGTGGTGACTCCTACTTTTGAAGAGTGGCCAACAGTCATCCACGTCCCATCAGTGGACACATCAATATTTCTCGACCTAGTGTCCGGTGACTCTTCTGCTAAAGTATACTCCTGCCTAGCAGCCTGCCCCATGCATTCTTGTTGAACAGCTGTTGCACATTTGTGAATAGTCTTTTTGATAGCCCTTTGACTACTTTTTTGGACAGGTGGGGGTATATCCATTACCCCACAGAAGGTTGTCAAATCTGCGAAGTCGCATCCTATGCACCTCATAGCAAATGCTGCACGCCTGTTGATCAGATGTACAGTTGTGTTACCAACAGGTAGTTTCTGACTAGAAGGGAACACAGCCTGTGTGCAGTTCTTAGTTGTACAGTCAAAAATAAATTCACTACCAAGTCCCATTCTTTTCAATTCTACTAGTGTAACAGATTTCTTGCAATACCTACATACTAGATTAGTGGCAATGTTGTGGCCAAGTAATTGCATGTCAACAAACCTGTGACCTGTGGGAGGTGTAGAAAGTTCTTCCAAATCATCTTCTTCACTTGACTGTGCATCTTTGTCAGATTCTTCATCACTTCCAGTTACTTCTTCTACATCAGAGTGATACATTATACTGTACAAATCCTTTAATTTTTGTTCAGATCGACAAGTGGGCGTGGCACCCTCCGAGGGAAAAATAGGGGTAGTGGTAATCGTAGGACTGTCTTCTGTCTCGTTCACGTGTTTGTTCACTTCAGCACAGTTATTTTCACGTCCGATTGTGTTCTTTGTAAACTGATTACCACAAAACTTTCGCTTTTTAGGCCTTGATGGACCGTATTTTTTATTTGAAGGCATATTTTCCTTCAAAAATGTCTATATGCCACTATATAGTTGTTTTTCACAAGTTTACAGTTCTACACCACACGTGGGCAGCCATTTTGAATCGCCTCCGGCTAACGGTTGTTGGCAGTTGTCGTACAGTGCAAAAGCTTGAACATTTGTGAGTTTTTTTCTACTCGTTATAATAAAATCAAAGTCGATGAATTTTCGTTGAAAGTTCGACAACTTGGGCTGAAAGTGTTTATACCCCTACCTACTTTGGTGAGCTCTAGGACAAAAACTTCATCACCTATATTAAAACGCAATTACGACATTGAAGATGAAAGGTTGCTCTATCATTTTCACCATATAAAATCAGTGATTCGGAGAAATCGATTTTTTTTGTTTTGTTGGGTGACCCTGCTGCCTTAAACGGGGAATTGACAATTCTTTGTTTGTCGACGATTTTGCATTGGTAGCCAAAGGTAAAACCTTGGCATCTGCAGAACGTCAGCTACAGTTATGTGTCAAGGCCGTTGAAGACTGGGTTTTACAAAATGGTTTTAAATTTTCTGAAGCAAAAACTGAATGTATTCACTTTTCCCAGCGCCGGGGAATTATTCAAGACCCTACTATTCTCCTCAATAAAACTCCAATAAAGGCGGTCCAACAAGTCAAATTTTTGGGTGTTATTTTTGATCAAAAGCTATCTTTCATTCCTCATCTGAAAATTTTGAAAACTAAATGTCAACAGGCCTGCAATTTGCTCAAGGTTATCAGTGGTACAGACTGGGGTGCTGACAAGAAAACTTTATTGCTGTTATATCGTTCTTTAATTAGATCCAAGTTAGACTATGGTTGCATTGTCTATGGTTCTGCTAGAAAATCTTATCTTAAGATGCTAGATCCAGTTGCCCATCAGGCACTACGCATTGCTTTGGGTGCGTTTCGCACTTCCCCTTGTGAAAGCCTTTACGTGGAAGCTAACGAACCCCCGCTGGAGCTGAGACGTACAAAATTGTCAATGAATTACTATTTAAAATTAAAAACTGATCCTATGAACCCTGCTTATGACTGTGTTTTCAACCCAGATTTTGTTCAGAAATTTGCAGCCAAACCTAACACAATTCCTCCGTTTGGCATCAGAATGCAAGCTCATCTGGAAAAAACAGGCATTGATGTTGCTTCCATCAAAGACGATGAACTTCGGACTGAAGCCCCCCCATGGAAATTATGTACCCCAAACATTAATTGGCAGTTGTCCGCTTTCCTTAAAAACAATACATCTGAAACCGTATATAACCAACTTAATTTAGAACAGTGTGCATTATACCCAGGATATGAAAAACTTTTTACAGACGGGTCAAAGAAAGGAGATTCAGTTGCTGCTGCGTCGGTCTCCGGGAGACACTTAGACCAGCCTTTGCAACAGCGTTTACCTGATTTTTGTTCTGTTTATACAGCTGAGCTCAAGGCAATTCATTTAGCTCTGAAACAAGTTTATCAATCCAAAAGAACCTCATTTTTAATCATGTCTGATTCATTGTCAGCACTTCAGGCTCTTTCCACGAGAAAGATATCACACCCTTTCCTGGCAGAGATCCATGACCTCCATACACAACTTGTTTCTGAGGGTAAAAAGATAGTTTTTATGTGGGTCCCTGGTCACATGGGCATCCGCGGCAATATTGCAGTAGACAGGGCGGCTAAAGATGCTCTGCATCTCGATTTCCCTCCAGAGATTTTCCAGTTTGTGCCCTACTCTGACCTACGTTGTATGACTGGTTCTTATTGTAAACGACTGTGGCAGACTGACTGGTCTAACCATGTCAACAACAAATTATTTCAAATTCTTCCCGATTTGTCCACTTCTTTGCCTAACTTTGCATCCACTCGCAAAGAAGAAACAGTGTTATCTCGCCTTCATATTGGGCATACTTATGTCACCCACAGTTTCCTTTTAAAAGGAGAAGAACCACCATGGTGCTTTGCATGTGATCAATCCTTTTCCGTTCGACATTTCATGTCTGAGTGTGCTGATTTGATTGAGGAAAGGGAAACATATTTTGGTTCCATACCTTTCAAAGAGATTTTTAAAGTATGTAATGGTCAACATCTGTTTCAATTTTTACATGATGTTGGTTTGTTTTATCGCGTATAAATTGTATCGACATGTTTTGTTTAGTTTGGATTTTATTAGGACTGAATTTAGTGATTTGATTGAAGAAAGAGAATATATTTTTAATACATCAGTTTTAAAGAAGTCTCTTAAGAGGTGTCATGTGAAAGTTTGTTTGTGTATTTAAGAGTAACAGGCTTGTTTTTTAAGACTTGAATCATTTGATAATATTTTAAGATAACGTCTCTCTGGTCCTGATTTGGCTCGGAAGAGTCCGCTGGACCTAAAGCAATAACCTTGTATTGTATTGTATCGCATATAAATCGTATCGACATGTTTTGTTTAGTTTGGATTTTATTGTTAGGACTGAATTTAGTGATTTGATTGAAGAAAGAGATTATATTTTTAATACATCAGTTTTAAAGAAGACTCTTAAAGAGATGTCATGTGAAAGTTTGTTTGGGTATTTAAGAGTAACAGGTTTGTTTTTTAAGATTTGAATCATTTTATAATATTTTAAGATAACGTCTCTCTGGTCCTGATTTGGCTCGGAAGAGTCCGCTGGACCTAAAGCAATAACCTTGTATTGTATTGTATTGTATATAAATCGTATCGACATGTTTTGTTTAGTTTGGATTTTATTGTTAGGACTGAATTTAGTGATTTGATTGAAGAAAGAGATTATATTTTTAATACATCAGTTTTAAAGAAGACTCTTAAAGAGATGTCATGTGAAAGTTTGTTTGGGTATTTAAGAGTAACAGGTTTGTTTTTTAAGATTTGAATCATTTTATAATATTTTAAGATAACGTCTCTCTGGTCCTGATTTGGCTCGGAAGAGTCCGCTGGACCTAAAGCAATAACCTTGTATTGTATTGTATTGGGTACATGAGTATATTACTACTGGCAGAACCATTGGTTTTAATCAGTTTTTGATCAAGAAATTTATCCATGTCTTTCCCGGTGAGCTTATCAGGTTTATCAGACATGCTGCGGGTGGTGATTGTCGTGGTGTTGGTGGCCTGGCTTCTCCTCTTTCTCCTTCTTCTCCGTCCTCATCTTCGGACTCTTGGATGAGATCCACATCCACCTCATGGATGCGATAATGTGGATGTCTATTTACAAAATAAAATGAAAACAAATTAAAATATAATAACTTTTTGACTTTTACGATCAGCACTAAAATTCTGTTCTCTTTGGATAAAAGCCTTTTTTCTTGGAATGGGTAACATTCCACATGTGGCGTGCCCCTAGCATCCCCCGTGAGAATGGTTTGTGCATCCTATGATCTGAGACCCTTTTTCTTGGAATGATCAACATTCCAAATATGGTGTGCCCACCCCGTGAGAATGGTTTGTGCATCCTATCATCTGAGACACTGCTTTTTGCCTCAGCCAGATGATATAGGCATAATCATTGTTAAATAAAAATAATATATTTATGCGTTCAAGCGCGCGTGGGTGTGTCCCACACAAGCTCATAGTCATGTCTTTAGACTATTCATAAATAATAATAAATATCCCATAATCATTCTTCTATGGCTTTCCACGTATATAAAATCAATTATCAGCCCACATCAAAGGAGGCAACCACCAAACCATAACAAACTCATCATAAAAAAACTCATAAAACGAGGCTCTTAACACCAACCCAGCACACATGACCGCACATGACCTCATATGACGTCACCACATGACATCAGCAGCTAAAAATAAAATGCCAGTCCTAAAGCCCCCTATACTACTACTCACACTATTTCTTTCACATGCACATGAAATGCAAATACATGATTTTGCTAATTATTGGTCTTTGTTGTGCATAGATGGTGAAACTTTGTGTGTTGTTTTGTCTTCAATAACCATTATTTCTTTACTGCATCCTGAAATCTTTGTAGTGTGTGAATTCTGCAATTGTATCTTATGTGTTTTGTGCACTGATTTCTTCTACTTGTAACTTTGCTAGGTATTTATCATGTTCAAGCATGCATTGTATCATGTACATGCTTGTTTTTCTTTCATGTCATTCTTAGTTAAATTTCATTAGGAAGACTGATTTTATTTACATTTTTTATCATATTTAAACGTTAACAGTTTAGTCTGATTTTTATTAGTTTTGTGGGGTCCTAATTTGGCTTTTAACAGTCCGCCGGACCCTGTAAACATTGAATATTTAATCTAATCTAATCTGAGCGACAAGGGGCTTAGCTTCTCCTTTCTTGCAAGTGGAAATTCGATGCTGCCTTCTAGCACTGTGAGCTCTAAAATCATGTACCTCGGCAGTCAGAATCTTGTTAGAATATGACAATCGTTACACATCTCAAATGGATGTGTTCCGTCTCCAAATACTCAATTTCTTAGCTACCTTATTATGTAATTTAGCCTGGTGTAGAACTGAAAAAGAGAATGTCTTTTTATTCCTTTTCACTGCAGCCACCAAAAGAAAATTCATTTGGTAAAAGGTGTGTTTGGGTAGATCTTGTTGTAGTTGACTTCTTTTTCAGGTGAGCAAGCTCTGCTTCCAGAACATTTATTTTGTCTCTAAGATTTGAACCCTCTTGTTTCAAACTGAAATTTTCACTTTGGAGACTAAGATTTTCTTTGTTCAGACTTGAAATTTTCTCTGTCAAACTGTCTGATGTTGCATCATAGGCTTGGTCATCCAACCCTGTTAAACAGAGGTTTATATTAAGTGTTTGTTGACAAACATGCTATTGTCGTTCTGTTCTGTGTTGATGTTTTCTGGGTCATTCTGTTTTGCCATGTTGATGTTTGAGTCATATTTTTTGACATATGATATCCTGGAGAAGCTACGATAATCTTCTTACAAGGGGATTAAGATCTGTAGATAGATGAGGCGTTTAGCTATCTCTCAGTCGTTCTTTAACAAGATTCCTAAGCGATGTGAGACTAAATCACGGTGCTTGGTCACATAAAAATTTATATTAGGGATCTTTCGAAAGCGGGTGAAAGTGAAAGTGAATGTGAATCGGGACTACTTATTGTTGTGACGTCAGCAATTTATGTGACGCTTTAACTTCCCGTGGTGAAAGGTCACGAAGTCTGCCTACCACAAGGAATAAAACTTCGTGGAAAACCTGATTTCCACGAACTAATGTTAGTGAGTACATTTTGGTTATTAAATCGTTTGTAAAATGTCCAAAAATGATTTGAATTTGTATATGGTACATTACTCAACCATTTTAGAAGGAATAATGGGGATCTAAACTCGGTCTCAGACTTAAAACGTATTTTCAAACGAGCTACTGAAAAGCCGTCATGGCTGTCTAGAATCTATCTATTCTGTATCACCAATCAGCAGTCCAAAAACTGTTTTATGTGACAAAAATGAAACTCGAAGCTAGAATGTAAAATATCTTCAATGTTAGAGCACTAATCCATCTTTAAAGTTCAACCTAATCGTTACATTCGTGTCAAATCATGATTTGTTAGAAGAAGCCTTACGTAGGCATAATAGTGCTCTGCCTCTGGGCCTGCCCTGTGTGTGCTCAATAAAATCACAACGAAACTAGGTGCTGGAATCGAAAGCGCACAGAAACACGTTCGTTTCGTTTCGTAACGCGGCGTAAGAATCTCCCGGCGTGCCTCTCGTTGGACGAAACGAACACACAATCACTTTCACTTTTACCCGTTCCGAAAGACCCCTATTTGTTCTCGAGTTTCAAAGTATCATTGGCTCACTTTAAGAAATGATTTTGGTTAGTCAAGCAACTAGTTCAATTGGTCTCAAGAGAAGAAGAGCTAGCGGACACAAAACAATACAAATAGAATGACACCAGTCATGCATATGTGATTTCAACTTTTATATCTTCAACACAAATTCTAACATGACTTTAATTAAATGCAATTGATAATTTTAAACCGTCCAATTTGCTGGGGAAGTTTTTTAGCAAGACTTCTTTATCATGTGCTAAGTAATCTATATGTTTGATGGTCTAATAGTATTCCGAGTAGTTTTGACATCAGTTGCAGCTGGGAGTAGACTTAGCTCTTGGTTTCTGTGAGTGCTTGAGTCTGGTGATCACTCTGAGGTAATCTGGTCACTCATGATGATTTGGTGAGTTGGGTAGCTACGGAGTCGGATGTGATAAGGTAGATTCTAGTTGATCTCCTTCTTTCCATGGGAGCCAAGCGTCTGGCGTTGACTTCACAAACTGTCCCAGAGCTGAGCTGGAAAATCCAGAACTCTGGCTAAAGTATTCTATTCAGATATATTGGTATGTGGTGCTCTGTGCAAGGAGTCTATAGCATCAGACACCTGCCGAGTTTCCCATATGCACACTACGATATCTGAATTTTAAGGCTAAGCTATGTCGAAAAATATCCACAACATTTCAGAAACAATCGGTTTCTGTAATATAATATTTGAACATACAAGTATTAGAAAACTACTAGTGTTAACTTCTAGTCTCTGGGAACCGTGAAACCGTCTCTAGTCTATCACTCTGTTGGTGATAGCTAAGGGATTTTTCACTTCAGTCTGCTCCTTGACCCTCGTGGTCCGTACGCTTCATGTGTGACTGCCAGTTTAATTCGAGGTGTACGGAGGATATAAAGAGTATCTTACGTCATCTCCAACAATTATCTTGTTCTCGCGAATACGTTAATCTTTTGTCATTATCATTATCATTATTTATTTTCCCAGTTATATATATGATAAAATATAGGATAGGGGATTATATGTTTAGGCGGGTCTATTTTTTTTTAATGCTCTAAAGTATCATCTATATCCTTCAAAAGCAAATTTATCTTTGATTTGCATACCTCAATGTGGTTCGCAAATCCTTTGGAGTTGACAGCCATGGCCACCTTCCTGAGATGCCAGTTGTTTACTTTTAACAATTTGGGAATGTTTCTTTTTTCCTTGCAATATCTTTTTTTTTTAAATTATAGGCCTCTAACAAGGACGCTTCTTCACCATGGCTAAAATTTGTTTTACGCTCACTTTGTTGGACACAGCCATGATGAAAAGCTTTGGTTGAGCCGCTGTGTGGGGTCCCACCTCCCCTCCCTTGGTGCTAAGCGAAATAAGTTAACAGTTCATTATTTTTACAAAATAATATGTATGGATACCACAGAAGTTTTATGTTGATCTGATAAAGACTAAGACACTTAGACTGAAATTGGTCTAATCTAGAATCAGTTGTCAAGAAGTTCCTGCCTCTTGCCACATGAACAAGAGCAAGAATGTCCATTTTTAAAATCTCTCTTGTACGGTCACTCTTGAGGCTGTCAAGGTCGGCAACTACTGCTCTTGCCCAGACCATGGTTCTGCTTTCTTCCAACGTGCTGCTCTTATTCATCATTTCAGTCCTTTTGGCCAGGTATTGGTTTACAACCTCAAGCGTTTTATCTGTGGGGTCATCAATGGTAGTGCTACGTCCTTTTCTACTTCCTGGTGTAAAAGCTCTTGGAATTGAAGTCCTCTGGTCCTGCTGAGACTCGTTTCTCTGTTCTTGTCCTGTGTGTCCACCTGTCAACCCGTCTTCTCCATTTCATTTTGATTGTCCAGCCCCTCCACTTCATCCTGTGAATCCAACAGCTGTGATTCTGGGCTTTGCTGCTGTGATTCTGGGCTTTGCTGCTGTGATTCTGAGTGTTGCTGCTGAAACATAGTGTACGGCATGTTTACAAATAATATACTACATTGTAAATGTATGCAGTAAAATGCGGTAAAAAACACTCCCACTCAATTTTCTAATACAAGTACTCTTCCAAGGTAGGTGGAGCAAGCCCAAATTAGAGAGAAGTCTGGTTTCAATATATACAGGTATGGCAGTTCGTCAGAAGAACAGCAGTGACATAGTTTGCCAGTTGGTGATTTGAACAATCTCAGGTTTTTATTATAGTCCATGAAGGCCCAAAGTGTGAACTTTTCCAAAGTCCCATTCCACTGCCATGGGCACAGTACTCATGGACTGGTTGAAATTTGTCTGCAGGGGTGTGAGATTGGCTCCATGAAATGGCCGTTGGAGGCGAGGCCTCAAGGGATACGTGGAGTCCCCATACAGGCACTGAGGACTGCCATCTGCAGCGTTGTATGTGGCCTGGAGGTGGTTTAGAATCCCACTCCAATTCAAAAGATATGCATCATGGCGTCTGCCAGGCATGGGCCCAAACAAGTTGGCAATGAGCCCATTTTGGGATCACAACAGACTGGAACTTGATTCCATGAATGCGCTTGTGGCCACTGTAGAGACCTCCCTTTTGAAGTTGCCAGGTTTGCACATTCCAGGGATGGTGCCGTCTATGAAGCCCCAACAATTTTGAAGGGGTGCACATGCTGCATGGATTGCAGCACAGTATTCCACCACCTTTGCGTGCCTCAACCATGGGTGATCCCAGTCAGTCAATCACTAAAGTTATTATAAATGTGATCAATGCCAAGTAAAAACAACAAACCACATTGTTTTTGGGGGCGTTTAAAAAAGTCTTGCAGGTCGGTGTACCAGCCAAGGGTCCAAACACCTGACTTTAAAAAGACAGTGTGTATAAGAGCAGAGGAAGAGAAGAGGGAGAGGGAGGTTTTATGTTGTTGAAAAAAAAAATGAATAAAATGGATGTATTCTCGTGCATTCATCTTTTCTGGCAGCAGACATGTTAATGCACAAGACGTTGACCGACATGTTCTTTGAAGTATTGCACTGCAGTCTTACCCATGGCCTTGAGCGATTGCTTGACAGTTTGCATGCCAGAATAAGTGTCAATGTCTATCTTGGTGTTTGATTTGTCAATCACCTCTCCCATGACACTGAACATGGAATCAACAAGCGGAAGCCACTTTTTTTAAAAAAAAACTCCTGAATCGTCATCTGAATCGTCATATGCTTCACCGCGAGCTACAACGCGTGGTGCGTAATGAGACGCCATGTTGGAAATGGAAGTGAAGATAGAGAATCTGACTGCCTGTAGACCTACACTGTTTGAGAATCGCGACAGTTTGAGATGTTTTTTTCTTTCTCAAGGATTTTCATTTTTGCGGAAAGCGCAATTTTTTTCAGCGGGAAGTTTTTATTTTACGCGGATTTCCGCGGAAGATTTGGACCACTGACCAACATGGGTAGGGCAGGTGCTTTAGGACGATGCAGAATACTTCAACTCCTGTGGGGGGAGGGGGGGGGGAATAAACATACAGAAAGGTGAAAACAAAGTCAGACAATTATTTTTAGACCTCTACTAAAAATAGAATTCAACCCAAAATAGCCGAATATACGTTGGAATGCTTTGGTAAACACTTTTTGCACAATGCAAAGCGATTTAGTTTGCATGTATCAGCCTGTAAAGACTTTTCTTTGAGCCTAGTATAGTGTAGGCCTCCGCTACATCAACTGATGTGATCTCTTTCAATGGTATGGGTTCTGGGTATCGGGTCGCCACATCAATGAGTGTTGTAAGCTTGTTCCGATGGCGGTGCTAGTGGTCCGACAATGTCGATAGCAACCCTTTTCAATGGTGTCGAAATGATCGGTGCTGGTGCCAATGGAACCGTAGGTACCTTGCCTTTAGATGTGGTCTTCTGGCATATGTCACATGTCCTCGCATAGTTTGTAACATCTGTGGACATTCCTGGCCAAAAGAAAGTAGACTGTACTCTGGTCAGCGTACGCCTGTTTCCACAATGTCTTGCAAGCACTTGATCATGAGCGACTGCCAACACTGTTGCCCTCGATGTCTTCGGTACCACTATCTGATGAATGGATTGATGTCATGTCCCTTGTTGAACTTCCGATACAGCACATCTGCCTTCTTGTAGAAACGGATACTTGCATTACCCAAAGTCTTGGTTTCTCGCTTCCTTTCCGACTCGAAACATGACTTAAGTCCTTCATCATATTGTTGTAGTTTCGCAAGTTGATCCTTGGTAACGTTGAGTTCATTGGCGGCTTGCACAAGTGGCTTGTGTGGCACTGCGTCCCTCTTTGCTTGCACCCGAGTTGCCACAGCAGCTGCTAAAGGTTCTCCCTCTGCAACTACCACTGCACTGCATTCTGCATGTACCCCTGGAATCATAGCATGGAATTACCCCTGTTAAAACTCTTTACTTCGCTGCCAATGAACATATTCTCTGGAAGCTGCAAATCAGCTGAATCAAGATTTAACTTCTGCAGCTTCTTTGGACGGGCATGAATGAGGACCTTAGAGGACCTTAGGCATGATGAAGCACGACATAAATTCTTTTAGCAGTTCCTCTTATTGGCATGTAACTCATGTAATAGTGGCTCCTTTCGCTGAAAGAACAGAATGTATTTATTCAGAATGGGGAGCACCTTGCAGTACAGGTCAAGGATCATCAGAGTTGGCTGCCTTTCCTGAAATAGCTTTCTGGCAATTCTGGCTTTCTTGTCTTTCCCATCTTTAGCCTTTGTCTCATGTGACAACTTCATGTTCTCCATGATTCGAGAAATTATGTCTTTGTGTAGATATCTTTTTCAGCTTCAGGCATATAACAAAAATAATACACACCGAGGACATCCATGAGCCTGGCAGTTTCTTGGCAAACAGTCAGGAGTGACGGCCATCTGTGGGGCACATACATTTGGGGTGGGGAGTAGACTACACCAAATGCAAGGCACAGATCTTGCAATTGCTGGGATTCTCGTGACGTCATCAATTACGGGGTTTTGTACCCGCGGCCATTTTCCCTCCCCACGCGGCTTGTTGCTAGTGTCAAAGTGTTGTTTCTCTTTGAGTAAAATATGCCTATCTGTGCTGTCAGCGGATGTAGCAATAGGCCAGGTAGCAAAAAGAATGTGTTTAGCGGCGACAAACTGAGGTTTTTCAGTTTTCCGACCACAGTAATAAGCCAAGGAGAACAAACAAGACAGCTGAGTGAAGAACGACGGCGCTTGTGGAAAGCAGCAGTCAACAGAGTGTTCATTTGACAATACAACAGCACACACACAAAGCCTGGTAGAACAATCGACAAGAGCAGAGATGGTGAAAATCGATATAATGTATTTCAATTTAAGTGGAGACAAATAAATTAAGAAAGACTACTTAAATTAATAATAAAATGATAATTTCACCACTTAAAATCAATAAGAAACATGATAAATATTCTTATCTCTCTTGCTCTCTAAAGGACTTTACTTTTGTCAAATAAAATTCAGTTCCGATTCTGGCCCCCTCTCTCTCTAGCTTCCCTTCTTTTATTTTCATGCATCAGTTATTGAAATTAATAATAATAAACAAAAAGAGAAAAATCGCAACCAGCAATTTGTGATATTAATATAGCTATTAATATAAATAAATAAATATATATATATTAATATTACAGTGTGCAGAACATAATGCTTCTCCCCCCCCCCCCCCCCCCTTGAGTAGCTCAGCTCTAGGGTAAAATAAATTGAGGAAGACAATACAATTATATTTTAGCATGAAATCCAAGCACTAATCCAATGTTATAACCATAGATAAAAATCATAATCGCATTGTAAATAATATTTTGTTTAAGTATTATCAATAATACTAATTATATTAATAATTATTATCCTCCTTTTTGTGGTTAGTGGTTTGGTTAAGGTTAGTGAATAATTGTATGCACAAGAACTCACATGGTATTCACTCTGTCAGGTGTTTTTACCTTTGTGTAGCCCTGAGCTTACTTACAGAAAAATAATATCGCTAGCCAGACTGGTGGTATGAAAAAAACAGTTTCGCGTTTTCTGTAAGGTAAACATTATCTTCTAATGATAGACTCTTTATATGTAAATGTCAGTAATCAGGCTTACTTTGGCTTTCATCAGGTGGAAGCCATTGATACATTTATGTAGAACGTCCCGGATCCAATCATCTTGAACCATCTTGTAGGCATCCAGTCCCTTGTAGGCCTTCATCTGAGCTTTTGTGTACCAGGATGTACTGTGAAAAACAGAATGAAATTAAATTTAAATCAAAAAATTTAATTTAGCGGGATGAAACATGTCTTCATATTGCTAATTCACATAGTACCATTTTGCAGGGGGGGGGGGGGGGGGTTGGTGGTTGACTGGACATTGCGCCAGCTTCCAATGCACGAGGTCTTGTTGACTTGAGTGGGATTTGGGCCCCCCCCCCCCCACCCCCCGACTCAGATGAATGTATGAAGTTGTCCGACAACCCCACTGGTTGGCCCAGTGTCACAATACTGTGACTCAGGGTGGGACAATCACAATGCCTGTGTTGATCACCCTGTGTGGCAGCACGTTAACATGTCTACTCTAAGCAACAGCGTCCTGATATTAGATATCAGATATGCAAGTGCTGAAATATGTTTGCGATTGGAGGTTAAGCAACAAACCAAACCAAAACCTTTTTGCACAATAATTTTTACTTTATCAACTTGTCTCTCAGGTAGATCTATTCCAGATCAAAAGCTTAATTGGTTTCTGCGTTTGTTTAACTTTAAAAATCAATATTTTCACTTCCAGAACAGTGACTCAGAACAGGAAAAAAAAAACAGCATCAACTATCATCAATAAAGTAGCGTTTTTAAAAATCATCTATTCATAGATCTTTTGTTGTGATAAATCAATATAAGCAGACAGTCTAGGCCTACCAAGTATTGAAGTAGGCCTAACCATCAACATGAACGAGGTCCTGATTCGGCTCCTAGCAGTCCGCTGGACCCTATAAGCAATGAGTAACTAACTAACTATCAACATGAACATCAACGAACTAAATCAGTAAATGAAATACAGGCCTACGTAGTCATAGACGGGACAATCAAGTAGCAAAGCACTTAGCCTAATGAAATAACAAACACATACAGTCGTGTTAAAAACACACAAAACTCAACATAACCTGATAACGACCCTTACCTGCATACTAGATAGGTGTAAACATCCAAGTATGAAACGTCTGGCCATGCCATTCTATCACGACCAAACTCGCTGGGTTGAATAGTGTAGGGATCAACGCCATCGATCGCCGCTATTTTTACATCATATCTTATCCTCACATCACTTGGAAGCGATAATCTGTATGATTCAGGTTCCACGACCTTTCCGGACTTTGATTGAGCCATTTTGGGGACTGCAAGCGTATCTAAACTGTAGCAACAACTGAATCTAAATTCCAACAATCGCTGAACAAATACATGTCGGCAACGGAGTGTGGGGAAGCAACATGGCCGACGTAGGCTTGCGTACCACGTGACCGAGTCGCCTTGAAACCCACGAATTGCTCCCTACTGTGTGGTGACCATTTGAAGTCGGTGCAGAGATCGCTGACTAGATTTTCCACCTGTTTACCAAAGGGTGCACAAAATGCTTTTGCTGCGTTGTGTGAATGGTGGAAGGAATCACCATCAATATTCAGCAAGTGTGGGGCCTTGGTAGTATGGATCAATGTTTCTAGGCCTACATTAATTATAATAATTATTTTTAGGTAAGAGTAGCAGTGTTATGTTACTGTTCATTTCCTTTTCATTATTTCTCAGTTAAAATTCTGAATATCTGTTTCTAAAACAAGGCATGTTTACTCGGTCAGTTGAATTAGTAGGCCTATTTATATTAATGATATTGCAAATGGAGTTCTATATAAATGCAATTATTATGGATTAGCCTAATCGCGATAAAAAAAATGGATAGATTTTATTTGCAATTAAAATTAATAATAATAAATTGGCCTAGCCTAATCGAAAAAGAACACTACTTTAAATTTGATGTAACAGCAATTAACTTATGGTCATTTAAAGGACATACACACTCCAGTAGTAATAATAAACTATCAACAAACACGATAAGCCTATTCATTCACAAAAACTCTGTGTTCTCGATAATTGATAATTGTAACATACGTAAATACTGTACTCAGTGTACTGATATTAATAGTGATAATTGAATCTCACCTGTGCATATGATCCCAGTTTTTTTTTCCATCAGATTGACTGTCACAGAAGTCCATGAGGCCTTTTTCAGGGTTTGGTTTCTGTAATTTTGACTTCTAACATTCCATAATGCCTCGTGGCTTTGAATTAGATCGAGAATAAACGTCTTGTTTCAGATTTGCTAATGGCCCAGTAGCTTTTGATGCCGCCATGATCGCTGAAATGATAACAACCTCGGCTCTTCTGATCGGATGGCAATCAAATCATAATGCTTCAGCGAAACAACCCAAAATTTTAGAGCGCGCTCAAACACTGAAGCATCGGCTTTGCTTCACTTCGACGCTTTGCTGCTGTTATGCTTTAGGTCTAGTTACACGATAAACATCGTCAAAAACTTAAGTCTTTCATCAAAACAAAACAACTATCTGAAGCCTCCTCCAAAATCAGATCCTTAAACTGCTCTTCTCAAATTTCTTCAGCAGTTTTTCAGCATGATCATGAGCAATCTTGCCACTGTAGATTGTTCAAACCTATAAAGGGAACAGTGAAAGCCACAGTTGAAAACCTGTCTTTCCTTTATAGGCAAGACGCTTCACTGCGGCAACAGTACCCCCGTTGGAGTGCCGGGGGTTTTCAGTATAAATAGTATCCCCACTTTATGGAAATTTAGTGCTTTAAATCCCCACTGTCGCTGTCTTCCTCATTTACTCTTTCCTATTCTTGCTCTGTCCTTCACTCTGCTATACTATCTTCTTCTTCGCTAGATCAATGACCTACCTTTTTTCTTGAAAACTCTTCCTGGACAAGACTCCTTGTTTGTGTATGAGGTCTGTTGGATCAGCTTGGGAGTGTTGGACGCTTTCTGCCGAATGGTCACTAGGGCTTCCTATGAATGTACTATTTAGCACTATAGGCATTTTATATGTATGTGTTTGGTTGATGATTTATACTGATGTTTGTATTCTATTTTGTTTTTGTAACCGGGGTGTTCGCGTAGTTGAGGTCAACCCTCAGCCGTCCCCCGCGTGGGATGTCTTTATTGTAAAGTGACTGGCCGGTGGAGGGCATTCAATTTTCCCACTGGGGTTGTTTCAGCAGATCTTTTATGCGGATCGGGGGTTGTCCGGTCCTGATTTGGCTCGGAAGAGTCCGCTGGACCTAAAGCAACAATAAACCAAAATTTTCAGCATGATGTTCATCAAAAGGCTGGACTTGCTTCTCCTTCTGTTAACTTTCAATGTTATATTTTCTTGATAGCGTTTGTCCATATTTGTCTTTTACAACATACATATCTTGCCAGCGTCCGGGTTTTACTGCCAAGCCCCCTCCTTGGCACTACCGGGTACCCAAGCACAAAGACCCTCTGTACAAGCTTGTTCAATAGCCCCCAATCTAACTGCAGCCTCAACCCTGAGCAACACTCCAGCAATATGATTACAAGAATCCAAAAGTCCCGCTGGAAAAGTGCAGGAAACTGTTTTAATTTCACCCCCTGATGACTTGTCAGATTTCTTCTCTACCATCAACCACACATACACTCCATGCTTTTTTGTCCTTGCGCTTTCAGATAAGCCACAGGGGAGGAGGGCTCTGACAGAGTTCATACAAACCTCCAACATCAAAATTTAGGGACGTTTTAGGGGCCCTTAAAAGGAACAATTAGGGATTACACACACGTACATGCCACAATAACAAAACATAAGGAATCACAAATTCACCAGATCATGGAGATTTTCTACAAAATTTAAGAACTTCATCACTTAAACTGAATGTAATGTAATGTAACTTAAACTGAAACTGAAACATATTATTGTGACCCATGGTGGGTGTGGACGTTAAAGGGTCAAGACTTCTAACAAAGAATGACAACAAATGCAACCAACATCGTTATCTTTACTTCAGGTCTTTAAGATGGCTCATCTCACCTACAATTTATTTTTCCAGTTTTGAAAGACTTGTTTCAGTGTCTTTCAAATTCATTTTTTTTTCTGAGTGCATTGTTTTCTCTTAAAGTGCTAGCTCACTCTTGCACTCGGGTTTCTTCAGCTAGCTTGTCTGCCCTCGTTCTTCTTAGATGTCTGATATCTAGCCTTTTTAGTTTTTAAGCCAGCAAGCTTGTCCTTAACAGCTTTACTTTTCTGTCCCCTCGCAACTTCTGCTTCTGAATTGTTGTCATCATCAAGGTGCTGCTGGTATTTGCTTCTTGCAGATAATGCAGAGAGAAACCATTCCTTGGTCACTGCTGCTTTCTCTACACCACCATCTGTGAGAATATACTCCACAATTAGCCTCTCAGCAACAAGTCACTTCTTTGTTAACAGAAAAGCCAGCTATCCATTTAAGTACAGTAGCAAACCTACCAATATCACCACCAAGTTTCCAAAGCGGGAACAAGTTGGGCCCTCCCCACCCCCTGTGTTTACAGTACAAATTGCTCCACTAGAAGTTAGATCTAAGAAAGCAACCCCCCCCCAAAAAAAAATTAAATATAATAAATTACAACTGTATCTAACTTAACCCTAAAAGTAATCGAACCCTAAATATAAATGAACCTAAAACTAAAATTAAGTTTTCAACTTGTACTAAATTGATTTAATAGTAATACTAATACTAATAGACCTACATAGGTGTTTTGGGAGAAATGGCGATGGATTTCACAAACACAGTTGTACCCAACACTAAAACGGTCAGTGACATCATGCAATGATTTTAACTGGACACGATCGAGCGTAAATCGCCATCACTGCACAAAATATTAAAAACAGCGGTAAAAACATTCTTGCATTGATTAATTTCAACTTACCAAGATGTAGTGTTCGTCGATCTTCCTACGTGTCGCTGTTCGGCCTGCTCAAATTGTTCACTGTCAGCTTCACCCGTATCAGTATCACTGAGGTAGGGCTCACTTTGGTAGAGTTTTATTGTCCCACATCGTGATTCAAACTTTTCAGTACCACTGCTTTCACAACCACCTCCTAATTCCTCAAAATCGCTGCTAGAAGCACTATCCTCGGCACAGTCTGCATCAGTGGACGCCATGACAAGTACTGTCGTGACGTCACGTGGCCGCTGATTGGATTTCTGAAGCCAGGTAAAAAAATAGCATTTTTCAGAGGCCTATATCTAGCTATTAAATAAAGTGTGGGGTGGCGCATAAAAATAAACTATTGTCATCTCCAAAACATGTCTTACCAATACTGGCCTTAGGTGGGACTTGACATGCAGCAGCAGATCCAATCAGTCCCTCTCCTCGCTTATCTCCTGGACATCAAAAATCAAAACATATAGTAAAACACAAAAAATAAAAAAATTATACTAACCAAACACAACTTTTCACAAATAAGCTCAAACTGTCTTATTGATTTTACCTTTGGTAGACAGGATCAATGGTTTGGGAATATCCTAAATAGAAAATCACTCAGGCAGACCCCTAACTTCGTTTTCACAATTTCTCTCTCAGGTTGGGGGACTTGAGTATCTTTTTTGTGCAGAAAGACTACAATTAATTTCTTTTTACTTTTTTTTTGGGGTGGGGGGTGGGAGGTTGGAGGTGGGTGGCGCATAAAAATAAACTGCACAATTATCTCCAAAACATGGCTTACCAATACCAGCCTTAGGTGGGAGTTGCTGGCGTGCATCAGCAGATCCAATCATTTCCCCTGCTTGTTTACCTTCTGCACATTAAAAATCAAAACATAGTAAAACTGAAAATAATCAAACTGACAAAACACAACTTTTCCAAATAAACTGTCATTGATTTATCTTAGGTAGACAGGATCTCCATTTTTTATTCGTTATTAAAATCTTTACATTGTAAATTTACCAAACAGTAGATATTATGGCACAAATTTTGTATGCTGTGGTACAAAGCTGGAGACCATCACACAATGTCTTAAAATTTAATTTGTTTTGTTTTGGATGATAAACTACCCTAACTTTGGATGACAACATTATAACTCAGCCGATGCAAACAGCTGTGAATACATAATCACAAACCAATTAGCTTTAAAAGTAAGCTCAGAGGACACCATTTAATCTGAAAACAGAGCACAAAATAATTTATTTATCTTAATGTATAATATGCTTAGTACCTGTCATCAAAGCTGTGTATCTGTTGAAAACATCTAAAGCAAACTGTGGGTCTGCAACAGAAATAAAGTAAAAGAATATTACTCATTCGCTAAATAGTAACACTAAGCAGTTAAACCAAATATGAATAGTGGTCATGTGACATGTCTAATGCTTTTGATTATGTAACCTGAATGCAAGTACAAATTTTGGTCTAGTTAAATTAGTTCATGTAGGCATAACATATGCAGCTAAGCAATATTACATATTTTAATGAGTTATATAGGTCTATTTACATATTTTGAACAATGTAACAATGTTTAGTAAACTTGGCATTTTCAAAACTGTAGATTTACCTTACTGACTTTTTAAATATTATATTGGAGTGGTCTTGATATAACCAATACTCCTGACATGACCCTATAAATAAATAAAATCATATATTAAATATAGAGGACAGAGTGGGACTAAGGCTCACCTTTATTGACCCTGTCTATATCTGATGGAGATAAAGTCACTTCCACAGATTGACCATTACAATGAAGCGTGACCACATCCCAGTATAATCCACAACTGAAAAAGTTTAAGGTTAAAACATAGTGCTGGTAATAAACAATAGTTACTAAATAAATGCTAAAAACCTTCCTATAGTGTAAGAAAGGGGATGGGCAAAAAAGAATTGTTAACTTTTTCAAAAATAAAAATAATTTTTGTATTAAAAAGTAATGCAATTGCAAGTCCATTTCAACAGATCAGTGGAGACGTCCAAAGTTACCATAGGTGAAGTAAAACTAAAAGTTAATAAAAAATATGTCCTACAATCGACTTGAACTCTTATTGTCATAGGTCATTTTCATGATTCCAATGCTGCATTAGTGTATCAATAGGCCTAGCCTACATTTTATAATAATTATCATGTGTAAATAAATATTGTAAAGAGCCTAAAAAAATAAAATCAAGATCACTATCATCATCTGATTATGATTATTAATGATTAATGAAGGCAATGTAAATTAAAAGGCCTATTATTATTAAAATCAACGACCACAGAACACAGACGGGGAAGTAGCAGGCATGGAGGCAAGCTTCAAGGACAAACACTGTATCACCTTGTCATGAAAACCTGGAAAAATCTGAATCTTCTGCATGGGTTTTCTCAGTACAGAAACTGACGGCAACAGAAGTTTTCTGGAGAAACGCGATAAGCCTTTCTGGCTGGCGTGAAACAACGTCAGTGCAGTTATCTTGTCACTTTCACTCCTTCTGCACCCTTTCTTTTTCCGGCCTCTCTGCCTAATTTGACTGGAGATGAATTTGAATGTTTCCTGAAAATTTGCCAGCTGCTGTAATACGAAGTCTTTGTTCCCACCCTTTGTACACTTGGGTGGACCACAGCCTTTCTTCTTGAGCCTGTGCACTTGTGACTTCAAGCGTTTGACCTCTCGGCGCAGTGCCTGCTTCCGTGGACTGGGTTGTGAAGCTGTAGAGCTGCTGGTTGCTTGTTCGGTGTTTTCACTCCCGTCACCAACATCCATCTGTTCTTCTGCACACAACATACAAATTACTATTTTTTTTAAAAATCCTAAATATCAACTGTAAATAACTATGTAAAACAATATTTTTTTTTAGAAACTTCATGCCCATAATATATATATATATATACGATAAGCCGCGAATGAGTTAAAAGATCATGGTTTATTTTATTCAAAACATGAAACTCCTAGTTTATACTTCTCAGGGACAGGAGGCGACAGGGATACTTGTAACCTCCCCCCCTCCCCCCCCCTATTATGCCGTCCCTTCTGCCACCACCAACCACACACCCACACATCTGATTCCTACTTTTAAGGCTGTTCTGTCAATGTTGATATATTTATTGTAGAATCGTGAGCATTTCCTACAGCTGTTGTTTACGGTATTGTTCCCCATGCTCAATACGTTCTGTAACCGTGTTGTTGATCTTCGCGTTCAGTGCCTTAGCAAGCATGCAGTCTGGCAAATGTGCTAGGACTATTCAATGCACACATCAGTGTCTAAAAGGTGGACTGGTGTCTAACGCTGTTTAAAAAAACACCTCAAGACAGATTATCTGAGCTGCTAGCTAATGTTGGGATGATAGTCGCAAGTAATAATACACAGATTCATCGAGAGAGAGAGAGAGAGAGAGAGAGAGAGAGAGAGAGACTATAAATTAATGCAGTTGCCTACATCACATGGGGTACATGCTCTATTAAAAAAAGTTTTATGTAAAAAGATAAACATTAAACTCAAAGCGGAAGTTAATATTCATTTTGGTCCGTCTGCATTTATTGATTTTACGATAACCTTTTTGTTCTATAAATCATTCTCCAAGTTTTTGTGTGCTCACATGCCGTGAAATGTCATGAGGTAGTGTTCTTTATTTTGATATACAAATAAATTGCTAAAATGACCAAAACATTGTCACTCAGTCCTATCTGTAAAGGCCATTGGTGGGTACTAAGAAGCTTCTTTTTTTAATTTAGACATAAGAAGACTTATTCAAGAGCACAAGAACTTAATTAGATAAACAGTAATGGGTTTTACAGGGAAGATTTAGCCATGATGTAGGAACATGAAACAAGCGAACCATTTGTTAATTTGCAAAACCTCTTGTGACCCTTAGATTGCCCTTAAAAAGACTCTTATATTGGATTTGAGTCTAGTTTTAAAAAAAGACGTAGAGATATATTTAACAAAATAAATTTTGAAAATTAAATCAAAAAACAAAATTTAATAGACCTACAAAAAGTACACATACCTGGCATAACTGTACGAAAAGGCAACAGCTACTAAAACCAGTTTACTAAAAGTTCTTGTAAAAAATTTCTTTTACAAATACAGCATAAACTCTATCTTACAACCTCACAAAAAGGAGATTGAACATTTTAAACATTACACATTTTCCTTTTAAGTGTAATTGCCTGTTTATTCATTTAACAGGCTGATGCACTGAATGTTAGTAATATAAATTAATATTCAATATTTATTGTTAGCTGCTAGTGCTAAGCATCTCATAAATGAAATCAACAGTAACAACAACAACAATTAACTAACCTCATATTTCGAGCCACCATGCTTCTGGATACATTGAGAATTTCAGAGCATGCTCTGATGGTGAAACCAAGGTCCAAAATAGATTTCAGCAGCTCCCTTGTAATCACAAACCGTGGTCTCCCACCAGTAGCTTGCCTTTGGAGCACCACACCACTGGCACTTAGTTCCTAGTTTATACTTCTCAGGGACAGGAGGCGACAGGGATACTTGTAACCTCCCCCCCCCCCCCTATTATGCCGTCCCTTCTGCCCCCACCAACCACACACCCACACATCTGATTCCTACTTTTAAGGCTTGTTCTGTCAATGTTGATATATTTATTGTAGAATTGTGAGCATTTCCTACAGCTGTTGTTTACGGTATTGTTCCCCATGCTCAATACATTCTGTAACCGTGTTGTTGATCTGCGCGTTCAGTGCCTTAGCAAGCATGCAGTCTGGCAAATGTGCTAGGTTCCGCACATCAGAGTCATCCAAGGCTTGTTTAAAGTCTTGCTGCGTCAAGTACTTTGGAATCTTAGCAAGAGGTTCAGTGGAGACCGCAGAAGCATGTTCATGGCAGCATCTGGTTTGTGTCGTTTGAAGACAACTTCTGCCATTCTTTTTGGACCAATGTTGGATACTGTCCCTTGGTTCCACCTTTGTTGTCTGTCTGTACAAGCTTCCCCTGAACATCCAGTCGATGCTGCAAACTCCAACTGAAACAGAACAAAGACACTGGTCACAACTGTTTTGTCTTAATTTTAAAACTAACGTTTGTTAGCATTGTTAGTTGCTGTATGAGGAAAAATAGATGAAGCTCAACAAGTTTACATTTCTTATTTACATGCTTTTCAATTTTTCTTACTCAGAATGCAGTTAAATTTAGGTCGCTGATGGGTCTCCCTCCACCACCCCTCCCCCTATCCAAATAAATAATAATAATAATAATAATAATAATAATAATAATAATAAATTTAAACAAATACTTGTTTTGGCAAAACTATAAGTATAAAAAAAGACTATTTGCGTTGTTGACACATTATTATACTTCAGAGTGCTTGAAGATCATTGTATCACATATAATAAATTACATGACCAAATACAGTATTTACAAGAGTTACCGCACTTCCTTCAAACAATGGGTTCTTCTGCACTCTAATCACAATAATTCATAAAAAGCAATACTTTCCATTATTGTATAAATAGCTTCACAGCTTATTATAAATACTGATAATAATAACATTAAATACCTGTATTCTAGATACAGCTACACTATTCCACTAGAAGAATCTCATCCAATCCATTAAAAAATGTGACACAAGGATGTACAAATGCGTAAAAAATATGTGTACAAATACGTAAAAAATGCTGATGTCCCTGGCTTCCTGAGCAGGAGAACTTATCTTAGGGAACCTCATTCCTGGCAGCAGAAGACAACTATATAGGTCAAAAATCTCTCTCTGACCCAAATCAAGAGGAATATCTTCCTTCAATGCCAGTACTGAGGCCGCATAAAAAAAATGAGAAGTCCTCCCCTCTGAACCCATCTTATCCCAATTCTTGGGTGGCCATGGGAGTCCGCCAGGAAGGACAACCTGACCGCTGAATGACCATTTGCGCGGACAAGGCATTATTATTCCAGGAATTCCCGCCTCTAGAACCTCCTGTGCCATCAGGACCTCGGTTGGATTCTCCCCTCTATCCGAGACAACTGGTGATAACTCCGGAACAAAAGGTAGGGTTTCACTTGGAGGGACGTGGGCTGTCTCCAGTTCATCAGATGACGGGCTATAATTCACCAAAGACAATTCCCCAGCAAAAACAGTGGCAGGAGGTGCAGCAGCCACTTTATTGCAGTGTGGTCTATACTTTCTGTAATACGCTACACAATGACGTCACTGGCAAAGCGACCATCCAAAATTCCACAGTACTTGTGTATAGTTCCTTTTAAATGTCTTGCAGCAATTCCTGTGGATGCTGTCACAAGGACTCTCTTTCCATTTGCAGTTAAAACTTTTGCCATTTCTTGCAGCAAGTGACTTTTTACAGTGCCGGCCTGACCAAGAATCAGGACATTATGGCCTAAAGAAACAACCTGCTGGCTGCTCATTTCTGTGCGGAGCAGGGGGTGTCGCCTCAAACAGCTGTCCAAAAGGGAAGTCTGGATTCCCATCTTCCACAATCCGGTGAACGTCCCCTGGTGGTGTGAACTGGTGGTCACTGAATGTGTCTTTAATAAATTGATGAATATACCACTCGCCACCTTAAAAATATAAATTATGTCAAGTCCAATAATTCTCATACATATACATAATTTGATATTATAATGCACACTTCTGTTGCTTATAATAATACTGGTAAAAACAATCTAAAATTATAATACACTACAAATACTCTATAATATCACCGTTGACTTGTTGCTGTTAAAACTGAATCACTACTACTCAGACACTACCCAAAAAATACACACACACACACACAAAAGTTTCTCATATTATTGACTTGCAAATTTTCTTGTAATACAAATTTCTGTTCGAGTTCTAAGCTATGCAACAATAACGCAATTAATACTGATTCTATAAAGTATAATAGATCAAGTCCCCCCAAAAAAAAAGAAAAAAAGAAAATGAAAGAAAGAAGTCGATAATACTTTTACAAAGAAAATTAACACAACTTACAAGCAATCAAATATAGAGCATTTGTATAAGCAAATAAAATCGAAACAGAGTGATTACGCATAACAGGCAAATATCTTTCACCTTTCATAATATTCGCTACAAGCTTTTACAGGTCCAGAGGACAGTCAGAAAGACACTGGACCAACTCCTTCCGGACCTCGGAGATAGGTGACAGCTTCCCATGCAGCTAACGCACGAAATAAAAAACAGACTCATCGTTTTGTTCTCCAGTCACCACTCTCCGAAGGGTCCGAGAGCTGATGTCCCTGGCTTCCTGAGCAGGAGAACTTATCTTAGGGAACCTCATTCCTGGCAGCAGAAGACAACTATATAGGTCAAAAATCTCTCTCTGACCCAAATCAAGAGGAATATCTTCCTTCAATGCCAGTACTGAGGCCGCATAAAAAAAATGAGAAGTCCTCCCCTCTGAACCCATCTTATCCCAATTCTTGGGTGGCCATGGGAGTCCGCCAGGAAGGACAACCTGACCGCTGAATGACCATTTGCGCGGACAAGGCATTATTATTCCAGGAATTCCCGCCTCTAGAACCTCCTGTGCCATCAGGACCTCGGTTGGATTCTCCCCTCTATCCGAGACAACTGGTGATAACTCCGGAACAAAAGGTAGGGTTTCACTTGGAGGGACGTGGGCTCTCTCCAGTTCATCAGATGACGGGGCTATAATTCACCAAAGACAATTCCCCAGCAAAAACAATGGCAGGAGGTGCAGCAGCATCATTTCCCCTGTCAGGCAAAGGAACAGCAACCGTGGGCAGACACACCGGACCAGATCCCAAAGAGGAATCCGATGATGAAGAACTTCCACCAGGGGAATCCTTCCTGCCTGGCCCACTACGATGCTTACGTTGAAGATGTCTTCGCAACGAAAACTTGTAAAACGTTTCGTCGCAAATTAGGCATTCTGAATTCATCTTGTTCTGCAATATATGAACGTTCCTGTAAGTCTTATCTATATCTCTACTTGTTGACCAGAAGTAATTATGAATTAAAATATAAATACATCTTTCCCCATAGCCAATCAAGGCATCCAGTACCATCAAGGGAAAGGTCCTTCAGTTATTTCCACAGTAAACGCAGTGTTTACTAACTGGAAATAAGTGATAGAACGAACAAAATTCCGTGCCCTAAGTTTCAAACGGAGAACCTACGGACACTAAAATCCATTCTGCAACCAGCTTTACCAATCTATCACACACCTTAGCCCGCGACCTGAAAGTGAGCGTCGTCAATTGCAGAAATGGTCAATGGCTAAATCACTCAATTGGTTTTTCTAATATCTTGTCGACGGTCCATCAGACACCAACTAAGCGAGAAGCCAAAGTTTGAGATTATCGATAAATCCCGAAACAAATAATAAGCCGACTGGGCTTCGGTCAATCGGAAAAAAAAATATACCGTGGATAGACACCCCTGATCATGCCCCAAACACGGAACTAAAAGAAAGAAACTGAACTTCTCCATATTCTTAAGGTCAACAATTTTCTTGTTATGCAGAACTGATGATTGGTTATTTACACAGCTAAGCTGCACTTTAATATTTATTTAAATTACTAGTTTATTTATTTATTTAGCCTTGGAGTTAACAATTACACTGAGACCCCGTCTTCAAAACTGCACTAAAAAAGACACATTTAACTTATACAATGCATATTTATCCACCTGTGAACGTCCTGCAGATGGTTTAAAAAAACAAGATGTTGTTATTTATATTTCTGCTGATACATCATACCTCTTGCTAGTCAACATCGCCAGAAAGTGAACCCTTCAGCAAACACAGACAATCATCGCACAACCGAGATGCCAACTTCTTGACAATGTAGCCAGCAATATAGGTCAGCACATTGTTTTCTGCCAGTTTATATAGACAAAGACAACCATTGTCCTATAGTGAACATTAACGTAACTTGTCTTGTTCTTAACATGAAATCAATAAACAAATGCACAGGTCTAAAATTAAATAAATACATTTTTTTTAACAGTAAACCTATTTCATTCTTTGACAGTGCACTACACTACTGTCTTCACATTTGACAAAACAAGACTAACACATCTACATCGCAGTCAACCCCTTCAATATTTTGTTAACAACATGAAAACATACTTTTCAATATTTTGTTAATACATGTAACATTAGAACATACACTTCAATATTTTGTTAATAACACAAAACATACATGTAAAACTTATAAAGTATGCAAGCAGTAGACACATGCAATTCGGAAATGTTTCAAAAACTAGATAAGGGGGAAAAAAGGTTTTCTAAGACTAATAAAAGAATGAAAAGCACATGATAACGCGGAAAAAAACGACAACAACAATACATTAAGAAACAACTTGAACAAAAGAAAACAAAGAGTTCAGCAAAATTTAATATGGAGAAGAAAAAAAGTGGCTGAACAGGAGAAGAAAATAAAGGAATTACAGAAAGGAAACGGAATGCAATCAATAATGTTTTCACTCTTACCTTGCCATGTAGGAACAGAGAATAATTCTATATCCTTTTACCAAATGTTTTTAGCTTTCTCGCGTTTGCAGATGTGTTTTTGTCGCAGAACTGTTTTGAGTAGTTGTTAAGGAGAATGTTAATGGTGGGTTTGCAGCACTTTTTCAACACAATCTCTGCACTTTCTCCACAACTGTCACTGACAATAAGACTGGGGAAGAATTGTCTCTCTCTAAAAGCCGGTAGAAGCTGATGTACTCCTGTCCACTGTTTGTTTTGTGTTGTTTGGCTAGCCAGTTGGTTCCTACATGCTTTGTAAAATCCGCTTGGAATCCTGAATATTATCAGATTCCAACCACTGCTGAAATGCTTCCTCATCTCGTTGTACACTTGCTTGTTGTCTTTCTTCGGGTTTCTTTCTCTTTGGTGGTGGCTCCTTTGATAGATACGAAGGGCAATTGGGAAACACAGATGGATATGCATCATCGGTCAGCTTTGGCACTTGTCTTTCCACACTTAACACAGAACCATCTGGTCTTGTGACATTGTCAACTCGTACAATAAACTGCTCAGAAAAGTGTTTTGCACACACGACAGAATGTTTTGTTGGAGCGAAATCTGCACGTTGAATTTTACTAAGCCATAATTTCTTTTTTCCTTCGTCAGATGGAAATGAAAAAGCCGACACTTTTTCTGTCTCGCCAGCGTAATTGCTCTGACATCCAGGAACACAGCACTTTCTTGGCATTGTTGAAACTTTATACAGTACATGTACACAACACTATACACATGAGAAAATGTACATAAATTATCTACATTATTATTTTGATATATTTACACATTTACAATAATCACAATCCAGGATGAGCACTCGTAACAAAATGTCCAACCACGTGTGTGATCAAGCGCGACTGGTCTGATTGGCACGTTGAATCTGGCGCTCTTGGCGTACACAGCACAAAGGCTAGGCCCGCCGTTGTGACGTCACAGTACTTACCTCGGCCTAGTTGCAGGCCTGTTGTTATAGAAGGCCGTGCACCGGCTCGGTTCTTGGTATTCATATTATCTGTTGTTTTGCATGGCCATGTTTTACTGTAATTATTTAATCATTTGATAAGCGTATACCTGTTCTGTGTGAGTGTGTGTGTGTTTGTGTGTGTGGGTGTGTGTGTGTGATTGCACGTGTGTTGTCAAGCGCGGCGAGCTCGCTTTCCTTACCGTTTGCGAGATACCGCGCGATACAAATGTACTGTATTATTATTATTATTATTATTATTATTATTATTACATTTATGTCAGAAGGCCCCTGAGAGGTGGAGACTTGCTCATTGCACAGTAAATCGGTGTCAGCCAATCCTTCTGTTCCAGCTACTGTTTTAGTTTACACAAAGTCTGCTTTGCAGCAGGAAACATCTGTTGCCAATGGAGCGGCAGATGGAACCAAATAAAATTGTTCCACAGTCCGTGGTTGCGGCTGCAGGCGCCTCTGATTAAAATTCAAGACTCGCAGGCCTTTTTTGGACACGGCTCTTCCCACGGCAATGCCGATTTGTCCTGGGGTGTTCATATGTCTACAGTCAATTTCCAGGTGGTCAATGGTCATCGCCTGTGCTTTATGTATGTTGAAGGCAAATGCCAATTTCAGTGGAATTTGCTTCCTAGATGCCACATTTGTCTCCACATGTGGGTCGTACACTGAAAACGTATGCTGCTGTAAAACAGAGTCAGGCTCTTGGTCTTCAAATTTAACACTCACTGATGTTGCACTTAACAGTTTTGTCTCGCCTTCATATTGGGCATACTTATGCAACCCATAGGCGCCACTTTATTGCAGTGTGGTCTATACTTTCTGTAATACGCTACACAATGACGTCACTGGCAAAGCGACCGTCCAAAATTCCACAGTACTTGTGTATAGTTCCTTTTAAATGTCTTGCAGCAATTCCTGTGGATGCTGTCACAAAGACTCTCTTTCCATTTGCAGTTAAAACTTTTGCCATTTCTTGCAGCAAGTGACTTTTTACAGTGCCGGCCTGACCAAGAATCAGGACATTATGGCCTAAAGACACTGCAGATTTACATGAACGATTGCAAATTGAACTGTCCGAATCATCAGCATAATAGTCTGCCATAATATTAATTTTGTTAGAAGCCTGTGAAGTCGCCAACGATCACTTGTTGATATCGCCAGAGTATTCCGCCCTTCATTAGGCATATTATCGCGTATTCTTAGGTGACCAAAGGAAGGTCGTAAAGCAGCTGCTATATATTGGCATCGACTAGTGGCGTGGTGTTGCTCTAGGCCCATATAGGCCCACCCCCCCTCCTTTTTGGACACACCTTAAAACGCTAATGTGTCCAGGGACATTAATTTAAAAATCAATCAATCAAGCGTGGTCCCGTAGGGAACGGACTCAGTGGCAGCGGGTCGAGCGGGCTGGTGGCAGGCCCCACTGTAGGAGACGATCAGATCTGCGGGTGCGCCATCCGCCCTTGTCCGAGGACTTCCACTGAATCTTGCCACTGGGGGCTAACGGTCGAGATTGTTCACGGTTGTCCGAGGACAGAGCGGCCTGCACCCGCTGGAGATCCCGAACCGACGTTCCACTTCATCTTATATACCTAATTTTCTTTTTCCGGTTGGGCTCCTTCGGCTGGACGACGGCGGCTGGGCTTCGATGGCGCCTCGACGTCTCGCTGTCGTCGTTCCTACATCTTTTACTTCTACGGGACATCCTGACCCAAGTTGTGGAGAGTGGCGCTTCCAGACAACAGGCGAGTTACGCCGCCAGCTTTCGTCAGAGACAGGTCCACCCCTCTTCACACGGCATGGCTGCTGAATCTTTGAGCACTTTGCAATACATCCATGAGCGATCTACCTTACTCCTGTTAGCGCGTCTGCACATTTCATCTCGCCTCGAGCGCTCCGCCTCTACACAAACGACTTTGATTCTCCATTTTCTACTCTACATTGGGACAACTCCTACGACTTCTTTACTACAAGTCCTCCATACACTTATGTGTCTGGGGACGTTAATCTACACAAACAGCATGGTGTCGAAATTCGAACCAGCTTATGTGACTGCTATTTTGAACAAATTCGCAGTGAGAAAGAGGTGGGTTATGGTGACTTAGTAGATTGATAGAACAGAGAAGAACAGTGGGAATATAAAGCACTACATTTCCAGAAAGTGGGGATACTATTTATACTGAAACCCCCGGCACCCCCACGGGGGATGTTTGTATTGGGAGTTGGGAGAAGGGGGGGGGGGGGAATGATGGGAATGTGACAGAACACAAACAACAGAACAAAACATACAAAATCTGAAGTTAACATGCTGGTGCAGCAAAGTGTATTCAAATTAAGCCACTCCTATATAAAATCAATAGTTAAAAAATAAAAAAATGTCGGTTCAAACAAAATTAGTAAAAAAAAAAAAAAGAAAGGAAAGACTACACATTAAACATAGTTAGCCTCTTGGGCTTCATGGTCAAAACTGGAATTGTTCATTTTCAGTACATTTTACAAATTCGCCATTCCATTTAGTTGTATATCGAGAGCCCACATGTATGCTCAAGTCGCATCTAATTTAAGTGGATGGATTCATGAGAAACACACCAAATGTTTTTCATCGCTTTTAGAAACTAAAAACTCCAAAGCTTTAAACAACCAATTTGTTCCCCACATTATTACATAACATTACATTTGTCTTCATTTTTGGTTCTTTTGAATCAAGTTATAAACAAAGTATTTGACATCTTTCCAATTTCTCTTTGACAATGCTACTTCAGTTGCAAGCGCTTTTTCTGCTCCTGTTTCTTTGGCACTTTGTTCCTAATGATACACTGGCACTTTGTTCATAAATATAATAATGATACACTGGCACTTTGTTCATAATGATACACTGCGATAAACGTGTCCGGACTGCAGCCATGTCATCTGCTGTCCGTGGTTCCTTACCGCGAGGTCCAGATGAGCTTCAGGATCCTGGCTTCACTTTCTTTGCTGTATTGAAGACAGATGACTGAGTCATGACTGAGACACTCTCACAAGCACACTGCTGGAAATTAGCTTTTTTTTTTTAAGTGTTCTCTTAGCCAAGGCACTACATACATGAACTCTAAACATGTGCCACTTTCCCAGACATCCAGTCTAATAAATCGCTGCTCATTATGAGCACAATAAAATGCAAATACCTATACAGACATACAGACACATCTGACTGTACATACAAAGATGGCAAGTTTTTTTATCTTGTACTCATGATCACCTTCTTCTGGCGGTGTCACACTGCTGTCATCTAGTGAACAACCTGCTGGCTGCTCATTTCTGTGCGGAGCAGGGGGTGTCGCCTCAAACAGCTGTCCAGAAGGGAAGTCTGGATTCCCATCTTCCACAATCCGGTGAACGTCCCTTGGTGGTGTGAACTGGTGGTCACTGAATGTGTCTTTAATAAATTGATGAATATACCACTCGCCACCTTATAAATATAAATTATGTCAAGTCCAATAATTCTCATACATATACATAATTTGATATTATAAGGCACACTTCCGTTGCTTATACTGGTAAAAATAATCTGAAATTATAATACACTACAAATACTCTATAATATCACAGTTGACTTGTTGCTGTTAAAACTGAATCACTACTACTCAGACACTACCCAAAAAATACACACACACAAAAAAAAACAGCCAAAATATGAAGTCTGTGGCAGAAAATCAACAGCCCAATTAAATATTGAAGTTTCTCATATTATTGACTTGCAAATTTTCTTGTAATACAAATTTCTGTTCGAGTTCTAAGCTATGCAACAATAACGCAATTAATACTGATTCTATAAAGTATAATAGATCAAGTCCCCCCCAAAAAAAAAGAAAAAAAGAAAATGAAAGAAAGAAGTCGATAATACTTTTACAAAGAAAATTAACACAACTTACAAGCAATCAAATATAGAGCATTTGTTTAAGCAAATAAAATCGAAACAGAGTGATTACGCATAACAGGCAAATATCTTTCACCTTTCATAATATTCGCTACAAGCTTTTACAGGTCCAGAGGACAGTCAGAAAGACACTGGACCAACTCCTTTCGGACCTCGGAGATAGGTGGCAGCTTCCCATGCAGCTGACGCACGAAATAAAAAACAGACTCATCGTTTAGTTCTCCAGTCACCACTCTCCGAAGGGTCCGAGAGCTGATGTCCCTGGCTTCCTGAGCAGGAGAACTTATCTTAGGGAACCTCATTCCTGGCAGCAGAAGACAACTATATAGGTCAGAAATCTCTCTCTGACCCAAATCAAGAGGAATATCTTCCTTCAATGCCAGTACTGAGGCCGCATAAAAAAAATGAGAAGTCCTCCCCTCTGAACCCATCTTATCCCAATTCTTGGGTGGCCATGGGAGTCCGCCAGGAAGGACAACCTGACCGCTGAATGACCATTTGCGCGGACAAGGCATTATTATTCCAGGAATTCCCGCCTCTAGAACCTCCTGTGCCATCAGGACCTCGGTTGGATTCTCCCCTCTATCTGAGACAACTGGTGATAACTCCGGAACAAAAGGTAGGGTTTCACTTGGAGGGACGTGGGCTCTCTCCAGTTCATCAGATGACGGGCTATAATTCACCAAAGACAATTCCCCAGCAAAAACAGTGGCAGGAGGTGCAGCAGCATCATTTCCCCTGTCAGGCAAAGGAACAGCAACCGTGGGCAGAAACACCGGACCAGATCCCAAGGAGAAATCCGATGAGGAGGAACTTCCACCAGGGGAATCCTTCCTGCCTGGCCCACTACGATGCTTACGTTGAAGATGTCTTCGCAACGAAAACTTGTTGTAGAATGTTTCGTCGCAAATTGGGCATTCTGAATTCATCTTGTTCTGCAATACAAGAACGTTCCGGTAAGTCTTATCTATATTTTTACTTGTTGACCAGAAGTAATTATGAATTAAAATATAAATACATCTTTCCCCATAGCCAATCAAGGCATCCAGTACCATCAAGGGAAAGGTCCTTCAGTTATTTCCACAGTAAACGCAGTGTTTACTAACTGGAAATAAGTGATAGAACGAACACAATTCCGTGCCCTAAGTTTCAAACGGAGAACCTACGGACACTAAAATCCATTCTGCAATCTGCTTTACCAATCTATCGCACACCTTAGCCCGCGACCTGAAAGTGAGCGTCGTCAATTGCAGAAATGGTCAATGGCTAAATCACTAAGCGAGAAGCCAAAGTTTGAGATTATCGATAAATCCCGAAACAAATAATAAGCCGACTGGGCTTCGGTCAATCGGAAATAAAATATACCGTCGATAGACACCCCTGATCATGCCCCAAACACGGAACTAAAAGAAAGAAACTGAACTTCTCCATATTCTTAAGGTCAACAATTTTCTTGTTATGCAGAAGTGATGATTGGTTATTTACACAGCTAAGCTGCATTTTAATATTTATTTAAATTACTAGTTTATTTATTTATTTAGCCTTGGAGTTAACAATTACACTGAGACCCCGTCTTCAAAACTGCACTAAAAAAGACACATTTAACTTTTACAATGCATATTTATCCACCTGTAAACGTCCTGCAGATGGTTTAAAAAAAACAAGATGTTATTTATATTTCTACTGATACATCATACCTCTTTCTAGTCAACATCGCCAGAAAGTGAACTCTTCAGCAAACACAGACAATCATCGCACAACCGAGATGCCAACTTCTTGACAATGTAGCCATCAATATAGGTCAGCACATTGTTTTCTGCCAGTTTATATAGACAAAGACAACCATTGTCCTATAGTGAAAATTAACGCAACTTGTCTTGTTCTTAACATGAAATCAATAAACAAATGCACAGGTCTAAAAAAAAATAAATACATTTTTTTTAACAGTAAACCTATTTCATTCTTTGACAGTGCACTACACTACTGTCTTCACATTTGACAAAACAAGACTAACAAATCTACATCGCAGTCAACCCCTTCAATATTTTGTTAACAACATGAAAACATACTTTTCAATATTTTGTTAATAACATTAGAACATACACTTCAATATTTTGTTAATAACACAAAACATACATGTAAAACTTATAAAGTATGCAAGCAGTAGACACATGCAATTCGGAAATGTTTCAAAAACTAGATAAGGGGGAAAAAAGGTTTTCTAAGACTAATAAAAGAATGAAAAGCACATGATAACCGGGAAAAAAACGACAACAACAATACATTAAGAAACAACTTGAACAAAAGAAAACAAAAAGAGTTCAGCAAAATTTAATATGGAGAAGAAAAAAAGTGGCTGAACAGGAGAAGAAAATAAAGGAATTACAGAAAGGAAACGGAATGCAATCAATAATGTTTTCACTCTTACCTTGCCATGTAGGAACAGAGAATAATTCTATATCCTTTTACCAAATGTTTTTAGCTTTCTTGCGTTTGCAGATGTGTTTTTGTCGCAGAACTGTTTTGAGTAGTTGTTAAGGAGAATGTTAATGGTGGGTTTGCAGTACTTTTTCAACACAATCTCTGCGCTTTCTCCACAACTGTCACTGACAATAAGACTGGGGAAGAATTGTCTCTCTCTAAAAGCCGGTAGAAGCTGATGTACTCCTGTCCACTGTTTGTTTTGTGTTGTTTGGCTAGCCAGTTGGTTCCTACATGCTTTGTAAAATCCGCTTGGAATCCTGAATATTATCAGATTCCAACCACTGCTGAAATGCTTCCTCATCTCGTTGTACACTTGCTTGTTGTCTTTCTTCGGGTTTCTTTCTCTTTGGTGGTGGCTCCTTTGATAGATACGAAGGGCAATTGGGAAACACAGATGGATATGCATCATCGGTCAGCTTTGGCACTTGTCTTTCCACACTTAACACAGAACCATCTGGTCTTGTGACATTGTCAACTCGTACAATAAACTGCTCAGAAAAGTGTTTTGCACACACGACAGAATGTTTTGTTGGAGCGAAATCTGCACGTTGAATTTTACTAAGCCATAATTTCTTTTTTCCTTCGTCAGATGCAAATGAAAAAGCCGACACTTTTTCTGTCTCGCCAGCGTAATTGCTCTGACATCCAGGAACACAACACTTTCTTGGCATTGTTGAAACTTTATACATGTACACAACACTATACACATGAGAAAATGTACATAATTTATCTACATTATTATTTTGATATATTTACACATTTACAATAATCACAATCCAGGATGAGCACTCGTAACAAAATGTCCAACCACGTGTGTGATCAAGCGCGACCGGTCTGATTGGCACGTTGAATCTGGCGCTCTTGGCGTACACAGCACAAAGGCTAGGCCCGCCGTTGTGACGTCACAGTACTTACCTCGGCCTAGTTGCAGGCCTGTTGTTATAGAAGGCCGTGCACCGGCTCGGTTCTTGGTATTCATATTATCTGTTGCTTTGCATGGCCATGTTTTACTGTAATTATTTAACCATTTGATAAGTGTATACCTGTTCTGTGGGTGTGTGTGTGTGATTGCACGTGTGTTGTCAAGCGCGGCGAGCTCGCTTTCCTTACCGTTTGCGAGGTACCGCGCGATACAAATGTACTGTATTATTATTATTATTATTATTATTATTATTATTATTATTATTACATTTATGTCAGAAGGCCCCTGAGAGGTGGAGACTTGCTCATTGCACAGTAAATCGGTGTCAGCCAATCCTTCTGTTCCAGCTACTGTTTTAGTTTACACAAAGGCTGCTTTGCAGCAGGAAACATCTGTTGCCAATGGAGCGGCAGATGGAACCAAATAAAATTGTTCCACAGTCCGTGGTTGCGGCTGCAGACGCCTCTGATTAAAATTCAAGACTCGCAGGCCTTTGTTGGACACGGCTCTTCCCACGGCAATGCCGATTTGTCCTGGGGTGTTCATATGTCTACAGTCAATTTCCAGGTGGTCAATGGTCATCGCCTGTGCTTTATGTATGTTGAAGGCAAATGCCAATTTCAGTGGAATTTGCTTCCTAGATGCCACATTTGTCTCTACATGTGGGTCGTACACTGAAAACGTATGCTGCTGTAAAACAGAGTCAGGCTCTTGGTCTTCAAATTTAACACTCACTGATGTTGCACTTAACAGTTTTGTCTCGCCTTCATATTGGGCATACTTATAATAATGCTTATAATAATACTGGTAAAAACAATCTGAAATTATAATACACTACAAATACTCTATAATATAACCGTTGACTTGTTGCTGTTAAAACTGAATCACTACTACTCAGACACTACCCAAAAAATACACACACACACAAAAACAACCAAAATATGAAGTCCCCCCCAAAAAAAAAGAAAAAAAGAAAATGAAAGAAAGAAGTCGATAATACTTTTACAAAGAAAATTAACACAACTTACAAGCAATCAAATATAGAGCATTTGTTTAAGCAAATAAAATTGAAACAGAGTGATTACGCATAACAGGCAAATATCTTTCACCTTTCATAATATTCGCTACAAGCTTTTACAGGTCCAGAGGACAGTCAGAAAGACACTGGACCAACTCCTTTCGGACCTCGGAGATAGGTGGCAGCTTCCCATGCAGCTGACGCACGAAATAAAAAACAGACTCATCGTTTAGTTCTCCAGTCACCACTCTCCGAAGGGTCCGAGAGCTGATGTCCCTGGCTTCCTGAGCAGGAGAACTTATCTTAGGGAACCTCATTCCTGGCAGCAGAAGACAACTATATAGGTCAAAAATCTCTCTCTGACCCAAATCAAGAGGAATATCTTCCTTCAATGCCAGTACTGAGGCCGCATAAAAAAAATGAGAAGTCCTCCCCTCTGAACCCATCTTATCCCAATTCTTGGGTGGCCATGGGAGTCCGCCAGGAAGGACAACCTGACCGCTGCATGACCATTTGCGCGGACAAGGCATTATTATTCCAGGAATTCCCGCCTCTAGAACCTCCTGTGCCATCAGGACCTCGGTTGGATTCTCCCCTCTATCCGAGACAACTGGTGATAACTCCGGAACAAAAGGTAGGGTTTCACTTGGAGGGACGTGGGCTCTCTCCAGTTCATCAGATGACGGGCTATAATTCACCAAAGACAATTCCCCAGCAAAAACAGTGGCAGGAGGTGCAGCAGCCACTTTATTGCAGTGTGGTCTATACTTTCTGTAATACGCTACACAATGACGTCACTGGCAAAGCGACCGTCCAAAATTCCACAGTACTTGTGTATAGTTCCTTTTAAATGTCTTGCAGCAATTCCTGTGGATGCTGTCACAAAGACTCTCTTTCCATTTGCAGTTAAAACTTTTGCCATTTCTTGCAGCAAGTGACTTTTTACAGTGCCGGCCTGACCAAGAATCAGGACATTATGGCCTAAAGACACTGCAGATTTACATGAACGATTGCAAATTGAACTGTCCGAATCATCAGCATAATAGTCTGCCATAATATTAATTTTGTTAGAAGCCTGTGAAGTCGCCAACGATCACTTGTTGATATCGCCAGAGTATTCCGCCCTTCATTAGGCATATTATCGCGTATTCTTAGGCGACCAAAGGAAGGTCGTAAAGCAGCTGCTATATATTGGCATCGACTAGCGGCGTGGTGTCGCTCTAGGCCCATATAGGCCCCCCCCCCCTCCTTTTCGGACACACCTTAAAACGCTAATGTGTCCAGGGACATTAATTTAAAAATCAATCAATCAAGCGTGGTCCCTTAGGGAACGGACTCAGGTGGCAGCGAGTCGAGCGGGCTGGTGGCAGGCCCACTGTAGGTGACGATCAGACTTGCGGGTGCGCCATCCGCCCTTGTCCGAGGACTTCCACTTAATCTTGCCACTGGGGGCTAACGGTCGAGATTGTTCACGGTTGTCCGAGGACAGAGCGGCCTGCACCCGCTGGAGATCCCGAACCGACGTTCCACTTCATCTTATATACCTAATTTTCTTTTTCCGGTTGGGCTCCTTCGGCTGGACGACGGCGGCTGGGCTTCGATGGCGCCTCGACGTCTCGCTGTCGTCGTTCCTACATCTTTTACTACTACGGGACATCCTGACCCAAGTTGTGGAGAGTGGCGCCTCCAGACAACAGGCGAGTTACGCCGCCAGCTTTCGTCAGAGACAGTCCACCTCTCTTCACACGGCATAGCTGCTGAATCCTTGAGCACTTTGCAACACATCCATGAGCGATCTACCTTACTCCTGTTAGCGCGTCTGCACATTTGATCTCGCCTCGAGCGCGCCGCCTCTACACAAACGACTTCTTTACTACAAGTCCTCCATACACTTATGTGTCTGGGGATGTTAATCTACACAAACAACAGCATGGTGTCGAAATTCGAACCAGCTTATGTGACTGCTTTTTTGAAAACAAATTCGCAGTGAGAGAGAGGTGGGTTCTGGTGACTTAGTAGATTGATAGAACAGAGAACAGTGGGAATAGAAAGCACTACATTTCCAGAAAGGGGGATACTTTTTACACTGAAACCCCCGGCACCCCCACGGGGGATGTTTGTATTGGGAGAGGGGTGGGGGGTGGAAGGGGGGGATGATGGGAATGTGACAGAACACAAACAACAGTAAAAGTGTTTCCTTAATAAAAAAACAGAAGTAAAATACATACAAAACCTGAAGTTAACATGCTGGTGGAGCAGAGTGTATTCAAATTAAGCCACTCCTATATAAAATCATTTGTTAAATTATAACAAATGTCTGTTCAAACAAAATTAGTAAAAAAAAAAAAAGAAAGGAAAGTCGCATCTAATTTAAGTGGATGGATTCATGAGAAACACACCAAATGTTTTTCATCGCTTTTAGAAACTAAAAACTCCAAAGCTTTAAACAACCAATTTGTTCCCCACATTATTACATAACGTTACATTTGTCTTCAGTTTTGGTTCTTTTGAATCAAGTTATACACACAGTATTTGACATCTTTCCAATTTCTCTTTGACAATGCTGCTTCAGTTGCAAGCGCATTTTCTGCTCCTGTTTCTTTGGCACTGTGTTCATAATGATACACTGGCACTTTGTTCATAAATATAATGATACACTGGCACTTTGTTCATAATAATATACTGCGATAAACGTGTCCGGACTGCAGCCATGTCATCTGCTGTCCGTGGTTCCTTACCGCGAGGTCCAGATGAGCTTCAGGATCCTGGCTTCACTTTCTTTGCTGTATTGAAGACAGATGACTGAGTCATGACTGAGACACTCTCACAAGCACACTGCTGGAAATTAGCATTTTTTAAAAAAGTGTTCTCTTAGCCAAGGCACTACATACATAAACTCTGAACATGTGCCACTTTCCCAGACATCCAGTCTAATAAATCGCTGCTCATTATGAGCACAATAAAATGCAAATACCTATACAGACACATCTGACTGTACATACAAAGATGGCAAGTTTTTTTATCTGGTACTCATGATCACCTTCTTCTGGCGGTGTCACACTGCTGTCATCTAGTGAACAACCTGCTGGCTGCTCATTTCTGTGCGGAGCAGGGGGTGTCGCCTCAAACAGCTGTCCAGAAGGGAAGTCTGGATTCCCCATCTTCCACAATCCGGTGAACGTCCCCTGGTGGTGTGAACTGGTGGTCACTGAATGTGTCTTTAATAAATTGATGAATATACCACTCGCCACCTTAAAAATATAAATTATGTCAAGTCCAATAATTCTCATACATAATTTGATATTATAAGGCACACTTCTGTTGCTTATAATAATACTGGTAAAAACAATCTGAAATTATAATACACTACAAATACTCTATAATATCACCGTTGACTTGTTGCTGTTAAAACTGAATCACTACTACTCAGACACTACCCAAAAAATACACACACACAAAAAAAAACAGCCAAAATATGAAGTCTGTGGCAGAAAATCAACAGCCCAATTAAATATTGAAGTTTCTCATATTATTGACTTGCAAATTTTCTTGTAATACAAATTTCTGTTCGAGTTCTAAGCTATGCAACAATAACGCAATTAATACTGATTCTATAAAGTATAATAGATCAAGTCCCCCCCAAAAAAAAAGAAAAAAAGAAAATGAAAGAAAGAAGTCGATAATACTTTTACAAAGAAAATTAACACAACTTAAAAGCAATCAAATATAGAGCATTTGTATAAGCAAATAAAATCGAAACAGAGTGATTACGCATAACAGGCAAATATCTTTCACCTTTCATAATATTCGCTACAATCATAACGCACCTTTTCTTAATGTTAAACATCCCCATAGAAAATGCTTCAAACGGTATCGAAATAAATCATAAGAAAATCTATCAAATCGCACAGTAACCACTCAGAAATTAAATAATGAAATTTTGTTTTCTGAACTTTCTAACCAAATTTCTGATTCAGCAAATAGCAGTCCGCTGGACCCTATAAACCATTGATAATCTAATCTAATCCTAACTAAATCAAAAACAAATGAGAAAGTCATTAAATAAGAAGAAAGCAGACCTTGCAATTCAAAAGAACGTCGATGTATAATTACTCACCCTTCTCAGCTACAACATTCTTGTTGTATGGATACTCAACAAGAATTTATACTAAATTATACTCATGAGGTTTTGTCAATATTTTAATATTTATGATGAAAAATGTATTTTAAATGCATTTATAGGAAGGTACTCTGAATAAACTGGATAGTAAGCTATGAATATTTTAAAATGACTTGTTTTTTTACTATAAGGCTCATGCATAATATATTAAATAAAAAGACAGATATTGTAGATTTTGAAAATATTACCCCCCCCCCCCCCCACACACACACACAAAAAAATACCCCTTAAGACTGATCACTTTGTCCTGATGGGTCATATATATATACTGCCAACCTTAATTGGGCCTATATATATAGCACTGCCAAACTTGGGCCCAGCTTGGCTACTAGCTTGGCTACTAGCTTGGGCCAAACATGGCAAGCCAAGCTTGGCAGCCAAGGATGAGTCTTCCATATCTAGCTTGGGCCATCCTTGGAAGCCAAGCTTGGTCCAAGTTCGTAGCCAATCTTGCACCAGACTTGTCCCAAGCTTGGCGTGCTGTCTGGGCTCTTTCTAAAGTACGTATCATTTTCGTAGTCGTAGGGTACTAATTTGCATTTACTGTAGTAATACACCAACGATGCTCTACGGCTACGTTACGGAAAGCAATTACGAACGCACGCTCAATTTCTCTATTGTTTTTTTTCTCTCTCTCTCTTTTTATCGCTGTGTGTCTGTATTTTGCACTCTCTCTCTCGGTCATCTCGTATTTTTAAGTAATTCTTTAATAATAATTGGAGTTAAAATAGTGACCAAATGTTCTTTTAAAAATGTAAACACATTTACATGATAGTTAAAAGTATTCATTTTTCATGAAAATGCTCAACCACCTTTCCGGGCCTCTACTGCTAATTATACTGTTTGCGAGTTAAGACACTTTGTCCCGATGGGTCACATTTATATATATTATATATGTGTTGTTGTATCAATTTTATTCATCAGATTAAAGCATGTTGTACTGATTATATGTCCTATTTATGAAAAGCTTGTCCCATTTGTACGTTCATGCAAAGCTGTAATTAAGTTCCATTCATGCCAATTGATCCAATTAAAGCTTTTTTCCTTGTTAAAGTGTTTTAATGCACACATAGACATACAAAACTTAATTCTTAATTGTCAATTTCCTTTTTTTTTAGACCAATACATTTGAAGGCACAAAACATTAACATGACTGTTTTTTTTATTCCAAATATATTTTAAAATTTCACCAGACTGATAAATAGAAGTAGCCTAAATTAAGTAGCTTAAATGAAAAAAATGCATTTACATGCAATGACTAGAAATTAAATGAAAAAAATGCATTTACATGCAATGACTAGAAATTATTGGAAGGTTATATGATCAAAATGTTCACTACAAATTATACATATATAGAACGGACATCCAAAACATACTGAAGTGCCACTATAATTTCTTATTTTAAGCTCACACAATTAATATTTTTCCAAAACTTTCTTCACATCAATCCTTTATTAACAAATATAAGGTAACAAGAAACTTTAATTATTCTAAGTTAATGAGAAGATGACAAAAACTGGCATTCTGTTTTACATTTTTCAAGTTGACTAGAAATTAGCTGACATACACAATAAAAATGCATTCAGTTCAATGTATCTTAATTAACCCCCAAAATAGCTTAACACAAGCACATTCAGTTTAAAGCAGTAGTCATAAATGACATATTAGCATAGAATGCAACATATATAAAATAATAAAAATCTGCAACTCCAAAAATACTCTTCAGGATCACCTCTACCCTATCAGTTATTCATTTACATCCTTTAAAAAAAAAAGCACAACAATGGCAACATGGATGTAATATGTAACTATTCTGAATCAATGAGATGCGTTAAGCGTTCTCCTATATCAAGTTAATAGAAAATCAAAGTGCCACTAACGGGAGGTAATGGCACGTACCATACAATTGCAACACAATTACTAAAAAATAAAATTATATTTAGCTCGACCCACCTGGCATATTAAAAACATAGAAGAAATTCAAGTAGAAGCTTAAATGTCCAGTTTAAAGTAATTAATACTTTATATACACTTTAAAAAAAACAGGACACACCAAAATATATGTCAAATAAAATTGGGAACACAGTTAAGCTCGCAGGAACAGAACTCAGTAGGGTAAAAAAATTTCTCAGGACCAATTAAAAGTCTGAAAATAAGATAAAGTAGTATTTATTAAATGCTACTAAAACATATATACATTTAAAAATAAGATACTTAGTGTACATCTTGTGATGCCAATACTGGTCGATTATGCAGTTTCTAGGAGCCTTATGCATGCAACGAGCATACCCGCCTAATTAGTTGCTGCCTAAAAGAACGCCTCCTGACAACAGCCACAGACAGACTGAAGTGGCGACAACTCTCCGCGACAGCATCCCTCATGTCTCCCCAACGGCCTGACAGGCTGAGGGATTAGATAGATAGATAGAAAAGAAATTAAGATCGTAATTTGGTATGCACAGAAGCAGACTAGCACAGTAGAAGTAAGAAGTTGAATGCACCAGTCTCTAACTACAGAGTTCGCAGCTACGCGTAGTCAGAGCCTCAGGTAGTCCTGTAAGGCTGCTGATTGTCCCCTCTGGCTCCATCTTCCACAGTCCCATCCCCTACATTCTTTTTCCTTGCCCCAGCTCTGTTTTTTTTGCCCCCCTCCGTCCTGTCAATCCATGTTGATAGCCAGTCTCCAAAGTAGTGGTCAAAGTCCTTTTGGTCAGTTTTATGTTTGTCGTAGACAGCGTCTGCAAACATAGAAGAATATGTGCAGTCTTTAACTTAATTGGCACCATTCAAAACATTACGACCTGGGAAAAAATATTGTAAAAAATGTTTCAAATATTATACAGATAATTAAGGCAACACAGCTAGTGAAATTTAATGTTATACACACACACATATAAATAAGCAGACAACTAATTCACCAGTTTTAGAACGGATACAGTAATGTAAAGAGATCCCTCAACCCTTATTCTATTCGACCGACCGCTATTTTGCAAGTGCATGTATGCTGTCAGACCGCCCGATACCGACCACTAAACACATGGCTACTCTGAATGCATCCATCTTTCTTACTAATTATAGCATTAGAGCCAGACCAGAAGCCTAATTTCCACGAGTTCTCTGCAATATGCGTTGATCAAAAATGGAAGCAGTAAGACTGGTGCAGGGATTTTTTTTTAAGTTGAACAATGTTTCAGTGACGCTACTTCAACATTTTGGAAGAAATGCTAGCGGATAGTGACAGCAATGAGAGTCCTTTTGAAGGGTATACAAGCGGATTGTGTGACAATCAACCAAAATAGAGAGAGTGACCTATAATCAACCACCATGCTTTGCTACACTATGAAAATGAAAGTGGCAGCAACAGTTACAGTGAGGTGGAAATAAATCGTTTTTTTTCAATTTTTTTTTTAATGTGAAAGTCCTATGTGAGGGAGGTGGAGCTTTCTTGGTGGAGTGCAGACACACTAAAACTTGTGAAAATGAACTTTTGCTTTTTTTTTTTTTGAGTGACAACTGTGTAACAAACTACATAATTATGGATACCCAATGAAATAAAAATGTATTTGCTATGAAATAAACTAATAAGATAATGTAAGCAATGTGTTTTGTATTTGTATTTTTTTTTAAGTTGCACACACATCACATGATACAGATTTTCCTTTTCACTGAGAGTTTGAGAGATAAAAGCTGCCAGCTGAGCTAGGGGCATACACACACACACACACGCAGCGATGCACATCGAGCTGCGAGGGATCGAGGTGGAGCTTTGCCGGCGGAGTGCAGAAATCTTACTGCTCCTCCGGCTCCAGTGGGCAGTCTGTATGCGGTTGTGGTCTGGACTTTGTGTCGAAGAGAGGTAGGAGAGCAGCTTTTACAGCTGCTTTTAAATTTTTTTTAACAGCTGCCGACCAGCACTTACCACTGCGTCGGTCTCTGCTCTGCCAGCCATTTATTTTCACAGCGATGGTGTGCCCAGACTACCACTGCACTACTACTGAAAGCGGTTGGCGCTCAGACTCAAGTCTCCTTGGCCTGGCGCCGCTTGGGGAGGCGAGTGTTCCCTATCTAGAGGTGTCAATATTCTACATTGTGCCCTCACGCTCCAGCCCGGCGGTCACAGACTGGAGTGATTCCGATGCGACACCATCCATCACCCAGTTTCCCATCACATTGGCTCACCGCTGGACGACTGGATCAAGTTCTCAAGTTCGACATGTGCGCCACGCCTCGTTTCCAGTCCTTTTCGGCTCTGCTGCCTAACTTTTACCTTGGTACGGTCCACTGTGTGGCAACCTGTGGGAAGTGGTGAACCCCGGACTGCAAGCGCTCCGAGTTGCCATTTTGTTGTTGTGTGGTACCCACTACTACCGTCATCTAGGTCTTGGGACCACTCTTTTCTTGACCAGTCCACCTAAGTAAGCTCCGGATTTTGCTCAATTGAAATTAACAATTCTCCTTCAGCCTTCAGTAACGAAAGACCATCAAACGTTTTACTTCACAACGAACTATCTCAACAGGCTTTTCTTCACTGAGCATTTGATCATCTAGAGTTTTTATCAAAGTCCCATATACGCCTTCGGTGGCCCGGGACACTAATCTACTCAACAACAACAAGGAGCATAAGAGTTATTGTAGTTCTAGCTGATTTAAATTTATGATTATTATTACTGGAAAAAGAAAAGGAAGAAAAACAAAGAAAGAGAAATCAATGTTAGAACAAAAATTCTTACTGTAAATTGCAGAGTATATGTTTGTGTACGCATTGAAAGCTGCCTTTGGCTTGCCGTTCCTTGCAACACCAGTCCTGCTGTGCTCGCCCTGCAGCTCTGCAGTCATCACCATTGCCCCACACTCTCGAATAGACTCTTTATAGTCCCTCCCTCCCTTTTTTATCAGCTCTCGCTCCTGAATAACACAAAACATTCAAATGGAATTGGGTAAGAATTGGGACTTTGATTGCCATGTGTATTGCCAACATTATTTGTTATTGCTAGCATTAATATATACCACCTCAAACTTTCAATCGATGCAGAATATAAATACAGTCCAATTTGCCTAGACTTAAATATTATCACAATTAAATTAAGACTTTTCAATGCTGTTACAGAAAATAAACAATTATTACTTACAAACTGTAAACTTACTTTGAATCCCAATCTTTATTCTAATTTCTTTCAGTATTTTGTATTTCTTTCCCTAAAAAAAAAATCAGTTGTTAAAAACTCACAAATGTAGCTTTAATTGCCCTCGAAGCAAGATGTTCTTCCAGTTGGCGGAGCTGAGGGATTGACTGTAGGGGTAGGTTCAAGCCTGCAGGCAAGAACACACGTGCTGCAGGCTCCGGTGCTGCCAGGCCGCCTTCGGTGTCTGCCACTGATGCCAGCTTCCTCTCGATGTCAGTCATCTTTTTTGTCAGCAAGCCAAGCTGGCCCTTTAATTCTTTGAGTGCCTCCTTCACTTCCTTGTTCGAGGTTATAAGTTCCTTAAAAAATGGAAGGTAATCTCGTTGATCTGCAACATATGAAAAATTGACTTCAATTTTCACTCATTTTGGGGGCATTTTCCTAAACTCATTTTGTGGATGATAACTTAGGCCTTTTACCCAGCACCACATTTGTGTTAACGCTACAATAAGGGTTACGGAACCAAGTATACCATTTGATGCAGAATACAATGTTTAATCAAAAGCTGCAAAACAAATTTTCAAAAAAAATGTCACTTAGGCCGTTTACCTTTGTCGACGACGCATTCTCACTATCAGATAAGTATGGTTGGCAACAACAACAAAAATTGATAGTAAGGACTGTACAAGAAATCACACATTTTTAATTTATCCTTAATCAGATGTTATAATTAAACAACAAATAATTTAAATTTTGACCTTCGACAATATCGAGTGATGTTTTGTAAATTCATTAATTATTTGCCGTGTAATATGGAAAATAAATTACAAGATAATGCGTATATAACATCCAATATTATTATTATTATTATGATGTGCCCTGCTAAGCAATTGACCTACGACAATCGTTTAGCAGTGTGAGGAAAATTCTAAACGTCTCGATTCTGTAGTCGAGCGTCAGTTTGCTTCAAACAGTGTTGTAAAAAATTATTTTCTTAAGTTAGAAGATCGTTTCAGCCAAATGGCACATGTATGTCAATTAAAACAATATGAATATGACACACACTGTGCCCACCTGTTGGCAACAAGTCATATACAATCCTCCTCATTATTCAGTTATGGAGTTAACATATCATACTCTATCTTTACATCGCTATATACACGTTACATAACAAAATGTCACTCCCTGCCTTGTGCAAAGAAAATTGTTTAACATATAGCTACAGACTTTTATTGCAACGTAAGTATAATTACCACCACTAGAAGGTCTGGCTGCTGATGGTGATGAACGTCTTGAAAAGGGAGTGGGTGGCAGTGGCGGTGGCAGATTCAATGTTGATCCAGCCAGAGGTGTACAATTCTGGGATGAGGTTGATCTAGCCAGCGTAGTTGTAACATTCTGGGATGCTGATCCAGCCAGAGAAGGTCTTTTTGGTGTCCTAGGGCACAAGAGTTACATGCAACATATAACATTAATAATTATTAAAAAATACATCTATCTATCTATCTAATCCCTCAGCCTGGTAGGCCATTGGGGACACATGAGGGATGCTGCTGTGTGAGTTCTCGTCACTTCAGTTTGTCTGTTGCTGTTGTCAGGAGGCGTGCCATGTCAAGTGCCGTCCATGTTTTGACATCATCTGCCCAGTTCTTACTCTACCTTCCTCTGCACCTGCCTCCTTCCACTGTTTCTCTCTTAATGGTTTTTGCAAGGGTGTCGTGCTACATGTTGTGACCAAACCACACCAGCTTTCTTCTCTTCAAGATGGCAAGGATTGGTCCCTGAAGGCCCGCAAGTGACGTTACCATGTTCCTCATGTATTCGTTGATCTTGTGTTCGTACCCGGCAATTAGCAGCATTCCGAGGTAGCACTTCGTTTCAAAGGCCTGAATACGTTTTTCCAGCTCTGCTTTCATTGTCCAGCTCTCGCAGCCATACAGCAGAACTGACAGCACCAAAGAGTATTATCTTTGTGCAGAAACGTATAAGTAAATAAATAAACAAATATAACAATAATACAACTAAAATAAATCTTTACAAACTAAATAATGCAGGCATTAAATTAAATACACACCTTTTATCAACATCATTTTCATCATTATCAGACTCGGATGTCGTACTCGAGGAACCAGAGGGCGAATCCCTGGAATTATGAAAATCAAAACAATTTCGTGGGTTAGTTTTTATGATCATAAAAATAATTACAATCTTTAGATATTGATTGTACGTATTTATGCTAAATCTTTCAAGAGGTATTAGTGTGTGGTATCATACACTAAAACATGCCAGTAAAACCAAAGACGAATCATTTAAATCTTAATTTGTGAATGGCACGTACCCCATCCAAGATTGGAAACAGATAATACAAAGAGCAAAAATGTAAAATAATATTGTTTACCAGGGGGAAAAAAGACACACACACGAGTAAAAGGTTAAAAGCAAATATAGTGGTAAGTAAAAGGTTAAAACAAATAAAAGCAAATATAAAGTAATAAGTACAAAAAGGAAAACAAATAAAAAGATAAACCAAAAAAAAATTGCAACCAAAAAATTGCAACCAAAACAACAAAGACAGAGCTACAGTACTGTTTCCAATAGAAGTGAATAAGAAAAACGAAACGACTTACCACCTGCTTTCGTTCCACAGCCATTATACCCATTAACTGCTTGCAAAGTCTCTGTGAAGCCAAACAGCGTGCAAAGAAGTCTGATTTCAGCAGCCGTGAATCGGAAAAGGTCCAAACATTCGCTTTCTGTAAATTTGTCAACGTCAAAGTTTTTGTTGAACACAGGAACGTCTCCTACAACATATCAAAATGTTTTATTGATTAGCAAATAAGCTTATACTAGGCCTACTCTGCATATTGTAACACATTTCAGCCTTCCTAAAATTTAAGGAAGGGCGAGAGAATTGGGTGCACTGATCACAAATTAACGTACTAACATACAATCATAAAATCGAATTCACTCTCAGGGGCGGACCCGGGTCAGAACAAGGTGGGTAAACCAACACTTTTTATACGTTAATTAATATAAGCCCAATATCATGACAATTTTTTTGCATTTCCAGTTTCCGGGAGTCAAAACTACTGAGCTTTGACAGGCAGCGGTCGTAAAATAATTGTCAAAAGCTATAATTGCAGTTTTGCTATTTTTTTAAATATATTTTTGTGGGTACACGTGCACCCCCCCCCCCCCCTCATACACCTCTGCTCCTGACTGGGAAATCAAGGCTACCTACCTGCTAAATAATATTAATTAGTAAATGTTTGATTGCAGTCAATTTCTTACTGCGTTAAAGAATAAACGGCATCTTTTCACCTGTACAAATTGCTGTATCTCTTAGTATCATTATTCTTATTCAATAAAATCAATGAGTCATATTGTATAAACAGGGCCGGATCAATAGGGGGTGCTTTGGTACTACAGCACACCCCCCCCCTCCCTCAGCTAAAAACAAGAAGAAGAAAAAAAAGAAGAAGAAGATACAATACAAGAAGAAGAAAAAAGAAGAAGATACAATACAACATAGTGCAAGGGGGTGGGGGGGGTGATTTAATGTTTAGTATTAGTAAAAAGCTTAGTACCTATTTCGTAGCATCAAACTATAAATATATGTGTGTAAAACAGGGTTGTAACGCTTGTTGTGTTTAATTTTAAAGTAGAGAGAGTGGGGGACAAAATTTCAGCACCCCCCCTTGAAAACTGATTGATCCGGGTCTGATAAAAGAGTATCACAATTGAAAGAAAAGACTATAATATTCCCTCAATATAACATTAAAAAAAGTCTTAATACCACGCCTTTATTGTTGGTCCTGTTTTCTTGGCATTTAATTTGATTTAATATTGATACAAGTAATTATTGCTTTAAAGTTAAAATATTAGTTATTACATCCTTTTGTCTCCATTAAAAACAAAATAAGTATTGTTCATGTATTTATTTTGATTTTTTAACTACAGCACCAAGTTTTCCATTTGTGATTGTCAGAATGTGTATCCATGGGATTGTTATTCTGTGTACAGCTGTTTAATGTTCGCATACTTGTATAAAGCGTGCTAAGCTCAGGCATAGGATGAGGTACACCCTATATAAAATTTTATTTTTTAAATATTACCTGCATTTTTTTTTTCATATGCACATACATGCTAATCAGTGCAAACCTCTCTACATCCTCGCACTTAACTCTTTTTGACTGACAAACATTTCTTTTTGCCATTTGTTTGAAATTGTGGGCATCACCTTCCCCCCTCACACGACCTCAACTTGTCTGCCCCTATTGACATACCTTGAAGAAGAGCCGATGCCAGCAGTGCCAAGTCATTGGTGTCAAACCCCGCATCGTTAGCAAGATCTAACAGCAACCCTGCCAAGTCCATTTTCTGATTCTGCTGAAAAAAAAAGCAACACATGAACATTCGGCCATCTGTTGGACTAGATTGTGGTTCAAATTGAATCCTACTATTAGGACATATATATCACAGCAATGATTATATTATCATAGAAATGCTCCTGTTTATTTATTAATTATAGTTGTTTTGCTAGCCTAGAGTTTTGCACTACACAACTAGGCCTACTACTGGTACTACTCATACTGATACTGTTCGTCTGTTGTTACGAGTAGTAGGCCTACTACTACTACATGCTAGTCTTAAACTACTATAAGTAGCCTGACTAGGCTTATCATCGATCTTGAAATTTGTATGAGTGAATTACCACGTCAGTTTACTGTTAACAACACTGGTCAGTTCCATCAGCAAAACCTAATCAGCCTACATGATCATGGCCGCCATGTCACTCTAAACAAGACATTCGAGTTGGTTGCGTGTAGATCTGTAAAAACACTTTCCTCACTAACACATCAACCAAAAGTTATGATAACTTCATTCCTAAGACAATGAACTATCGAGAAAATAATACATTACAGTTGAAAAATTACAAATGTCGATACAAACTACTTACGATTTCAGCGTTCGTATAAATCCCGTTTCTCACGGTCACTCGTAAGGCAACTAGGCCAGACAGCCGTAACCCACGCCCTTTAACCTTTGCACTGCGCAAAAAGCTGTGACGTCAAGACAAAAAGTAGTTCGCTACTCTCATCATTACGAACGCACGCTCAATTTCTCTAATATATACATTACATAGCACAAAAGCCGTTTTTTTTTCTTTTTTTGTTTTCCTGTAGCAAAATAAAACAAACAAAACATTTTTATTATAAAATTGTATAACAATGTGTATATATATTTTTTTTTTTTCATTATAAAATGATAATATACAACAAAGCATTTTTATCATGAAATTGTATAAACAATTTGTATATATATATATATATTTTTAATTAATATAAAATGTTAATATATAAATTTACTTACTTTTTTTTATTTCTCGGTTTTTACTTCACATGCGGCATCTGAAACAAAAACAAATGCATTGCTATTATTATTGTAATGTTGTTCATTAATAAAATATTTTATATGCTATTAAGTTGTTTTATTTATTTTTTTTTCTTGTTGTCGTCTTTTTTCATTTTATTTAAAAAATTTACATACTTGTCAAATCTAGCTCAGTCCTCCACTACTATTGGTGGTGATGATGATGATGGTGGCGACCAATCTTCATCTTCAGAGTCCTCCACTACTATTGGTGGTGTTGGTGATGGTGGTGGCGACCAATCTTCATCTTCAGAGTCCTCCACTACTACTGGTGGTGTTGGTGATGATGGTGGCGACCAATCTTCATCTTCAGAGTCCTCCACTACTATTGGTGGTGATGATGATGATGGTGGCGACCAATCTTCATCTTCAGAGTCCTCCACTACTATTGGTGGTGTTGGTGATGGTGGTGGCGACCAATCTTCATCTTCAGAGTCCTCCACTACTATTGGTGGTGGTGGTGATGGTGGTGGCGACCAATCTTCATCTTCAGAGTCCTCCACTACTATTGGTGGTGATGGTGATGGTGGTGGCGACCAATCTTCATCTTCGGAGTCCTCCACTACTATTGGTGGTGATGGTGATGGTGGTGGCGACCAATTTTCATCTTGGGGTGGCGTTAATGGCCACTGTGGTGGCGACCACTCTTATTCTTCTTCTTCAGGTTGAGGATATACAGCAAAATTGATGTCGACGATATCATAGTGTCTGTACCTATGTAGAAAAAAACCCAAAAACAAACATTAAATTAAATATATATATATATATATATATATATATATATATATATATATATATATATATATATATAGATATATATATAGATATATATAGATATATATATAGATATATAGCCTAGTCTCTTTTTTTACCAAAAATCTACATCTCTGAGTTTCTATTAAACAAAAAAATATTTTTAAATTTTAATGAGAGATGGAGATTAAATTTATATATAACATCTTAAAATTATCATTTTTTACATTTTTTATTTACAACCTCTTCTTCTATCAAACAAAAAAGAATAAATAAAAAAATAAAAATAAAAACAAAAACAAACAAAATCTCCACCTCTGAGTTTTTATTATAAAAAAATTAAATTGAAATTATTATTATTTACATTTTATTTACAACATTATATTATATATAATTTACTTACTCCACTATAAAGTCCAAAAGCGCCAAATTCATATACTCGAGGAGGCCTTCAATCCTGGCCTCCATCAAATTGGGATTCTCCATTGTCCGATATACTATGGTTATTAAAAACAGCATCTTCTACTACTGACTCCAGCTAGCAAAATGATATTTTTTTCTATCATTTACATTGCCTATACCATACTAGAGGGGTCATTCCTTCCCGCTTTTTTCTCAAAATTGATAACCTTTCACATGAGTCGTATCCCTAGTGGTCGTGAAAATGATTTATCCATTCTCTAAAAGGATATCAATTCCCTATAAACCAATTAACATCCCACACAGCGAGGTGATTATCAACTACAAAAGAGATTAAAGAGAGAGAGAGAGATCAGAGAAATTCGTCTTCTTGACTTTTAGAATCAGCAATAAAATTTGAAAATGGTCGTGACATCTATTAAGTACGTCTTCACAGTCCTACATATCAATCAACGGTAATTAATTAGACTTTGACAAGACTATTCCTACCTTGTAGTAGATGAGCATATGATCTGACGCCCATACGTCATTTTGACATTTACAATTGATACTAAAGTACGCCTTCACAGTCCTACATATCAATCAATGGTCATTAATTAGACTTGGATGAGACACCATCTGTTTGTGTGTGTGTGTATCTAGGCATAATCATTAATAAATAAAATATTTATGCATACAAACGCGTGTGGGTATTTGTTCCACACAAATAGTCTTTTTAAACTATGCATAAATAATAATAATAAATATCCCATCATCATTCTTCTATCCACATCTATAAAATCAATTATTAGCTATAATCTAAAAGAGACCATCACCAAACCATAACAAATTCATCATCATTAAAAACACATTAAAATGTCAAGCTCCCCAGCTTACATGATACACCTATTGCGTCACCCTAGGACCAATTTGCCTTGACCAGGATAAAAGTTAAAAGAACTAAAGAGATAGAGAGAGAGTGTGTGTGGGTGGGTGTGTGTGTTTATCATTTTGGATGGATAGACTTTGTCATCCAATAATAAAACAAAATCTATAGTTGCGTTAAAAAGAGATGACTGTTTGATTAATATGACCCGCATACAATACTATATAACCATTATCCCAAAAAAATTATATCCCCCGAGGCATACATCATTCATCATTTTGACAGGTACGATCAGTACTCACAGCATCACCCCCTCTATTACATCATATTACATCACTATTGCGTCACCCATCCACCCCAATCCACCCGGAATTAAATACCAGGTACCCAACAGAGTGATATACAACTTCCGTTTATGATTTAAAAATGACTCCAAAATGATTTAACAATAACTCCACACAAAACTCAACACTACCACCCCCACTCCCATTACCACCAGCCCTCTCACACCTGTCTGTCCCACTCACCCCTCCCTCCCCCCCTCACAAGTCGGATACTGAGCCTCAACGTGGCGTGAGGGTGAACACTACTAGCTAGGTGGTGGCCAATCAGTACCGCAACTTTTAAGGAATGACAATGTATTGCGTTTTTTTTTTGTTTGTTTTTTTGGCGTGGTCTCTCCCTCCATCTCACGTGGGGGTGCCGGGGGTCTCTGTATAAATAGTATCCCCACTTTCTGGAAATTTAGTGCTTTAAATTCCCACTGTCACTGTCTTTCTCATTTGATCTTTTTTCATTCCTGCTCTGTTCCAGAATGCCATATTTCCATGTGGTATCATAGGCTTTTTCCAAATCAAACATGATGGCAACGACATGATCACCCTGGACGAACGCGTTACGGATAAAAGTTTCCAGTCGCACCAGGTGGTCAACAGTACTTCGACCACTTCGAAAGCCACACTGAGTGTTGGATAAAATATTATTTGTTTCTAGATAACACAGTAAACGAGAATAAACCATTCTTTCCAGCGTCTTGCATAAGCAAGACGTTAAGGCTATTGGTCTATAGTTTGTTGGGTTAGTATGGTCTTTGCCAGGTTTGCCGGTATTATTATTATTATTATTATTATTAGGAATGGGTACAATAATGGCCTTTCTCCAAGAGGGAGGAAAGGTGCCAGTGATCCAGATCTGATTGAAGATGAAGCACCTAATAAATGTCAATAAGTAAACATAAACAAAAACAAAAGACAGCAGTAGCGGAATGTTAATAATAATGATGGTTAAAAGTTTGGTTTTTGCAAACGTTGCCATAAAAATGTTCTTTTGCAATGGCATAGGCTCAAGAAGTTACCACGCACAGATCATTCATATAGCAGATGATGAAATATAGCCAGCCCGAGCAAAGGGAAATAATCCGTGAGAGTGTCTCGCATTTTTGTATAGGACATAATGGAAGTTCCCCCTCTTTCCGTAATAAGCTCTTTGGCCTAACTTTGCATCCACTCGCAAAGAAGAAACAGTTTTGTCTCGCCTTCATATTGGGCATACTTATGTCACCCACAGTTTTCTTTTAAAAGGAGAAGAACCACCATGGTGCTTTGCATATGATAAATCCTTTTCCGTTCAATACCTTTCGAAGATATTTTTAAAGTATGCAATGGTCAACACTTGTTTCGATTTTTACATGATGTTGGTTTGTTTTATCGCATACATGTCACGTCGGCTTGTTTTGTGTTGGTTGGATTGTATTGGTAAGACTGATTTTAGTAATTTGCTTGAAGCAAGAGAACGTATTTTTAATACATCAGATTTAAAGATTTTTTCAAGATATTGCATGTGAAAGTTTGTTTGAATATTTAAGAGTAACAGCCTTGTTTTTTTTAAGATTTGATCCATTTCATAATGTTTTAAGATAACGCCTCTGTGGTCCCGATTTGGCTGGGAAGAGTCCGCTGGACCTAAAGCAATAACCATGTAATGTAATATTCAATACGTGAATGTACAGGCAACCAGTGGAGAGACTTGAAAGGAGATGTGACACGCTGACGTTTTCGAGTTTTAAAGGAGAAAAGGTGTGGGGTTGGTAGGGGGGCAGATTTTCTTTCGGGTGTGTGGGCCTTTGAGGGTGGGGGTGGGTGGGTATATATAAATAAACTTAAGGTGATAAAAGGGGAAGGGGGGGGGGGCAGCGTGGGGCTGGGTAGCTCAGTTGGTAGAGCGTCTTACTAGTAACCCAAAGGTACCTGGTTCGAATCCGGGATTGGCCAACGTGTGACCATATTATTTTTCCCTTAATAATAATAATAATAATAATAATGGGATTTATATTGCGCACATTTCCAACAAAGTTCATGGCGCGAAGAAAAAGAGCTAAAAGAGCACACACAGCTCTAAAAGAGCACACACAGAACAAACGACAGTACATCAACTGAGACACACGTTAATAGTCTACAGAGCGCTCTTGGAAATGACTAGTTCAGTAGGGAGTAACATTTTCGAGAAATGTGTGTGTTAAGCTGGGTCTTGAAGGCAGGGTGAGATGAGAGCGATCGGAGCTCGAGGGGAAGATTGTTCCATGCTGAAGGGCCGGTGTATGTGAAGGCTCTTTCGCCAGCGGTGGTAAGTTTGGTTCGAGGAATTCTGCACCACCGTGTGTCGGCAGCAGATCAGAGGGAGCGAGACGGGGTGTAGAGGTGAAGACATTGGCTGAGATAGGCAGGGGCAGAGTTTGAAAGGCATTTATGACAGAGGCAGCACAGTTTGTAGTTGATTTGCTCTTCAATGGGTAACCAGTGAAGAGAATGGAGGAGAGGAGTTACGTGGTCAGTATTTCTTTTGTTGAGGATCAGGCGGGCAGCGTTGTTTTGGACCCGTTGAAGAGGGTGGATGTGCTTAGACGGAGAATTGGCAAGAAGGGAGTTGCAGTAGTCAAGTCTAGAAAAGATCAGAGAGACGATGAGTTTGGTGCAGGTTTCATGGGTCAGGAAGTGGCGGACTGAAGAAATTTGCCGGAGGTGGAAGTAGCAGGTTTTGGTCAAAGATGAGATCTGAGGTTTCATGGAAAGGGTGGAATCGAGGATGACTCCCAAACTTTTTACTTGGTCAGAGAAGGGTATTGAAGTGTCTTCAAGGTCAAGGGAGGATGTGGCAATGGTAGGGAGTTTGTGTTGAGTACCAGTCAGAAGTGCTTCTGTTTTGTCGCTGTTTAGTTTTAACTTGTTTTCTGTCATCCAGTTCTTAAGATCGGAGATGCAGGTGGAGATAGAGGACAGCATATTGTCAACACCGTTTGGTTTTGAGCTGGAGTGAAGTTGGGTGTCGTCAGCAAATGACTGATGCTGGAGGTTGTGGCGGTTAATTATTTGTGAAATGGGCTGAGTGTAGAGGGTGAAGAGCACTGGACCAAGGACTGAGCCCTGAGGTACTCCACAGGAGACGGTTGCTGGCTGAGAAGAAGTGGAGTTTGTAACGGTTTGAGTCCTGTCAGTTAAATATGATTCTAACCAGGCCAACGCGGTGTCTTGGATGCCAAAGATGTCATGGAGGCGACGTAGTAGAATTTGGTGGTCGATCGTGTCGAACGCAGCCGATAGGTCTAGTAAGACAAGGGCCGATATTTCACCATTGTCTGTTGCATTGCGAAGATCTGACGTCATGCGCAGAAGGGCAGTTTCTGTACTATGTAATGGGCGGTACGCAGACTGATTGGGAGGTAGAAGAGAATGGAGGGAGAGATGTTGGTTAAGCTGTTCGAGGACAAGGCGTTCAAGGAGTTTTGAGAGGAAGCTGAGGTTTGATACAGGCCTGTAGTTTTTGAGGTCGTTATGATCAAGATTGGGCTTTTTGAGAAGGGGGCGGACAATAGCTGACTTGTATGTATGTGGAAAGATGCCGGAAGCCAAAGAAGAGTTGATGACTGCAGTGATGTGAGGAAGGATTTTGTCAATGATTTTTGAGAGGAGACACGCGGGTAGAGGGTCAAGTTCACAGGTTTTCAGGGTCATGTTTTGGAAAGTTTTCTTGATGTGCTCGACGGAGACAGGTTGGAGCATTGTTTGTGGAGATCCAGAGAAAAGTGAGGGATGGGGTGATGGAGTGAAGGGCGTTTGATCAAGGTCAGAGCGGAGGCGGTCAATTTTTTTGATGAAGAGTGCTGAGAATAGTTCAGGGAGAGCTTGGAGTTCGTAGACAGTTGGAAGAGGAGAAGCAGTTGGACGGCCTAGGAGGTTGAACAAAACAGAATAAAGTTCTTTCGAGGTTGATGCTGTCGCGATGGCTTTGTTGAAGAATGCAGATTTGGCGTCTATGATAGAGGTTTTGACTTTATGTTTTTTCTCGCGGTAGATCTGACGATGAACTTCTAGCTTGGATTTCCGATAGGCACTTTCAGCTCGGCGGCGTTCTTGTTTGGCTTCATGTATCAACTGAGTGTACCATGGTGCTGGTGGCCTATCGGGAAGGGTTCGGGACGAGGACGGAGCATGCCGGTCGAGGAGGTTTAGTAGAGTAGAGTCTAAGTGGGCGGCGATGTCTGGGGTTGGGGGAGGTTGTGAAAGAAGTTGAAGAGCCTCTTCAGTGAAGGCGTCGATATCTACAGCTTTCAGCTTTCGACGAGTAACTACTCTTCTCTGCTTGGCTGGTTTGGGTGTGTTGACGGCAAAGTTTACAACTGAGTGGTCGGAGATGGGGTCATCAGCTAGGTCTGTGAAAGAAACTTGATGGTCAGAGGGGCGGTAGATGATCCAGTCTAGAATATGTCCGAACTTTTGTGTTGGTATTTGGACAAGCTGGTCCAGGTTGAAATGGTCAAGGAGTCGTTTCATTCGCTTGACGTCGGCGCGGTGAACTTCATCCCAGTGAATGTTAATATCACCCAAGAGTAGTGTACTAATGTTGGTAGTGTTGTAATGTTCAAGAGTCTCTGTGAATTTCTCAAAGAAAGCTGATTCTTTCAGTTGGTTTACTTGATTTGGTGGGGGCGATAGATGCAGAGAAAGTTGAGTGTGGAGGTGGATTTGAAGTTGATCCGGACAGCTTCAAACGTGGGGTGTGTGAAAGGAAGGTCAGTGGTGAAGCTTAAGGATGAATGCAGATGTTCTTTGTAAATGACAGCTATTCCGCCGCCAGATCTGATGGATGGCCTGGGAAAGGATTGTATCTTGTATCCTTCAGGTGTCAGCTTTTTACATGTTGGTGCAGGTTTTTAGTGATGAAAAAAATATCAAGGTCTTTGTCTAGAATATAATCTGCAATCAGATCTGCCTTGCCTTTCGGCCGTACGGACTGAGCGTTGAGAAGACCTGCTAGCAAACGACCTGCTGTTTGGGGTGTTTGGGGATTGGGGCAGCTGTAAAGTCTCAACGTATTGAGCTCGGCAGTTTGAATACTTGGATCCGGTGCAGAGGGGTTTGGAGATGGAAGTACGGTAGTGGCAAAGGGGAATTTAAGTTGACTTGCAGGGCTAGTGGGGCTAGATGTGGGCGTCTTTGCTCGTGTGGATGATGAAGGGTTGGAGACAGGTGTAGTTGCAGCGCTAGTTGCACCACCGATGAGAGCAGCGCCAGTTGCACCACCGATGAGGGGAGCGCCAGTTGCACCACCGATGAGGGCAGCGCGGGGTGTAGTTGCACCACCAATGAGGGCAGCGCCGGGTGTATTTGCACCGCCGATGAGGGCAGCGCCAGTTGCACCGCCGATGAGGGCAGCGCCAGTTGTACCGCTGTTGAGGGCAGCGCCGGGTGTAGTTGCACCGCTGATGAGGGCAGCGCCAGTTGCACCGCCGATGAGGGCGGCGCCAGTTGCACCACCGATGAGGGCAGCGCCGGGTGTAGTTGCACCACTGATGAGGGCAGCGCCGGGTGTAGTTGCACCACCGATGAGGGCAGGGTCGGGTGTAGTTGCGCCACCGATGAGGGCAGCGCCGGGTGTAGTTGCACCGCTGATGAGGGCAGCGCCGGGTGTAGTTGCACCACCGATGAGGGCAGCGCCGGGTGTAGTTGCACCACCGATGAGGGCAGCGCTAGTTGCACCACCGATGAGGGCTGCGCTAGTTGCACCGCTGATGAGGGCAGCGCCGGGTGTAGTTGCACCGCCGATGAGGGCAGCGCCGGGTGTAGTTCTACAATCTGTAGTGGCAACGTTTGACGGTGCACGAAGCCGCAGTTTCACGAGTCTGCCTGCTCGAGTGCCACGTTTAGTAGGCTGTTTTTTTGCAATGCCGAGCTCTAGGAGAAACTGGTATAGGTCTTTGGAGGGTCGAAAACTTGGAATCAGCCCTTTTCCCATGTGCTTCAATAACCCATCCATGACTGCTGCCACACATTTAGAAATGAGAACTAATCACAAGATCACTGGATCAGTGGGTCACCGTGTTAAAACAGACAACCATCAACTGGTTCGTTGGTGTCAGAATAATGTGACCAGTAGTCGCCTATAAACTTCGGTGTCGTGTGACTATAATCTACAGTTACAATGGGTGGGTGGGTGGGGGGAGGGGGGTTGGCACCAGCTAAGAGAACACTGCAGTAGTCAAGTTTGGATAGTAGTTCGATCAGCATGTATCGACGAAATACGATAGGCGATAAGGCCGTTACGGCCGAAAATCAACGGAAGTGGGAAAAACAAACGAAATTTTGGTTGGCTTGAGGAGAGAGACCGTGATAGAGAGTGAAGACCGTGATATCTTGTAGCTTTACCTCCTAAGACACTACGTAGTGTCAGCCTATAGAGGACGATTAATACGCTAAGAGTAGCAACAACACATGCCAAGAGTTGTCGTCCGTGATGACGAATAGAGTTATCCCAAAGTGTGCCCACAGAACAGCAGTATGACATTACGCGCTATTTCTAAGCGAAAACTTATCAGAAATAAATAATTTTAACCAATAATTGTTAATGAAAGCCTGTAGCTTTGGGGTTTTTGCAAAAGGAGACCTCCGCGTCCTGGTAGCTGAAATGGCAAGTGAAAAGGCGGGTTTTATGGTGATAATTGTTATTAAATAAGAAGACCCCTCGCTAAAACTTTGTGTGCAGATAATTGAATGCACTATTTCCATATCAAAGCCAAAAAAAAATTTGAAATTCGACCGTAAAATACTTGAAAAAGTGGTTTTTAGTTCCTGCACGTAGCATCAACACATGCCAAGAGTTGTCGTCCGTGATGACAAATAGAGTTATCCCTGAGTGATAGGCCTAATAACTCTGAATGATAGGCCTATTTTATGCTTACACACTTCAAAATACAAATAATTTGTCAGTCATGATACATTAAGTTTGAGTTTTTTTTTATTTGTTTACAAAATTAAAAAAAAAGTTTTCGACTTATGTTAAAAAATGAATTTTATTTTTTAAAATATACATGTAATCTGAATTAAATTTAGGCAAAAAATTTTTTTTTTCTTGGGTTTTGAAAAAATGCTGTGTTGTTGCTACTAAGAGTATACAAAGTATGCTACAAGTTATCTAATGTGATGGGTGGGGAAATAAAATAGGCAAAAGCGCAGATCGGACACACCTAACTTGATAAGGATATAGTAATGATAAATCCTGGTTGCTCGAAACATTACAAATATGCAGCCATGGAAATCATCCCTTACGTCAGCCTGCTAGAAATGGGAGTTAACTTTGATCCGGCACTCTGGAGGACTGATAGGACGAAAGCCCAGACAAGGGTTTTATTTTAATAATACGGGATTTAATGCACGCCTTATTCCTAACTCAGACTCAAAGCGCGGCGATCTGTAACCAACATACACGCTCTCACATGTCGCAAACACGCATACAAACACAACACAAACGCACACATTCATCACTCAAACACGTGATGCGTCGCACGTCGCTATTAGAAGATGGGAGAGGAAATCGATTTTTTTTTTTTTGGGGGGGGGGGGGGGGGGGGGAGGGGGAAAATTTTTAGACAGACTGCATCCACTACGGAGGCACTGTGGTCTAATGGTAGTGCTTCGGCTTGAGGATCTGAAGGTCCCGGGTTCGAGCCCTGGCCGGGCCATTGTGTTGTGTCCCTGGGAAAGACACTTTACTCCTGTTTTCCTACTCCTTCGGATGAGAGTATAAACCGAGGTCTAGTCTGTGTGTCGCATACATTCCATCATAACGGACTTTAAAGATCCTGACGCTCATGTCCTAGACGGGTGAGTGCCGGTAACAAGAACACACCCAGCATGCACTTAGTCCTTCTCCCCCATCCCTGGCTGCCCAGGATTGTGCTCAGTTGTCCGGGCGTCAGACCATGCGCCAAAGGCTGCGGGTGGGCGTCTCGGACGGTTTGAGTTAGATCCTGTATCGGCCAGCGCCTTGATCCTTAGGCTAAGGCGCCTTATAAATGACGAACATTACATCCAATATTATTTTTGAAGGGATGGATGGAAACCGGAGTACCCGGAGAAAACCCTCGGGTAACCTGTACAAGTCTCGTACCTAAAAACACGTTAGTTCGTACCCTGCGGGGGGTTCGAATCCGCGATAGAAAGCCAGAAGTTCTATCCTATCCTATCCTATCCTATCCCGTAACTCGAAGGTCTTTGGGGCACCACAGATGATCGTTTAACCAGCGTACTCCCATCTTTCTATGTCCTCAGCAACCCTCATGTCTTCGCTTAGTGTCCAGCCAGTCCATTCTCGAATGTTGTCCTCCCGTCTCTTTTTCTGTCTCCTTCTTCTTCGGCCTCCTTGCACCGTGCCTTGCAGTAGGGTCTTTGCAAGGCCTGGTGCTCTGATGACGTGGCCATACCATCGGAGTTTCCGTTTCTTCACCACTGTAATCATGTCATCGTGCTGTCCAATGGCTTGTTTGATAGCCTGTCGGACTTCGTTGTTGAAGTCTTCTGTAGCTCCTCATCTCCATGCTTTGTATTCTTCGTTGTAGATCTGCTGTGAGGGTCCATGTTTTGCAAGCGTATAGGAAGATGAAGAGGACAAGGGAGCGCAGCAGCCAAGAGAAGTCAGATGAGGTAATTGAGACCAAGGTCATGTGTCATATGCTGATGACACAGTCATTTTATCAGAGTCAGCTGAAGACATGCAGAAAGCTGTAGATGTTCTTAATTTATATTGTGCGAAGTTTGGTCTGTGTATAAATATTGCAAAAACGAAAGTTATGATTTTCTCCCGCGGTAAAATCAGAAAGTTGCCTGTCTTCAAGTTTAATGATGTAATCCTTCAAATAGTTTGGGAATATAAATACTTAGGCACCCTCTTTAATTATAACAATAAATTTCAAAAGAACTTGAAAGCCCAGAGCGTGTCAGCTGAGCGTGCGATGTATGCACTTTTAAGGAAGTGTAGAAAGTTAGATTTGCCACTTGATGTCCAGCTAGATCTCTTTGATAAATGTATCAAACCGATTCTATTGTATAACTGCGAGGTGTGGGCTCACGAAAAAATGGAAATATGTGATAGGTTGCAACTAAAATTTTTGAAGATGATCCTTAATGTAAAAAATTGCACGCCGACTTGGATGGTTTTGGGTGAGGTTGGCTGTATTCCTGTCTCTTTGGATGCCAAATGCAGGTTACTTTGTTTTTGGTATAAATTGTGTATCGATTGTTGTAACGATTCCACAAAAATGTCGGTGCTTATGTTTCGTCTGTGCTCTTATTAATTTTGTTTTTTAATAGTGAGTATAAATTATCTTGGTTAAATACTGTTCGTTCTCTTCTGGACGATCTCGGTTTGTAGTTATTCTATGAATTATTTTAAGAATCTAGTCAAACAACGTCTGAAAGACCAATTTTTGCAAATCTGGCATCAGAATATAAATGAGCATAACAGTTGTATTACTTACAGAATATTTAAGGAAAAGTTTTGTTTTGAGGATTATTTAGTTAATTTGTCACAATTTTTTAGAATAAATATGTTAAAATTTAGACTCTGTTGCCACAAACTTCCGATTCAAACTCAAAGATATATAAATATTCCCAGAGAAGAAAGATTGTGTTCTTTGTGTGATTTAAATGGTCCTGATTTGGCTCGGAAGAGTCCGCTGGACCTAAAGCAATAACCTTGTATTGTATTGTATTGTGTGATTTAAATGAAATAGGTGATGAATTCCATTATTTGTTTAATTGTACTAATCCCCTTCTAAAAGACAACAGATTTTCCCTATTGCCACGGTATTTTAGGAATCACCCAAATGTCTTCAAGTTAAATCAGCTAATGAACTCGAAATCAAAAAGCACACTGATAAATTTAAGTCGTCTTATTGGAAAAATATTTTCACTTTTTAAGTAGTACAGCATTGGATTTTTTTATTTTTTTCCCTCCAATATTTGAATACTGTTTGGTGTCATGCATGTGTGCTTCATTGTTCTGGCATTCTTTCCCTTGTTCTTTCACTTCTCTCATGACTGTTGTTTTTGTTTTATCTTGTATCTTTATGCGATTGTACTTTTGAGTGCATATCGGTGTCACAAATGTTTGAACATTGTTTTTTGCGTTTTCATTTAGTGCATATGTTTTATGTTATTGTTTGTAGTTAGAGGCTGCTGTGTCTTGTAATATAGTGCCGTTCTTGTAATCACTATGTATATATTGTGTATCCCTATCCCCCCATCTTCCCCCCTTGTCTGGCTATACCGCCCCCCTGGGCTAGGAGCCTAAATTGATTTGCTGTTGATCATTTGTTTGTTTGTTTAATAAAAGGACTAAGGACTAAAGGACCAAAGGACTAAGCAAATAGTATGATTGCCCTATTTTATTTTATTCTGATTTTTTTTTTTAATGGAGAAGTACTTTTGTCGTTGTTACGTTTCAGTTTGTTGTCGTTAATCCTCTGTCTGATATCAAGCATGCATGTCTGTATGCTCTGGACAGTTGCACACGTGTCCGGTTAGGATGGGCTAGATTTTTGGAGCTGTGGTGTGTCTGCAAAAGACGGAGACATCGAGAACATCGAGGTTTAACGTCTACACCCGCCATTGGCGATATAGCAGACGGGGATAACCATCCCAGGGAACAAGGGGTCGGGACCTAAAATCAACACTGAACCACCATAGCAATCATACTGCTAAAATGGACAGTGAGAAATGGCCACTTTGTATTTCGGTCACCGCGGGATTCGAACCTGGGTCATCGGTGTGCCAGGTCAACGCTCTACCACTTGAACTACGGCAGTGGGACGCTACAGACGGACTGAAAATGGCCTGAGATAGAGTGAGAGATGGAAGGTTTTGCGTAGGTGATGAAAGTAGCCAACAGGTCCGTTTGAATGGCTTACCATCTTGTTGATTGTTTGAAATGACGTGTATGTTGCTATGACACAGTGATATTGTGCTTAGGATGTATACAATTTACAACCGCTACCCAGCTCAGTAGTACAGTCTCCTGTGTTTAAAATCAATAGCTGTAGTCGTTATAGGTAGAATTACCCGAACGCGAATGGCTCCTTTCACCGTAAAAAATGCGCGCCAAATACTTGTAAAAACAATTAGTACGTACAGTATTGATTACACCATTGTATGTGCCCATGGCACCTGTAGAGCAAAAGAATTGACATACTCAATCAGTGAACACACACACACACACACACACACAAATATATCATGTATACAAGTACATATCAAATAAAATAAAACACCTCCATTAAATGACAATGGGCGCGCAACTGTGGGAACAATATTCAGCACACAGCATGTTGGTTACAAACTTTTTATGTGAGCGCATGGCACACATGAAATGAAAGAGGGATGAATAAACACAGACAGATCATTTACATTTTCTTATGAAATAAAATAAGAAAAAAGAAAATTAAGAAAATAAGTAGAATTTCAAAAACAATCTTCCTTCCCACTCCCACGTTTCCACGCACACTCACACACCCCCACACCCACACACACACGCACACACACACGCACACAAATAGGCACACACAAATACGCGCAGACAAATACACCCACACAAATATGCACACACACATACACACACATACACACACCCATACGCACACACAAACACTAATTAACTAAATAAACAAATAAATAAGCTAACTACATAATTTTGGGGGAATTGAATTCTGCGTGAGATTAATAATAATAATAATAATAATAATAATAATAATAATAATAATAATAATAATAAGAAGAAGAAGAAGAAGAAGAAGCGCGGCGATCTGTAACCAACATACACGCTCACGTGTTACATACACGACAAAAACACATTCGTCACCCCCAACAGTTGGTGTAAAGACAACTCGCTATTAGAAGACAACAAGAAAATGGAATTTTATTCTTGACATTTTACTATTTTAGACAGATTGCATCCAGTGCCATATTCGAAGGAGATTCAAACCAGGTTCGTGTGCAAGATGCGTAAATCTTCGCCGCAACCTCCACAGCACCACTGTGTGTGTGTGTGTGTGTGTGTGTGTGTGTGTGTGTGTGTTTGTGTATGTGTGTGTGTGACTGCATGCGTGTGTGATCGTGTGTAAATGCGCGTGTGTGTTTAAATTTCTTTTGAAAAGAAAAAACAACTACAAAAAACTTTAAAGTTCACTTAACGCGCTCGAACGCGCAGCGTGCAGTCTGCAAGAAAAATAATGATAATTCGCGCGCGCGCACGCGCACTCACACACATACACGCCTAGCATTGTTTCCCAACATATATGGGGACGTGATACCGCATCATTGTGGCATTTAACTATATGTGTAGTACGTTGAAGAGTATCGTGCCCTCAAGAACTATATATTTATT